>OX393549.1:25439708-25839708 GCA_947650365.1 Chamaelirium japonicum
ACACTAGATCGCGTGTTCTCTCGAGCGCGAGCAGCGGTAGTGGAGGTGGGCACGAACAGTAGTGGTGGCAGCTGCAGTGGGCACGACCTCAAGTTGCAGCTGCTCGCCTCCGCCGGATCCGGCAGCGGCGAGCAGCGGAGACGAGAAGGAACGGGAGGGGTTCGATTTAGGATTCCTAGATGTAGGGTTCAGCCCATGGCCTATAGATCTTAGGTTTAGGGTTATTTTAGAATTTATAGGTCTAAGTTTGGCTGCGACGAGCAACTCCGGCAACAACAAGCACCTGAGGCGAGAAGTTCTGTCTGCTGGAGGTTTGGTTAGATTCATCGAAAACCATGTCATGAAAGTGAAAATTTAAAACATTATTTGGGGGGGGGGGGGGGGGGGGGGGGGGGGGGACATTTTTGTCCATAGAACTTGTTTGTCCTTTAGCTAAACTGGATCCTATGTCGGGGACTTTGGAAAAGCCAAGGATTGAAACCCCGAAGATCCCACTAGTCGCGCACACACACCAGCGATCCATCGAGTGCAATCGGAAGCGTCGCACTAGGATTGACGTTCAGAGCCTTACAGAAACAAGAGAATCGGTCCACCACACAACAACAAATAACGATATATGTTGTCAACAAGGATTGGATTATCACAATCAAAGAGAATACACAAGCAGTGGGTCTCCATTTGTCGGACCCCCACAAACCACTCAATGATCACTTTCATACATTACAAAGACGAAGTAAAGATCCCACACAAAAATCAGAGAATACTGGAATCTCTCGAGAGATGAGAACGCTCATCGAGATTGAAGCCGAAGAAGACATGCCAAGAATCTGTAGCCGAACCCCCTTCCTTCTTCTTCCACTTCCTTCTCGTCCTTCTCTTCTTCCACACGACCACAAGACCCTATGACGGCTCCTTGCTCTCTCTTCGTCTCCCTCTTGATGTCTTCAATAAAACCCTATGGCTACCTAACCCCCCCCCCCCTTTAAATAGGAGAGGAGAAATTGCCCAAGAGAGACCATAAAACCGCAAAAAATTGGCCTACATCGTGACCTGCATGCGCCCATCCCACACCTGTCTAGCCCGATTCGCTAAGGCAAAATCTGGCTCACCCAGGCGAGTTTGTTGCAGGTTCTGCCCACTAGGTTGCTACCAGACTCACCCGAGCAAGCCCTCAATTTCTTCCTCGTCTTCCGCACACTCGGGCTAACTCCAAATGCAGACTTGCTCTTCACAGAGGCTACCGTTCCTAGAACTACCCTCGCTACTACTTTATATAAGCCTCCTCTACAGACTCCCTCCCAAACTGAAGAAGTGTCATCCATGACTTTCAGGACTCCACCTGAATCGGTGGTCTCATACCCCGAGAGAATCAAATCTGGAAAGCGAGATCAGATTTGCTCTAATACTCGGAACATGATGAACGCCCACAAGGGTCTGAATGCGAGCCAGCAGATTTCCTCAAGCAAATATTTTCTGATTCCCCAGGTTAGCATTCTGGAGCCATCCCCGATCGTTATTCTACCCACCTTCACACTCCACATAGGTGTTGAAACATGCACTATGTAAACAAATGTGGTGTGTGTGCCACTATCAACTATCCAATCCTGCCAAGATTACCACTCCATCATCTTCGAAGATCGATACTTGATTTTCAATGTCTGTCAGCCTTGGCATCTCTATTGTCGTTAGTCGACCCGGAGCCATTTTCGAAACTTGCTTCACCTTTCCACTTGCACATGCTCCTCACATGTCTGTACGTTCCACACTTATAACATACAACCTTCTTCTTGCTCTTTGCATCCGGCCTTATAACTATCACTTGGCCAGAAGATTCCGCAGAAACACTCGACACCCTTCCTACGTGCTTCTTCACTTAGTAGGGTTCACACTACATCTTCAAATCTCATCTTTGTAGTACCGGAAGAATTACTAATCGCCTTCACAACACCATCCCAACTATTAGGAAGTCCCAATAAGATCAATAAAGACATGATCTCATTATCGAAATTAATTCCGACAATGTCCAATTTGCTCGTAACTTTGTTGAAGGTCTTGACGTGCTCTGTTATACTTCTTTTATTGACCATCCTCATATTGAACAGAGTTTTAAGAGAAAAACCTTATTTGAGGCCGAAAGTTTCTCGTACATACTAGATAGTGCTTTCATCATGTCCGCAATGATCTTCTCCTTGGAGATATTGAAGACCACTATCGGAGACAAAGAGAGACGAATCAGGCACATGCCCTTCCTGTCGAGAATCACTTAATTCTTGTCAGTCATCATCTCCGGCTTGTCCGCCAGATCGCCCAAAGGCAATAGAGGTCCTTTTGATATAAGACGTCCTCCGTCTGTATCTTTCAAAAATCGAAGTTTGTGTCGTTGAACCTTTCGATTCTCACTTCCCATCCGCCATGGCTCCACCCACCTCAGATCTTTGTATAAAACCATGGCTCTAATACAACAATTGAAAAAACCGGAGATCGAAACCCTGAAGATCCCACTAGCCGCGCACACACACCAGCGATTCGCCGAGTGCAATCGGAAGCATCGCACTAGGATTGAGGTTTAGAGCCCTACAAAAACAAGAGAATCAATCCACCACACAATAACAAACAACGATATATGCCGTCAACAAGGATTGGAATTATCATGATCAAAGAGAATATACAAGCAGTGGGTCTCTGTTTGTCGGAGCCCCGCAAACCACTCAATGATCTCTCTCAGACGTTACAAACACGAAGTAAAGATCCCAGCACAAAGATCAGAGAATACTGGAATCGCCTGAGAGATGAGAATGCTCACCGAGATCGAAGCCGAAGAAGACGCGTCGAGAATCCTAGTCGAACACCCTTCCTTTTTCTTCCTCTTCCTTCTTCTTCTTCAACGCGACTACAAGAACCCTATGACACCTAACCTTGACCCACCCCCACCCCCCTTTTAATAGAGAGGAGAAAATTGCCCAAGAGAGACCATAAAACCACCAAAAATCGACCAAAGCCGCGACCCGCATATGCCCATCCCACACCCGTCCAGTCTATTTTGCTCGGGCGAGTTTGCTGTGGGCTCTGTCCGCTGGGTTGTTGTCAGACTCGCCCGGGTGCGTTCGTTGCTCCAGCCGGCTTTCCAAGCCGAAAAACCCAATAGGGACCACTCACGAATGCCCCCTTCCTATTATTAGTTATTATCCCTAGAAGTTTGAGTATGTGGATTGAAGGAAATGATTCATTCTCCTCATCTGATTAGACATACGAGTTAGATCTCCAACCATACAACTGGAAAATTATACTCAGTTTTTCAATTTCATTATTTTTTCCACCTTACAATAGGGGTGTTCATCGGTTCGGGTTGAGACCCGCCAAACCGAACCGAACCGGTCTATTTGGTTCGGTTTGGATCGGTATTTTTGACCGTTCGGTTTGGTTCGGTTCCAAACAAAAAAACCCCGCTATGGTCGGTTCGGTTCTGGGTTGTGAGTTTTTAACCCGAACCAATCCAACCCGAACAATGGTACTATACCCTTAGTAGTTACTATTGTACAGTGTCAGTGTACAGTCTCACTAATATTGTACGTTACATGGTGGTGACCCCAATTCAACACTTTCAAGTGTTCAACGGTGTGATGAAATGAAAAGTGAAGGGTGTTGCTATTTGCACCCACATAATTACTAGCACCCCCAAATCCCAACTTATGAAATATCTCAAAGTGAAGAAAATTAAGGTTGTTGCTAATAATTCTATAGGAGCAAATAGCAGCACCCAAAGTTAAAGGCTTAAAATGAAAAACTGAACCAACTCAGCGACTCAACCATCATGCCTCACGGTGTGTGGTTACGAGTGATTTGAAAGACCTGCAGAACCGAACCGAATCAAACCGAACTTTTTCGGTTTGGTTTGGTTCGGTTTTTACCAAGGAATGGTTTGGTTCGGTTTCATTTTCTAGAGACCAATCAACTTCGGTTCGGTTCAAATTTATCAAAAAACCGAACCAATCCGAACCATGAACACCCCTACCTCACAACATACTCAATGATACAACTATCTTTGTAGCCCAAATTTTATAATTTTAGTTGAAGAAACCTCTTAATTCAGATCACACAAACCTATTTTAATTCAAATTTGAATGTGTAATAGATTCTTTAATTAACCTGAGTCTGACTAATTATTGCTACACCTTATGTGTGCTGAAATGTCGAGTCATGCAATTCATATAAAAGGTTGCGCTAAGTATGCATATAAGACATGACATTGTGACCAATAAGGAAATATATTTTGCATGACTTGGCGTTACTTCTATTTCTATAACTTGAAAGGTCAAGCCATTATAATAAATCACTAAACTCCATGGGGCATTGCCTACCTAAATTTTCATTTCATAGTTGGAAACTTTTTTTTAGTTCGATTTCTCATTGGTAGGCTATTTATGCAGAATGGTAATTAGTGATGATTATTACTAAAGAACGTCATATTATTGATTCGTCGAGATATTGGAGAAAAACAAAAAAGATTAGTAAAAATTCGTGGGAAGTTATACAATGAGCTACTTGTACAAGAGATATACATCGTCTACAACGGGTGAAGAAGCCCGGGCAAAGAAACCCAGTGAGCCGAGCACGATTGAGCGGTGCGAGAAGTATAGGAGGCGGCTCCTACGCCTCCGTTCTATCTTCGACGAGTGGGAGGAGCTGCCCTTATTCGAGAGCGTCGTGCGGCAAAGGGAGACGATGAGGCTTTGGGAAGTGCTGGAGGAGCAGTAGCAGAGGAGACCAAGCTCGAGCAGTGCAATGAGTACTTGAGGGAAGGACAGTAAGAAGAGGGAAACCATATTTTTTTTAGAAGTACTTTGTCTAATTACTAAATAAAATTTTACTTGGGCAGACAAGTTTTTGTTTGTTTTCTTTTTCTTTTCCTTGTTTTAAAAGTACTTTGTCAATTTACTAAATAAATTTCTACGGCAACTTCAACTTGCCACCGCATTGAGAGAGAAGGGAGGGAATGGACGAGGGGGTAAGAAATTAGGGAAGAAGAGGAACGTGCTTCTACATCATTGTGGGGTCATTGTTGCTGTAAATCTTGTGTCTTGAGGTTGACTTCCTCCCTAGATGGTATTGTCTTTCTTAGCAGAAGTTCATCTCTGATTTAACTAGTCGTGCTTGATTAAGTGACTCCCCAATGGAGCTCCACCTTAAGCTTTGTGTCGACCGATGATGAGACACTTTCTAATCCCACAATGTATCGACTAGGGATGGCAACGGGTCAGGCTTGGGACGGATCGGACTATTCGACCCCATCCCACTAAGGAATACCTTATCCCAAACCCATATCGGGTTTGAATGATCAATCCCAAACCATCCCACTAACACTAGTAAAAACCCAAACCCGTCCCGTCCCATCCCAATTATGTTTATGCTTGACAAATCCAACCTAGTTGATTATATTTTGAACTAAACTTATTTTTGTTAAGAAAAGCAATGAATATATTGATATCATAAAACAATAGTTTCTATGCTTTTGTTAAATATATATACATTGAATGGATTAAACATATCTACTATGTTAAAGTGTGTACATAACTTAGTCCTGTATAAGTTGGACTAAAGTGTGTATGCTCACCCTTGGTGACAACATCCATGTACAACTATATAGGCATTTGCCCCATTGAGTGGAGACTAACTTTTCACTTCCAACATTCTCTCTCTCTCTCTCTCTCTCTCTCTCTCTCTCTCTCTCTCTCTCTCCTCTCTCTCTCTCTCTCTCTCTCTCTCTCTTACTACACTGAAATGTATACTTACTACAAGTCTGAAACCAGTTAAACATCATGAACATATTGATAGGTTTTATGTTCTAGATATTTTATAAACAAAAGGCATGAGTTGTATTATCTCCTTAAATATAGTATTAGTACAACATAAAATAGGATACTAGACTATATCCGAGTAAATTATCAAATGGCAAAAAAAAAACATATATAATCGGGTAGGGTAGGGTCGGGTCGGGTTGGGGTAGACTAATCCCGACCCCGTCCCAAACCTGATCAGGTTTTATTTCATAAACCCCAAACCTATCCAAACCCAACTAGTTCCATCCCAAACCCAGCTCAATAGGGTCGGGTCGGGTTTCCCATTTAGATAGTCCTGTTGCCATCCATAGTATCGACAGCTTATGGGCGGTCTTGTTTACTTGACCATCCCAGGCATGACATTACGCATACATGTCATATTGAGCCAGTTCATCCGCAAGCTTCGCTTTGGTCACTATGTTGTCCTTCTACGTATCCTACGCTACCTTCGCGGGACATTCACTCGCTCTTTAGTGTTTTTTGCGTATTCTACTTTGGTGCTTCATGCCTATGGAGATGTTGACTGGTCCGGTGATCTCACTGACCGTCGATCTACTACCAGCTTCTACGTATTTCTCGATGACTCTTTGATTTCATGGAGCAAAAGATAGTCTCTTACTCTAGTACAAATGCTGAGTATCGTGCAATGTCCCATACTGCTACATAGGTCATTTAGCTATGTTGTCTCATCTCTGATCTAGCCGGGCATGGCATTTTCTACTCCTACTCCACTTCATTGCGACAATCAGAGTGCTATTAAAATAGCCACCAATCCAGTCTTTCATGAATGGATGGAACACATAGAATTTAATTCACTTTGTCCATTTTTAATACCCTGCTACTCTATCCCTTTCTTATGTTTCCTCTACTGAGCATATCACAAACTTCTTTACCAAGACTCATACAGTTGTGCACTTCCAGTATTTACTTGCCAAATTCTCGGTGATTGATCCACATTGAGAGAGAGAGAGAGAGAGAGAGAGAGAGAGAGAGAGAGAGAGAGAGAGAGGCTGAGAGAGACACAGTGTATATATGATTGTATAGGGTAGCATATGCTTTTATATATTCTTTGTGTATGAAAGACTCACACCAGAGTATGTACATATATCGGGCTATTGTCCCATGGAAACTATTCTTCCAAACCATTACAGAGGAGATGGCACATATGAATTAGGGATGACATGGGTGTGGTTTAAAACCGAGAACCGCGGTAAACCGTACTGTAGACACACAAATTGTGTCTAACCCGGACCCGACCCGCATGCACCAATTCGGAGGCAAACCCGACACGCATTCGGACCCGGACCCGACTCGCATGCGCCAATGCGGAGGCAAACCCGACATGCATTCGGACCCGGACCCGACTCGCATGCACCGACTCGGAAGCAAACCCGACATGCAAACTGGACCCAACCCGCGCCAAACAAGGGTCGGGTGGGCTCGTCCCCAAGTAGGGCCCACCCGGCCCCCTTATGGAAATCCGAACCCTTAAGGGGGTGGCCGACCATGCAAAGAAAGAAAAGAAAAGAAAGAAAAGAAAGAAAGAAAGAAAAGAAAGGAAAGAAAAGAGAAGGAAAGAAAAGACCAAAAAGGAAACAAATACCGCCATGCGCGGGGGGAGGTTGCGTATGACGTCTATGTAAGTATGGATCTGCACCGATCCCTCGATCCAATGGACAAGAAACGAAGCCGGGTCACCATTGACTTTATGTGCAAGATTCAAAATAAATTCAAAAATGATTGAGCCATAATTACCCCGTTAGAAAAGGAAAGTAAATAAAGGTTTATTCCCCTCTTCAATTGAAGAATAAATCTTGGGTAGTTATGGGAGAGATATTAAAGGGATCCAAATAAACTTCCCATATCTCTCCCCTCCCCCCTTCACCTATAAATAGAGGGGGAGGGGGAAGGCTCAAGAGGTCGGAAGCTGAAGACGAAGCGAGGAAGCTCTGCAGAAGAGGAGACGTGCTCTTCATCGACCCATAGCTTCACGAGGCACGGGCAAGCCTATCCCTTCGGGACCAGCTTAGTCCATTGAAAGCCCTCAGCAACGTGAAGACCCTTGCACAAGAAGATCAAGCCTTCGACTCCGTGCACGAAGAAGAAAGCTCGGTGAAGAAAAACCCTTTGACTCCGAAGATGCCAGAAGCAAACGCCGGAGAAGAAGATCGGAGCGGCACCACCCCGTCGTCTCCAACAAGCCTTCGACTCTGATCATGCCCAAAAGCCCGGAGAAGAAAACCGAAGCATCATCACCCTGCCGCCTTCGATAAATGCCCGAAGCGTCGCTACACCCGTCATCTTTAAAGAAAAGCCGACGCTACACCCGTCGTCTTCAAAGCAAAGCCAAAGCTACAACCGTCGCACGGAGATCGGTGCCACTCTCGCCGTCTTCAAAGGTACCCTTCGACTCCGATCACGCCAAAGAAGCCCGAAGAAGAAGAAAAGTCGAGCCGACACCTAATGTCACGTCCCAAAAATCTAAAACCGACTCCTGGGGTGTGGGGTGAGAAAAAAACCATGGGATTTTAGGGTTTGGTCAACTAACTACACTAATTAGGGTTTCTCACAGGGCTGTAATTCTCTCTTAACTGAAGAAGAATAAAGAGGGAGAAAACAGAGTATTTTAAAATTTGATTTTTAAAAATATTTTATTAAGAGAAAACCGAGAGCTAAATTTTTTTGATAAAGATGACCACGCTCGACCTTCCACCGGACTATCCTCTCAGTATGTGCGGTCTGCCAGTGCCCCACATGCTGACAGAAGTCCCTCTTAAGGGAGCACGAGACTCAAGCCTCTAATGGCGAGCCGAGTAGCCTCGCCCACTCTCTAGCACTCGGGCATTGGTTTAGAGGTCCTATCTACAGGACTAGTCAATTAAGTCACTTTAAGATTTATATTTTATTGTGAGCTATCCTAGACTTGGGGCCTTGAGGAGAGGCCTACACAAAAGAATTCAGCTGGATCATCACCACTAATAGTCACCAAACACTGACTAAACTAAACAATCGTTATTCCAATCCAATCGATTACACTGCTAGAATAGGAAAAGCTACAAGACGATACACTAAAGATGAAATACTATCACAACTCTAACTCCGTCTCTGGCCTCCCACTACAACACCTAAACCTCCACACCTGCAGGAGAGTCTACTCGTGGGAAAGAGTAACCCCCAATAGGAAATTAGAAGATTAGCCAAATTAATGGCTAGTGACATCCTATTAGTCTTTAATAATATGAGACAATCGAGCTAATTGAATTAAATTTAACAGTTCTAGTACAGATTATTAATATTTATAGAGGGATAACCTAATCCTACCAATAGTCTATGTTCTCATGCAATACCTACTGTCACTAGATTGTCTAACATACAGTTCGTTCAATATTCTACAGTATTAATGAACAAGTAAAATGACCATCTAAATGTCACTAGGTTATCACGCTCTACCATTCTATAATCTAATATTAAGATTCCATAGTTGTTAATTAGCAATTATATAAAAATCTATCCTAATGTGAACCCCGGATATTTTGTTCATCCTGCCCCCGGTCGGGCATTACTATAGGGCCTTTTATTTCGATGTAGAGGGCCAACTCTCTTGCCGCGCATATTCCGACACCATGCGCAAAATCACCCATATGATCATAAGGGGTTTCCCGTCTTTCACGGTGGAGATCTACCGCCCAACTTGCTTTCTTTAGGGTCTTCAACTATCCCGGGACAGGAATTGCTAGGCCAATCCCTACTCGAGGGCACCACCTATTGGCTTTACCACAATCCTTGCCCGTGACCCCTTAGCCTACTGATCTTCAGCTGTGCGCGCAGGGTGGTTCACGGCCCTTGCGCGCACGGGGTCCTATCTTTCCATAATATAGATTATCATATTCTATTATTTTAACAAAGTGCCAAAAACTTAACACAGTGAATAACTACCTTTAAATATATACCGAGACAGATAAAAAAGGTACATGCTTTAATTAATGATTTGCAACATTTTAACCCTGGTCCCGTACTATTCTCGCAACCCATGCATCACAATGAACCTAAATTCTCTTGCCCGTATTCCCGTGTGCCCGGGTCTCCACACTCCACTCAGGAGGGTGGGCCCCGATAATTATCAAATTACATTTTAATTTAAGGGAAATACCTAATTACGGTATCCATGCAATAATTATGATTATTTTATTAATATTATAAACATGATTATTTTATTAATATTTTAAATCATACTTATTTTAATAATATATTTTAAAGCATGCGTCGCTGGACTCGCGACTTCGCATGCAAGGAGGGGTCCACGTGACCACATGCGGCGATGCCCGGCGGGACCCGCATGCAGTACCATGGACACCTACCCTAGTTGTTCTCATTTCCCACTATCAAAGACCATGGGAAGGGGAGTAGATGTCACCTGGTTGATGAATATGGACTTCTGCTAGTAACCTCCGCTTCGTCTCCGAGTGGGCTAGCACAGTCGCGAACTGCCAAACACATGCACACAATGGGCCTATGGTCAATGTTTTGCTACCGAGTAATATAGGTTTAGGCCCGAGTTGGCCGAGTTGAGAATTTTAGGTATCAACGGACGCCGGTCTACCGGCACGTAAAACGATGCTACAGTCTCGATTAGTCGGCATTGCCGATGCGAAGAATCGTACTACGGCTCAACTATACTACTATGCCTAAACGGTCGCATCCGCGTCGGCGCTGCTACTAGCGTGACCTCATGCCCCAAAGAGCCTTCGGCATCACGACTATGGTGTGGATAGTCGGGCCTGGTCCCATCAAGGTAAGTTAGTTGCGACCAAGCACCACAAGTGTCAATGAATGCAAAAAAAATCACTGGGAAAGAATCGAGCCTCGATGTCAGGCACGACTGCCTGATCGAGGGTTGTCGACACCAAATCCGACAAGTAAGGTAGGGGGGGTCAACCTTAGGTAATAACATCGGAGGTCGAGGTGCGGTTCGACCTTCACCCGAGTCAACCTCAGCTCAAATGTTAATAAAATTTGGTTTGCGCCACGATAAACTTATAGAGCCTTACTAAGCCTATGCTTAGATTGGCAAAAAGACTCATACCTTGCTCAGTCGAATTCCGATGTGTGACGGCCGGAACAATTTCCAACACTATGCAATATCTAATAGTAGGGCCCGCAATTTAAGAGGTGCTGCCCACTTTAGTTGGGGCAAGTGGGGTCACCCTTCAAATTGGGGTCACTCAATTAAAGTGGAGACATAACTGAGATTTAAGTATCTAAATATTAGTCATTTACCTAAATGCCCAAGATGCATTTCAAATTTATAATTTCATGCACACTCATTTCATCACTTAACACTAGCTCGGGGGAAAGTTTGCTCCGCTCTCGCGCCGCGTGTGGAGGTTGGCCGACCATCCCATCGACGACGATCCAAAGAGGGTGCTAGGGTGAGCGGCCCAAAACCCTCCGTGTGTGTCGGGGCGATATAGCCGGCGGGGTTCAGAAAATGGCCCAGAGTTGATTACGACGAAAAAAAATAACACGTGCATATTGCACTGAAAGTGGAAAACAAGGACTGGGTGTCGAATGTTAGGATTGATGTGTTCTAAGCTTGTAAAACTTTATGTTTTGGTCTAATAAAGATTGATAGTTATTTATATATATGAGATGCATATAGGTGCGTAAAGTAGTTACGTGTTCTTTAGAGAACAGAGAGCCATGGTTATATGGTAGTCCACTGAGTTGAAGACTAAGTGGATTGGTCCCGTATAACCTAAATATGTTCGCAGCTATGATCAGGTTGGTCGCCTCATCATGGTAAGCTGTTGGCGATGACAGTTCATGGGATGTCTTCACCATGGTCATCACCAGGCACAGTGTCTGTGGCTGAACGGAACTAACACGGTGTACAGATCAGTGAGCAGACACTGGTACACTAAGCCGTGTTTCTGCTTAGGGTAAAACGGTCCTAAACCCTGAGGAACCACGACTGATGGACTAACCAGTTGCGTGGTGCTTTGGCGCACCAATGTGTGAGGGTCCAAATGCAGTGATCCAAAACCACGGTGTACTGGGTTACCCGGCTGGCGTTGCATTAGCGTGTCACTCCTGCAGGCCATCCACACCCCTGATGGGAGGTGCGTTCCTTGGTGTGACTTACACTGTACCAAACCCAGGCCTGGTGGTCATCAGTTTGATTGTTGACCGGGTTCGATTACTCGATGGGGTAATCAGAGGTACGATGTATAGGTCAACCTAGAAGGAACCAAGTCATATGATCATTCGAGTCTGACGGTAGTCTTCACCGCTCGAAGTGAATCATGGCATCAAGTGGAGGGACAACGGGTTTACCACTACTAAGCGGAGAGCAGGGGTATGATGGAGAACATAGTAAGTCTGGGTGAATTGGAGTGCAGCCTGCGTCGCACTCTGGGTGGCTACGCAGGTTAACTCGAGCTCAGAGGATCGATGGTACACTCGGGTAGTGTGTCGATCGAGCTTGAGTTGGAAGCCATGAACCCCGGTCCCTGATGGTTCCACCTTATCAACATTATGTACGGTTCTTGAACCGTCTCCTCGGAACACCATAAGCATTAGGAGGAAGAAAGAAGTATACGCTCCGTGTGTGCTTGGTACTAGAGCACGGTAGATGCGTAACTGTATACGAGTACTAAGGGTTGAGCCCGAGACTAGTGCAGAGTCGCATGTAGTAATCCCTAGCCATAAGTGAACTTCGCTGCATAGGTGCGATGCACCGGGGTATGTTGCGAGTTGACTAGTTGACTTTGCTAGAGGCACCCTCCGGTGGCCTCAGTTAATAGTAAGTAACTAGTAAAGATCACTTAAGAAGTGACCGCTAGGTATCGCACGCTAGAAATGGTCAAAATGAGGCGTCGGGGCGTTTTGGTAAAAACCTCACTCTGCCGGACCTCACTGTTGGCCGACCCTAGTGGTGGGACACCTTGCTAGGGCCGGCCCTATGATGTAGGGATAAGAATCCCTCATCTATAGGGCCGGCCATATAGATAGGGATAGGGTGATAAAACGGTTAAGATCGAGCCCTAAAAAGTGGGAAAACGGATAAATACAACGAGAGATAAAAAGGAGATAATGGAGAGATATCTGTGGGAGGTCTTTATCCCCTTGGATCCTTATCCAAGGGGGTTGGACGGCCCTATAAAAGGGCCTATGGGGCGCCGACCCCATCCCCAGAAAAACCGAACCCCTTCTCTCTCTAATCTCTCTAGTTCTCTCCCTAATCTCTCTCCGTTTCCCGCTTGCTACTTCGTCTTCCTCGCGTGGAGTTCTGAAGAAGGAGAAGGGTCGTTCTTCGGAGGCACTCAGAGATCCGAGAGCGACGTTCCGTGCATCGTGTGAGATCGGGTGAACAAGAAGGCAACATCTCCATTCGTACCATCGGCATCTTCGCGAACGATCTTCCGTCTCCATCGACAAAGAAGACAATTCTCTGCGGTTAAAAGATCCGTACGAAAGGTATGTTTAATCTAACATATAGATCTAGCGAGCATTATGATTTGCATCCATGCTAGTTAATCATTACGCTAGATTGCCGTTAGGGGTTTTCGATTCTCGTGCATACACATGCACACATATGTAGATTAGTTTCCATGAAAGTTTAAATAGTGTAACGTGCACCATGAACGGTCTTTCGACCGCCAAATCGCTTCCGCTGCGAGCCTCTGACCCGGATTAAAATCCAACAATTGGTATCAGAGCCGCATTAGTTGTGTGCGTTTCACGTTTTTCATGAAACTAACATGTGTGCGCATGATGAATGCGTGAGATCATCGGGATTCTTACGCTTAGATCATGCATATGTATAGATTGTGCTTTTTCTATTAATCATTCTTGCAGGGCGCCGCTGTAAAAAAATCTAGATCTATGCTTTGTGCTTGCTACCGGGGGTCGGACCCCGAGTTAGCAATTGTCTGGATTTGCTTTCTATGTGTGGATTTGTAATTGAGCCGTAGATTGGGCGAGTGATGGGGGTTGACCATCCTCGGTTTCCCATGGCCTTTTTCTAGGTGTGTTTTCTCTTCTTTCTAGGAAATTGTGTACGAGCGAGCATTTGCTCGAAGCGTACTAGAATTTTTGGTTACAGATCGAGAAGAAAGATGTGCCAAAGAAATCCACCATCGGGAGTGGAAGCGGAACCCTGGAGGATGAAGACGATCCGGCAAAGTATTCGCGAGCGCGACGAAGAAGCCGGACCGAGGAACCTTGCGAAGAAAGCTAGAGGCCTGTGCTGTGCTAATTAGGTTCAGGGGTCGGACCCTGAACTTAATTCAGTTTTTATGGTTGCTTTCTTTAATTAGTTCTTTATGCTTCATATCGAACCCCGATGAGATAATATGATTATCAGTTTTCAGAGGGATTCCTTTCCCCTCCGGTCCAAGCGACTGTTTGAGGTTAGGATCCCGCTAGATGACGCCTATTATTTAGTTGACTTTTGATGTTAGTGGGATCCCATCACATATGGTTATGCCACCATTAGGAGAGCACCCGACTAGTCGGGTGTGCCTATTTGGCCAGCATCGAAATCAAAGATGAAATGGAGATCCATTGAACATCAATTGTCAAATCTATAATCAAGGCGCCATGACTAGTGGGAGTCCTTTCCAGTGAGTCTGACTCTAGGATTAGCTCCAGAGCATTAGTGTGATAACCAATTTTGCAAAGCATCGATATTCTTGGAATATGTAATGTGACCCTTGAATGGAGAAATCCACTTGAGGCAGACTATGATATTCCGAGAGTGATTAATGCTAGGCAAAGGGCTTGAACGCTAGTGGGAGCATGGTGTGACCAGGGTCTAGTATTTAGGAGGTCGCTACCTTTGCATTTGCATAAATTCATACTCGCAAAATAACCCTCAGAATAATAAGGGATGCAAGAGAGGACTTTTATAAGATCCTCTGGCCTCCACGGCCAGTTGTTTTGTGTTTGGGTGGGGATGCATAACTTCACACCCCCTAGGGTGGGAGCTGTGTGTTTCCATGCCAAATTACTTAATGACCTCCCTGAGGATATGGCGATTACGAGGCCAGGAGAGAAGGGCTTTTCATCCCACCCTAGTGGGGGCCGCATGAACTCCCGTGTCGTAATTGCTTAGGCTCGTGGGTTAGCATCCTAAGTACACGTGAGGTATTCGTTGCAAAGACAACGGTGATCACGTGGTACTGGCCGAAAGATAACCATGGTCCATCACAGCCCTTAGTTGGCAGATTTGGATAGGGTCAAGGAAAAGACCCGTGTAAGTGGATTGACGCTGTATGATGCCTCCTAGGGCAGGTACAGTCGATTCCGAGATCTTACATACATGGTTAATTAATCCATGGTAATGACTTCGCTTGAGGGTAGCGTTGACATATGGATATAATTAGCTTGTTTTAAAAATCTATAAAATAAGTTTTTAAATGCATTCTCATTATTCAATCTTTATTTTCAGATGACTAAGTTAGACCCCCTATCCGCTATCCTAAATGACCACAAACTTACCGGTCCCAACTATGAGGACTGGAAGTGCAACCTGTACCTGGTCCTAAGGATTGGGAAAAATATGACAGCCCTTAATGACCCTGAGCCAGATTTGCCAGGACCCAATGCCACAGAGGCACAGTTAAAGGCATTCACTGACTGGAAGGAATCTAATGAGATATGTAAATGTTATATTATAGCATCCTTGCAAACAACTCTGCAGAAGCAAGTCGAGGAGATGCCCGACGCTTCTGACATGATGTTGTACTTGAAGGAGATGTTTGAAGGTCACAATCGCGTTACGCGATACCTTACCATCAAGAAACTCGTCGGCACTAAGATGTCCAATGGGACGCTGGTTCGGGAACACATGATGAAAATGTTTGGGTTCCAGAACGAACTAGCTACCATGGACATTGTGCTAGAAGGCGAGGTGATGACAGACGTCTTCCTCTCGTCACTGTCTGGAGCCTTTGAAGGCTTTGTCACCAACTTTAATTTGAACAAGTTGGCTATGACAAATGCAGAGCTTCTGGGAGCTCTCCAGGCAGCTGAGGATGGCTTCAAGCAGAAGGGCGAAGCACTTCACGTGCAACGCAAATCCTTCAAGAAGCCTGGTAAACCTCAGGACAAGAAACATAAAAAGAAACCTAAGTCACTGCCTGTGTAGGACTCTGCTGGAGCCTCTGGGTCTGGAGAATCAAAGAAACCGGGCACGAAGTGTTTCCGGTATGGCCAAAAGGGTCATTGGAAGAAGGACTGCAAAAAGCCTCAGAATGCTGGTGAAGGTAATCTACAACTCTTAGTTGTAGAATCATTTCTTTCAAGTAATAGTACTTTTGCTAGTTGGATTGTGGATTCTGGATCCACTAACCATGCCTGTAACTCTCTTCAGGGGTTTCGAGAAAGCAGAAGATTGCTTGATGGAGAGGTGACCTTGAGCATGGGAACTGAGGCCGTGGCTGCTGCTGAAGCTATTGGAGACGTTAATCTTAGTTTTTCGAATAATAAGACTTTGACTCTTAGAGATGTCTTTTATGTACCGTCCTTGCGACGTAACTTAATTTCTGTTTCTTCTTTAGTTAATGAAGGTTATTCAGTTTATTTTGATGCTTCTGGTGTGTTGTTTAAACTGAATGGAACTTTTATAATAAGAGGAATGGTTCAGAATCATCTCTATATTGTAAGTCCTAAATTTGAAAAGGATAACTTAGTAACTTCAGCATTTAATGTTAATTCATCTAAGCGTAAGAAACCTTCAGAGAATTTAACCTAATTATGGCACTTACGGCTTGGGCATATTGCCTTAGATAGGATCCATAGGTTGGTAAAGGCCGGGCTTCTGGAAATAGATCCTACGGATATCCTTCCCACCTGTGAATCCTGCCTGGAAGGCAAGATGACCAAGAGGGCCTTCAAAGGCCAAGAAGTGAGAGCTACTGAGGTATTGGAGTTAATACATTCAGATGTATATGGACCCATGAGCGTCAAGGCGATAGGAGGCCATGAGTACTTCATCACTTTTACTGATGATTACTCAAGATATGGTTACATTTACCTTATGCATCGGAAGTCGGAATTCTTTGACATGTTCAAAGAGTTCAGGGCTGAAGTAGAAAAGCAGACAGGTAAATGTATAAAAACCCTTCGATCTGATCGAGGTGGTGAATACCTATCTGACGAGTTCCTAGGGTATTTGGTGGAGCATGGGATAAAATCCCAGTTAACTGCTCCAGGTACCCCACAACAGAATGGAGTTTCCGAGAGAAGGAATCGAACCTTGTTGGACATGGTTCGTAGCATGATGAGTTACGCCAGTTTACCAATGACCTTTTGGGGATATGCCCTACAAACAGCAGTTTATATTCTGAATCACGTTCCGTCTAAGTCAGTGCCTCAGACCCCTAGAGAACTGTGGTCAAAGCGAAAGCCATTGCTACAGCATTTCAGAATATGGGGATGCCCTGCACATGTGCGAAGGGATAAGAGGGAAAAGATGGAATCTAAAACCAGAGTATGCTTATTTGTAGGGTATTCTAAGGAGACCAAAGGTGGTCTATTTTATGATCCTGAGGAAAAGAAGGTGATCGTTTCTACGAACGCCTATTTCCTAGAACAGGATTATATTGTGGACCACAAGCCTACTAGTAAAGTAGTTCTGGATGAACTGCTGGGTACTAGTACAGATAGCGCATCCGAAAGCATAGTGGGAGCTGACATGACAGATAATAATATACCAGATACTGTAGAACCTATTAATCCTGTAACACCACCACCACCTCGTCGCAGTGGGAGAAACATCAGAGCTCCTGACAGATACTATGGAGAAACCTTATTGGTTGATCCAGAGGGTCAGGAGGATGACCCACTGAGCTACGATGAGGCAGTGGAAGCTTCTGACAGCTCTGACTGGCAAAAGGCTATGGAGGCAGAAATTGCATCAATGTCCCATAACGCTGTCTGGACTCTTGTTACACCATCATCCAATATTAAACCTATTGGGTGTAAGTGGGTGTATAAAAGGAAGAGAGGATCTGATGGATCAATTGAGACTTATAAAGCTAGATTAGTTGCCAAGGGTTATACCCAGAGAGAAGGAATCGACTTTGACGAAACCTTCTCGCCGGTAGCTATGATAAAGTCTATTCGGATCCTCCTATCCATTGCAGCCCATTATGACTGGGAGATCTGGCAAATGGATGTCAAGACAGCATTCCTTAACGGGAATTTGGAAGAAGACATTTATATGATGCAGCCACCAGGTTTTGAGTCAGAGGGTCAGGAACATCTAGTTTGCAAGTTGCAGAAGTCCATTTATGGACTAAAGCAAGCATCTAGAAGTTGAAACATTCGTTTTGATCAAGCAATCCAGTCATATGGATTTACTCAAAACGAGGATGAACCATGTGTATACAAGAGGAGTGATAAGATTACAGTAATATATTTGATACTTTACGTAGACGATATTCTACTCATTGGGAATGATGTAGGAACATTGTCAACGGTAAAGGTCTGGTTGTCAACACAGTTCGATATGAAAGACCTAGGTGAAGCGAGTTATGTTTTGGGGATCAAGGTAACACGTGATCGCCAGAACAGGATTTTCTCGCTATCACAGGCTGCGTATATAGATAAGGTTATGGCTAGATTTGACATGCAAAACTCCAAGAAGGGTTTTGTGCCATTTAGACATGGCATAAAACTGTCTAAGGATCAATGTCCTAAGACACCTGAGGAAAGAGCAGAAATGCAAAAGATACCTTATGCTTCGGCATTAGGTAGTCTAATGTATGCTATGCATTGTACAAGGCCTGATATCTGTTTCGCAGTAGGAATGATGGGTCGGTTTCAGTCGAATCCGGGTCCAGATCACTGGACAGCTGTGAAGTGTATACTCAAGTACCTTCGTAGAACAAGGCACTATGAGTTGGTTTACACTGGACAAGAACTGACGCCGATTGGATATACAGATTCTGACTTTATGTCAGATTTGGAATCCAGGAAATCGACATCAGGTTTTGTGTTTATGTTAGGGGGAGCAGCGGTTAGTTGGCAGAGTGTGAAGCAGAAATGCATCGCAGACTCTATCACAGAGGCTGAGTACGTTGCAGCGTGCGAGGCAACCAAAGAGGCGGTATGGCTCAAGAAATTCCTTACGGATTTGGGGTGCGTATCAGAGGCCCAGTTACCTATTGTGCTTTACTGCGACAATAGTGGGGCGATAGCACAAGCAAAGGAGCCAAGACATCACCAAAAGGGGAAGCACATTGAGCGCAAGTTCCACTTGATTCGGCAGTTTCAAAAGCAAGGGCGAGTAGTGGTGACACAGATTGCATCTACAGATAATGTTGCTGATCCTTTCACAAAGGCAATACCTACCAAGGCATTCGAGCGACATGTGGACGCGATGGGAGTCAAAACCGTTTTGCTACGCTAGACCAAGTGGGAGATTGTTAGGATTGATGTGTTCTAAGCTTGTAAAACTTTATGTTTTGGTCTAATAAAGATTGATAGTTATTTATATATATGAGATGCATATAGGTGCGTAACATAGTTACGTGTTCTTTAGAGAACAGAGAGCCATGGTTATATGGTAGTCCACTGAGTTGAAGACTAAGTGGATTGGTCCCGTATAACCTAAATATGTTCGCAGCTATGATCAGGTTGGTCGCCTCATCATGGTAAGCTGTTGGCGATGACAGTTCATGGGATGTCTTCACCATGGTCATCACCAGGCACAGTGTCTGTGGCTGAACGGAACTAACACGGTGTACAGATCAGTGAGCAGACACTGGTACACTAAGCCGTGTTTCTGCTTAGGGTAAAAAGGTCCTAAACCCTGAGGAACCACGACTGATGGACTAACCAGTTGCGTGGTGCTTTGGCGCACCAATGTGTGAGGGTCCATATGCAGTGATCCAAAACCACGGTGTACTGGGTTACCCGGCTGGCGTTGCATTAGCGTGTCACTCCTGCAGGCCATCCACACCCCTGATGGGAGGTGCGTTCCTTGGTGTGACTTACACTGTACCAAACCCAGGCCTGGTGGTCATCAGTTTGACTGTTGACCGGGTTCGATTACTCGACGGGGTAATCAGAGGTACGATGTATAGGTCAACCTGGAAGGAACCAAGTCATATGATCATTCGAGTCTGACGGTAGTCTTCACCGCTCGAAGTGAATCATGGCATCAAGTGGAGGGACATCGGGTTTACCACTACTAAGCGGAGAGCAGGGGTATGATGGAGAACATAGTAAGTCTGGGTGAATTGGAGTGCAGCCTGCGTCGCACTCTGGGTGGCTACGCAGGTTAACTCGAGCTCAGAGGATCGATGGTACACTCGGGTAGTGTGTCGATCGAGCTTGAGTTAGAAGCCATGAACCCCGGTCCCTGATGGTTCCACCTTATCAACATTATGTACGGTTCTTGAACCGTCTCCTCGGAACACCATAAGCATTAGGAGGAAGAAAGAAGTATACGCTCCGTGTGTGCTTGGCACTAGAGCACGGTAGATGCGTAACTACATACGAGTACTAAGGGTTGAGCCCGAGACTAGTGCAGAGTCGCATGTAGTAATCCCTAGCCATAAGTGAACTTCGCTGCATAGGTGCGATGCACCGGGGTATGTTGCGAGTTGACTAGTTGACTTTGCTAGAGGCACCCTCCGGTGGCCTCAGTTAATAGTAAGTAACTAGTAAAGATCACTTAAGAAGTGGCCGCTAGGTATCGCACGCTAGAAATGGTCAAAATAAGGCGTCGGGGCGTTTTGGTAAAAACCTCACTCTGCCGGACCTCACTGTTGGCCGACCCTAGTGGTGGGACACCTTGCTAGGGCCGGCCCTATGATGTAGGGATAAGAATCCCTCATCTATAGGGCCGGCCATATAGATAGGGATGGGGCGATAAAAACGGTTAAGATCGAGCCCTAAAAAGTGGGAAAACGGATAAATACACGGAGAGATAAAAAGAAGATAATGGAGAGATAATGAGAGGGGGTCATTATCCCCTTGGATCCTTATCCAAGGGGGTTGGCCGGCCATATAGATAGGGATAGGGCGATAAAACGGTTAAGATCGAGCCCTAAAAAGTGGGAAAACGGATAAATACAACGAGAGATAAAAAGGAGATAATGGAGAGATATTTGTGGGAGGTCTTTATCCCCTTGGATCCTTATCCAAGGGGGTTGGCCGGCCCTATAAAAGGGCCTATGGGGCGCCGGCCCCATGCCCAGAAAAACCGAACCCCCTCTCTCTCTAATCTCTCTAGTTCTCTCCCTAATCTCTCTCCGTTTCCCGCTTGCTACTTCGTCTTCCTCGCGTGGAGTTCTGAAGAAGGAGAAGGGTCGTTCTTCGGAGGCACTCAGAGATCCGAGAGCGACGTTCCATGCATCGTGTGAGATCGGGTGAACAAGAAGGCAACATCTCCATTCGTACCATCGGTATCTTCGCGAACGATCTTCCGTCTCCATCGACAAAGAAGACAATTCTCCGTGGTTAAAAGATCCGTACGAAAGGTATGTTTAATCTAACATGTAGATCTAGCGAGCATTATGATTTGCATCCATGCTACTTAATCATTACGCTAGATTGCCGTTAGGGATTTTCGATTCTCGTGCATACACATGCACACATATGTAGATTAGTTTCCATGAAAGTTTAAATAGTGTAACGTGCACCATGAACGGTCTTTCGACCGCCAAATCGCTTCCGCTGCGAGCCTCTGACCCGGATTAAAATTCCAACATCGAAAGCCGTGAGTTAGGGTTGGAATCGACACTAGTTGCGTTACCAGAAATGCTCGATTGAGCTTCCGAATTTTTGGCCAAGGAAGGATACTCCATCGGTTATTTCTTTTAAGAAATCCCATTTTAGTCCCCTTATTCGGAAAATAACATATTGGGTCGGTTTTTTGACACTTAAGGTGGGGACAACCCAGTACAATTATATGTAAAACATTATAAGCACAGTCCATTCAAATTTTTATAATTAATTAGAATACCATGGAACAAATCCGAAATGACGGATTTGTCCCCGTCTGCTAAAACCGACTAAACAAGTCGAGGGGGCCATGCCTGTGATCGACGGTCGGAGCTCGGCCGGCCTCCACTGTATCACCCATGCGTAAAGGGCGCGGAGGAGAGCCACCGAGACACGAGCTAGGGAGGTTTGGTTTCGAGCAGGCAGACTCAGTGGTCCGTTTTGAGCTTTGATCGTGGCGTCGCCGGCGGAGTCACCGAAGGAAGGGGCACGGTTCGGGTCGGCCTCAACTACGGCCTAGGTTGGCGGGGGAGCCTCGAGGTTCGACGAGGATTTCAGGCCCGGCCCGGAAAGGCCGGGTGTTCACATAAACAGAAAGAGGAGTGTGTGTGTAGGGGCTTGCCTTGACGTGGAGAAGAGGCCGGGCCGGTTGGGCATCCGGACTTCGGGGTGGAGGAAGAGGTCGTCGGAGCTCGGGGAGATCGCAGGTCGTCGGGCCGGGTGGCGACACAAGAGAGGGAGGCCGAAGGGGGCCTCTCACCTGGGCGGCGGCGGCCGTCGGGCGGCGCCGGCAGAAACCGAGAGAGGGAGGGGGAGTGAGAGAGATCAGAGAGGAAAGAGAGAGGTCGGGGAGAGGGGGATGAGAGATCGGAGAGGGGGTGAGGGGGATGCAGAGGAGAGAGGTCAGAGAGGCAAGAGTGAGATAGAGAGATCGGGGGAGAGAGAGAGGGGGCCGGATCTGGTTTTGTAGGCTGAAAGAGGGTGGCGGGTAGGGGCTGATAGGGGCGGCGGGTAGGGTAGGGGGTGCGGCAAGGTAGGGCGGCGCGGCAGGGTAGGGTGGCGCGGTAGCTGGTAGGGGCGGCGACGGTAGGTAGGGGCGGCACGGCAGCTGGTAGAGGCGGCTGATAATGGGGGAGAAGAGAGGAAGAGAGAGAGAGAGAGAGAGAGAGAGAGAGAGAGAGAGAGAGAGAAGAGAGAGAGAGGGGAAGGGGGGATGGGGTCACGGGTTGGCTGGGGTCGGGTTGGGGATGGGTAGTGGTTTTTAGTTTTAGGATAAGACTCCTCCCCTTGCAAAACCGATGCAAACTTCCGACAAGGCGATACTCAAAGTCAAGAAAGCATCGAAATCAAGACAAAGGATGCGTATCAACTCCAAGCCGAGAACAATACAACATACTCCGTTGCCCGTCCAAGCGACGCCTGTCCTATGCCTCGCACCTCAATGGCTTCGCAAACCCGAGCGACCACCTTCTACTTCGATAAGAGATCCGATCCCGCTATTATCGGAAGCCAATGTCATCACTCTGCAAGAGATGACATTGCCGCTACCTAGTCTGACGCAAGCTTTGAACCTGATCAGGCCTGACGGATCTACCGACATCAGTCGACTTGAATTCAAGCCAAAAGGAAGTTGGGGGCAAAACGCCGCCAAGCTGCTGTTCAAAGCCGGCTACAATAAAGGAAGCGTAGGCAAGTGGGCATACTTCCCCTAGCGGCAATGCCACATAGGATGACCAGGACTCAAGCTCGTCTGTTTCAAAGCGGCGAACAAATTCTCCCGAACCGTCGAGGCATTGGCTCCAATCAAACTCCGATGGTTGTCAAGATTGCAGCGAAGAAGACCTTCACCTCCAACTATATTGGGGCAAAGATGGTAGACAAAGCAGCTGAAGGATCGACAATCTTCGATGCACGCTCTACCTAGGCCAGCTATCCCAATAGTAAGAGAAGACGGCGACAAGCTCGATGCCAAGCCTTACTCCAGAAGCAAAATAAAAGCTGTCAAAGCCGGTCGAATCTAAAGCGTACATCCATGTTCGAAAGGCTCAGGCCAGTCAAGCAACCAAAGAAGAGGTCGGTGTTCGATCGTTTGGGAATGCCAGTCGAGGACGTCGTTTCAACACCTGCCCACCCACCCATGGCAGCCGTCCATCATATCTCTGTTACCGAAACTGATAATGGTGATACTTCTACTTCGGACGACAAGTTGCAAGATGCTCCGCCGGTCCTTGAAGAAGGGGGGCAGTCCACCGTTGATGACTTGAAGAAAATCAACTTGGGCACAGAAACGGAGCCGCGGCCTACATTCGTCAGCACACTCTTGACCCCTAAAGAAGAAGCTGCTTACATCAAACTACTCCAAGAATATAGAGATGTTTTCGCATGGTCCTATAAGGAGATGTCGAGTCTTGATCCCAAAATCGCAGTACACCAGCTCAGCATCAAACACGGAGCTAGCGCCATCAAGAAAGGACAAAGACGCTACCGGCCGGAACTGGTGCCTCAAATAGAAGACGAAGTAAACAAACTAATTGAAGCCGGCTTCATCCGAGAGGTTAAGTACCCGACATGGATCTCCAGTGTCGTTCCAGTCAAAAAGAAAAATGGTCAAATCCGAGTGTGCGTGGACTTCAAAGACTTGAACAACGCATATCCAAAGGACGATTTCCCCTTGCTAATAATGGAGCTAATGGTGGATTCTACGACAGGCCACGAGGTGCTAACTTTCATGGATGGATCCTCAGGCTACAACCAGATCCGGATGGCACCCAAAGACAAAGAGCTCACAGCATTCCGCACACCAAAGAAAATCTACTGCTATAAAGTTATGCCATTCGGCTTGAAAAACACAGGAGCCACATACCAACGAGCCATGCAGAGAATCTTCGATGATATTCTTCATCAAAACATGGAGTGCTACGTCGACGACCTCGTTGTAAAATCTAAGAAGAAGTCAACACATCTATAAGATCTCGAGTTGATCTTCAAACGGCTTCGAAGGTACCAACTCCGCATGAATCCGCTCAAGTGCGCATTCGGAGTCTCCTCAGGCAAATTCCTTGGTTTCGTCGTACGACATCGAGGCATCGAGATAGATCAATCCAAAATTGATGCTATTGTCAATATGCCTGCACTAAAGACAGTGCGAGACCTCAGAGGTCTCCAAGGACATCTGGCATATATCCGAAGATTCATCGCCAACCTAGCCGGAAATTGCCATCCGTTCAGTCGCCTCATGAAGAAAGGTGCGCCGTTCAAATGGGATGATGCTTGCCAAGAAGCCCTCCAAAGCATCAAAGCCTATCTACTAAAGCCACCAGTCCTATCGGCGCCAGTTCAAGGAAAGCCGTTGATCCTCTATATTAGTGCCCAGGAGCAATCCTTGGGGGCACTCATGACCCAAGACAACGAACTGGACAAAGAGACAGCATGCTACTACTTGAGTCGCACTTTCATCGGTACAGAGCTAAACTACTCTCCGATCGAGAAGGTTTGCTTGGTACTCATATTCGCTACAAAGAAGTTGCGACACTACATGCTGGCTCATACCGTCGGACTCATCTCGAAAGCCGACCCCCTCAAATACATCATATCAAAGACAGTGCTTTTCGGACGTCTGCAAAGTGGGCACTACTTCTCCTCGAATTTGATATCACCTTCGTGCCGCAGAAGGCAGTTAAGGGACAAGCTCTCGCGGACTTCCTTGCAGAATATCCCCTCCCGGCGGAATGAGAATTATCAAAAGATCTCCCGAACGAAGAAGTCTTCTCCATCGACATTGCCCCCTCCTGGAAGATGTTCTTTGACGGCGCAGCAAGACAAGACATAGCTGGAGCAGGGGTTATCTTCATCACGCCAAACAACGAGATACTCCCCTTCTCATTTTTGCTGTCAAAACCATGCTCCAACAACGTGGCAGAGTATCAAGCTCTACTCATCGGCCTTGAACTCGCCAACGATATGAAGCTTCAGGGACTCGAGATTTTCGGTGACTCTCAAATCATCATCTAGCAAGTCTTGGGGGCATACAAAGTCAACAAAGAAGACCTAGTGCCACTGCACGCGTGAGCTTTGGAACTCCTTGGCAAACTCGAGGCTGCTTCCATTCAGTATGTCTCCAGAAATCTCAACCAGCAGGCTAACGCGCTTGCGAACTTGGCGGCTACACTCCCATTTCCAGAAGAATGCCAGCTCGTCGTCCCCGTCTGGAGGAGAGTAGTGCTCACCAAAGAAGAAGCCCCTGTCGAGATCCCAGCTCAAGCCAATGCGGTGCACGTCCTCGAAATTAAAGAGCAAGACTGGAGGCAACCTTTCGTGGATTATCTCGTCCAGGGTAAACTCCCCGAAGAACCAAAACGCAAAGTTGACATTCGTCGACGGTCTTTGAAGTTCTACTACTTCAACAACGAGCTCTACTGTCGAAGTTACGATGGCACGCTCCTAAGATGCCTTGCAAAGGAAGAGGCAGAAGCAGCACTGGAGGAAGTACACATTGGAATTTATGGCTCGCACCAGTCCGGTCTAAAGCTCCACTTTCGCGTCAGAAGGATGGGCTATTACTGGCCCACCATGATTAAAGACAGCTTGGAGTTCGCGAAGAAATGTCACACTTGCCAGCTACACGGTGATTACATCTGTCAACCGCCAGAGCCTCTGCACCCAACAATCACATCATGGCCCTTCGACGGATGGGGATTCGATATTGTCGGTCCCCTACCCAAGTTATCCAAACAACATCTTTACATTCTGGCAGCAACAGACTACTTCTCCAAATGGGCTGAAGTAATACCTCTACGAGAGGTTACGAGGTACTCCGTCATCAGCTTCATCCAGAATGACATCATCTTTCGATACGGAATCTCTCGCTACATCATAACGGACAACGGGAAGTAATTCAAAAATACTACTGTCAGCTAATTCTGCACCAAGTATGACATTAAGAAGAAGTGCTAACAATGTACAATGCTCCGGCCAATGGTCTGGCGGAGGCCTTCAACAAGACTCTCTGCAAGCTGCTGGAGAAAACTGTCTCGAAGACAAAGAAGGATTAGCATGAACGCATGGGCGAAGCACTATGGGCCTACCGCACATCCTTTCGCACTCTAACACAAGCAACTCTGTATTCCCTCGTTTATAGGGTAGAAGCCGTTCTTCTGCTCAAGCTTCAGATCCCATCGCTCAGGATAGCAATCCAGGAAGGCCTCACCAGCGACGACAGCGCCCAGCTCCGCCTAGTAGAATTAGAGGCCCTGGATAAAAGGCACCTCGAAGCTCAGCAATGTCTAGAGTGTTATTAGGCCAGACTGACTCGCGCCTTCAACAAGAAGATCCGCCCTTGATCATTCCAAACAGGAGAACTGGTGCTGGTAGTCAAATGCCCCATCATTCTCTCACATCGAGGATGGAAGAAGTTTGATGCCAAATGGGATGGACCGCACTCCGTCAAAGAAGTCTACTCCAACGGCACTTACCTCCTCGCCACGCCAGAAGGGCTGACACTTGGCCCTATTAATGGCAAGTACCTCAAGAGGTACTATGCCTAAAGCAAGGCCACACTCCTTGCAAAAAAAAAAAAAAGAACTACGTGTGACTTGATCCCCCTTAGGGGGGTACGTAGGCAGCCTCAGAAGTCACTTCAGGTTCAGTCCGACAAAAAGAAAAAGCCAACAATGGTCTATGTGTTAGAATTGGTGAGGTCTATAGCTCGTAAAAACCTAGTGTTTAGCTTTGTATGGTTGATAGTATAGGAATGCATATTGGTACGTACCTTAGTACGTGTTCTGATTACAGAACAGAGAGCCATTGCTACATGGTAATCCACTTGAGTGGGAGACTCAAGGGATTGGTCCCATGTAACCTAAATACGTTCGCAGCTCTGATTAGGATTGGTCGCCCTATCAGGATAAGCTGTTGGGATGACAGAGCGTGGGTGTCTCCACCCCGGTCATTACCAGGCACAGTGTCTGTGGCCGAACGGAACCAACACGGTGCACAGATCGGTGAGCAGACACCGGTGCACTAAATCGTGTTTCTGCTTAGGGTAAAACGGTCCTAAATCCTGAGGAGCCATGTCTGGTGGACTAACCAGTTGTGTGGTGCTTTGGCGCACCAATGTGTGAGGATCCGGATGCAGTGATCCAAAACCACGGTGTACTGGGTTACCCGGCTGGCGTTGCATCAGCATGTCACTCCTGCAGGCTATCCACACCCCTAACGGGAGGTGCGTTCCTTGGTCTGACCTACGTCGTATTAAACCCTGGCCAGGTGGTCATCAGTTCGACTGGTGACGGATCCGGTTACTCGGTAGAGTTATCGGAGGTACGATGTACGTGGTCAACCTGGAAGGAACTGAGTCATATGAGCACTCGAGTCTGACGGTATTCTCCACCGCTCGAGTTGCGTCATGGCACCAGTGGAGGGACAACGAGTTTACCATACTAAGCGGAGAGTAGGGGTATGAGGGAGAACATAGTAAGTCCGGGGGAATTGGAGTGCAGCCTGCGTCGCACTCTGGGTGGCTACGCAGGTTAACTCGGACTCAGAGGATCGATGGTACACTCGGGTAGTGTGTCGATCGAGTCTGAGTTGGAAGCCATGAACCCTGGTCCCTGAAGGTTCCACCTTATCGACATTATGTACGGTTCTTATATCATCTCATCGAAACACAGAACGTAGTTAGAGGAAGCGAGAAGTCCAAGCATACGCTCCGTGAGTGCTTCGCACTAGTGCACGGTAGATGCGTAGCTACATGCGTGCACTAAGGGGAAACCCTAGGTTAGTGCAGAGACGCATGTAGCAATTCCTTGCCATAAGTGAACTTTGCCACATGGGTACGATGCACCGGGACATGTTGCGAGTTGACTAGTTGAATTCACTAGGGGCACCCTACGGGAACCTCAGAGAATAGTGAAATCACTGGTGTACTTCACTTATGTGTGCCTTGCAAAGTCTCGTACACGAGGAACGGCCAACTAGTGGCATAAGGGCGTTTTGGTCATACCATGCGCCACTATGCACTAAGGGGGTCGGCCCTAAGTGTTGAGAGACTGGTCAAGGCCGGCCCCATTAGTTTCGGGAGGTTGTTGCCTCCGATGAAGGGGCCGGTTAAGAGGCGCAGAAAACGGGCTGGTTTTGACCGTTTTCGAAAACAAGGAAAGGATAGAGATAAAGAAGAGATATATAGGGATAAGGTTTGAATCAATCATCCTTATCCATACTGTCCTTATCTATATGGATAGGCCGGCCCTATATATGAGAAAGAGAGAGAGGGGACACGAAATTAGATGCATGGGCAAGCCCTAGGGCCGGCCATGCAAGCCATGGGGAAACCGAAGCCCCTCTTCTCTCTTCGCATCTCCTCTCTCGTCTCTCTCTCCCTCGCTTGCGCCATTGGATGGTGACTCGTCTTCCTCACATGGTGTTTCGTAGAAGGAGAAGGCTCGTCGTATGGAGGCACTCAGAGATCCATCGACGAGGTGCCATGCATCGTGTGAAATCGGGTGACCTAGAAGGCGTCTCCCGCAACCTTTTGCTGTCCAGAATCTATACAGAAAATCAATATTGTTTTTACGATTCTGGGAGCTACAGAAGTCCAAACGACATGAAACTTGTTGGAAAAGTTGCGTCTCGAAGTTGATTACCTACAGTCCAAATTACAGCCCAATCCGAGTTCGGAGCAGAAAGTTATGGACGTCGCACCGAAGCTATGTCGAGCAGATCCGTAGCCCATCTCCATCGACAAAGAAGAAATTTGTCGCGGTGAAAGATTCCGCACGCAGGTATGATCTCTAACAAGTAGATCTAACATAATTAGAACATGCATACATGCTAGATTGTTCTTTTGCGTTAGATCGTCGTTAGGCGTTCGTGTAGTTGCCATGCTAGTTTCATACACGCATATGTAGATCGTTTCGATGAAAATTTTGATATGTAACGCACACCGCCTACGGTCCTCGGACCTTCACTTTGCTTCCGCTGCGGGCCTCTACCATGGATTTGTTTCCAACAATTGGTATCAGAGCACGCTAGTGGTGTGCGTTTCATGTTTTTCATAAAACCGTCATGTGCGCGCATGAATAGTATGTGCCGCCATCGGGGTTCTACGAGTAGATCATGCATAGTATATTTTTTGTGTGTTCTATGGATCGTTCTTGCAGGGTACCGCTTCTAAAATTATTCTGGATATGTGATTGCTTGCTACCGGGGGTCGGACCCCGTGTTAGCGATTTTGTCAGGATGTTTTTTCTTCTGTGTGTGGATTGATTTTAGAGCCATAGTCGGGCAAGAGGTGAAGATTTACCACCCTTGATTCCCAGGCTTTTTGCTAGGTTTGTTTTTCTTTTCGATCTAGGAAATTGTGTACGAGCGAGCACTTGCTCGAAGCGTACTAGAGCTTTTTCGGTTACAGATTGAAGAGGAGGACTTGCCGTGGAGATTAACTACCGGGAGGACGAGCGGAACCTTGGAGGACGATGGCGATCCGACGAAGCGTACACGATGACGGCAAAGGACAGAAAGCGTCAGGAGATCGTATACAGAGGCTTGCACCGGATCGAGGAGCCTTGCGAAGGAGACAGAGAGCCTGCGCTGTGCCAGTCAGGTTCAGGGGTCGGACCCTGAACTTGATTCAGTTGTGTGTGCTTGTTTCTTTCAGTAGTTCTTTATATTTCTGTAAAGAACCCCGATGCGATAATTTAATTATCTGTGTTAGAGGGATGCCCTTTCCTCTCGGGTCCTAGTGACCTTATTAGGATATGATTCCACTAGTGACGTCTATTATTTAATTGACCCTTGATGATAGTATGAATTCCTCACATTTGGTTATGCCCCCATTAGGTCAACACTCGATTAGTCGGGTGTGCCTATTTGGCAAGCATCGAAACCTAGAATGAGTTGGAATTCTACTATGACATCATTCGTCAAATTTATAAGCGACGCGCCATGGTAGTGGAAGACCTTTCCTGTCAATCTAACCTTAGGCTAGGCTCCAGGGCATTAGCATAATAGCCAAGTTTGAAAAGCATCGATGTTCTTGGGATATGTAATGTGACCCTTGAGTGGAGAAATCCACTTGAGGCAGGGACTATGATATTCCGAGATCGATTAATGCTTCGCGAAAGGTTTGAATGCTAGTGGGAGCGCGGTATGAGCAGGGTCTAGTGTATAGGTTGTCGTGACCTTAGTGTACACTCATACTTGCATTAAATAACCCTCAACTATAATAAGGGATGTGTAAGAGGACTCGTCGAGATCCTCTGGCCTCCACAACCAACTGCTTTGTGTCTGGGTGGAAGGACGTAGCTCGACACCCCCTAGGGTGAGGGTTATGTTTTTCCATGCCAGATAACTTAGTGGTCTCCTTCAGGATATGGCGGTTACGGGGCCAGGAGAGAAGGGCTTTTTATCCCACCCTAGTGGGGGCCGCATGAACTCTCGTGCCGTAATTGCTTAGGCTTGTGGGTAAGCATCCGAAGTGGACGTGAGGCATCTGTTGCTTGCACAATGGGGATCACGTGGCACTGGCCAAAAGGACAACCATGGTCCATCAAAGCCCTTAGTTGGCAGATTTGGATAGGGTCAAGGAAAGGCCCGTGTAAGCGGATTGACGCTGCATGATGCCCCCTAGGGCAGGTGTAGTCGATTCCGAGATCTTACATACATGGTTAATTAATCCATAGAGGTATCTTCGCTGTGAGGGTAGCGCTGACATTTGGATATAATTAGCTTATTTTAAAAATCTATAAAATAAGTTATTTTGCATTCGTTTTCATTCAACCATATAGTTCCCCTATCCGCTATCCCATAAGAGAACCAGTTATCGGGTCTCTAACTACGTAGAGCCGAAGCACTTTCTTTAGCTTATGCATAGGGTAGTAAAAATGTATATTGGCATGTAATCTAAGTATCCCTGTATTAGACCTAATGGGTCCAGATATCACTAGGGCACTAACTAGGGCATATGAAGACTGGCGAGAGTCTAAGGAGATGTGCAAGTTCTATGTTATAGCAGACTTGCGAACAACTCTTTAGAAGCGAGTCAGAGATATGTCGGGTCTTCTCTAATTAAGTTTTACTTGCATTAGATATCTGGAAGGCGAAGTCAGTCGACTCATCGCTTTTCCACTAAGATACTTGTCGGTACCGAGATGTCTGAGGGTATGCTTGTTCGGGAACACATCTTTGAGTTCCAGATCGAACTAGATTCCAAAGACATAGTACCGGATGACGAGGTGGTGGAAGACGTCTGTCTTGCATCCTTGTCTGGAACCTTCGAAGGCGTTATCAGAGACTTTAGATTTAACAAGTTAGAGATGATAAACGCAGAACTTCTAAGGAGATTTCCAAGAGACAAAGGATGGGATCAAGATTAAAGGCAAAGCCTTTAGTGCTTAACCTAGGCCTTCTTTAGAAGAACCTAAGGAAGTAACTTATCAGAGATCGAAAACTATTATAGTGCAGAAACTGGTGTGGACTCCTAAGTCTGGTAACGCTAAAGACGGAAGTGTTTCTGTTTTGGCGAGAATAGGGGGTATTTGAAGATTAAGTATGGCCTCAGGATGTTAGGAGTAAAGTCGCTATCTTGTAGCAGCTCTTATGCTTCTTGGAATGTAGACTTCGGGTCTACAAAGATTCAAGAAAAGCAGAAGGCTACTTTATAGTGACGTAATCCTAACATAGGTATTGATGCCATAAGCCGCTGCGGAAGCTGTTAGGTATGATTGTCTTAGTTTTCCGAAATACGAATTTTGTTTTTAGAGATGTAGTTCTATTTCCTTCTTGGTAAATGAAGTTTTTAGTTTTAGACAGCACCGTGAGTGTGTATCTTAAACTGAATAGATAGCTTCATAGTTAGAGGAATAGATCAGAAAAATCTCTTTATATTTAATCCTAATTCGGAAATAGATTTCATGACAGCTGCAGCGTCTAATTGAAATTCATCTAAATCCTTTGGAGAAGCTATCCCATTTGTGACCCCTCTGATTTAGATATTCTGCCTTAGATAAATTCAAAGGTAAAAGAAGGTCGAGTTTCTGTTCACAGATTCATCGAAGATCCTTCTAACCTATGAGTGTTATCTGGAAGGCAGAATAACTAAAAGGGCCACTAAGGTATTGGTGTTAGTTAATTTTGACGTCTATAGTTCCAAGAGCGTCTAGACGATAGGAGTCTTCTCGATTTAATCGAGGGAATGAGAACCTATCGGATGGGTTCCATAGGATCCTGAAGGAGCATGGGATTATCTCCCAGTTAAATGCTCCTAGGATGAAACGTCAGAATGAAGTCTCCGAGAGAAGGAATCGGACCCTGTTTGACATGGTCCGTAGTATGATGAATATTGCCAAATGTACTACCCACCCTTTGGTGGGGTTGTACCTTAAAACAGTAGCTTATATCTGAAACTCTCTCTCATCTAGATCAGTGCCTCAGACCTATAGAGAGCTATGGTCTAAGCGAACGCTGACACCATAGAGTCTCGAGATATAGGGTTGTCCTGCACTTGTGCAAAAGGACAAGAGGGATGAGATGGAGATGTAGTTCCAGGTATATCTGTTTGTAGGTTACCCTTAGGAGGCATAAAGTGGACTGTTCTATGATCTTGAGGTTTGGAAGGTAATCGTTTCTACGAATACCATCTACCTAGACCAGGATTATATTATAGACCATAAGTTTACCGGTAAGGTAGTTCTAGGTGAACTACTGGGTACTGGTAGAGAGTGCGCATCTGAAAATGTAGTGGGAGTAGATGATACAAGAAACTAGTATACCAGACACTGTAGAAATGATTCACTTTTGTACCACCACCACTTCGTCGTTGTGGGACCATCAGAGCTCCTGAAAGATACTATGGAGAAACTTCGATAGTTAATCCAGAGTTTCAGGAGGATGATTCTTAGAGCTACGAAGAAGTAGTGGGAGCTTCCTTTGTACCACCACCACCTCGTCGTTGTAGGACCATTAGAGCTCCTGAAAGATACTATGGAGAAACTTCGATAGTTAATCCAGAGTTTCAGGAGGATGATCCTTAGAGCTGCGAAGAAGTAGTGGGAGCTTCCGACAGCTCTGACTGACAAAATACCATGGAGGCAAATTTGCATCAATGTCCCTTGGAACAGTCTTGACACTTATAGCACTATCACCCTTCAGGTGTAGAAGGTGTATAAGAAGAGCACCCGATTAAGACTTAAGTAGCTAGATTAGTTGCCAAAGGAGAAGGGATTGACTATGTCAAAACCATCTCACTGGTAGCTATGCCTAAGTCTATAACGGATCCTCTTAATCCATCACAGCCCATTATAGTTGGGAGATCTGGTTGATGGATGTCAAGACAATTTTTCCCCAACGAGAATTTGGAAAGGACATATGGATGAATAGCCCTAGGCTTTGTGTTAGTAGGTTAGGAAGATATGGAATGCAAGTTGCAATGGTCCATTTATGGACTGATGCAAGCATCCAGGATGGAATGTCTATTTTGATCAAGGGAATCCGCTCACACGGATTTGATCAGAATGATGATAAACCAAGTGGGTACAAGAAAGGTGAAAAAGCTACAAGGGTGTACGTAGTACTTTACGTTAACGATATCCTACTGATTGAAAATAACGTAAGAATATTATTTACGGTAAAGGTTTGTAGTCATCACAATTCGATGTGAAAGACCCTAGTGAGGCGAGTTATGCTCTGGGAATCAAGATAACTCTAGATAACCAGAGCAAGGTTCTCTTGCTGTCACAGGCTACGCATGAAGATAAGATTCTAGCCAGATTCGTTGTACGAGACTAGATATCTATTGCGCAACAGGAATAATGGGTCGGTTTCAGTTGAACCCGGGTCCAGATCTCTGGACCGATGTGAAGGGTATACTCAGAAATCCTCATTAAGTAAGGATTGTGAGTTAGCTTGCACTTCACAGGTCCTGATATCGATTGGATACACAGGATCTGACTTTGGTGTCAGATGTGCGTTCCAGAAAATCGATTTCAGGGATTACTTTTATCTTGGGATTAGAAGCGGTAGTTGGTAGAGTGTGAAGCAAGTGCATCACAGACTCCACCACAAAGGCTTAGCACGTTGTTGCATGCGAGGTAGTATATCAGGTGGTAAGGCTTAGGAAGTTCTTAGAGAACTTGGGACGCGTACCAGAGGCTCAGGTATCTGTTGTTGCCAACAGAAGAGCGGTAAGCAAGGTCCAAGGAGACTAGGCACCACCATTAGGGGAAACCAATCAAGTACAAACGCCACTTGATCTGACAGTTATAGAAGGAAATGCAAGTAGTGGTACTGAGGTGGAATCTACAGACAATGTTGCCAATTCCTTTAGGGAATTCCTGCAAAGGCTTTTGGGTAGCATGTAGAAGCTACAGAGCTCAACACCGTTATTCCTCGTTAGACCTAGTGGGAGATTGTTAGAATTGGTGAGGTCTATAGCTCGTAAAAACCTAGTGTTTAGCTTTGTATGGTTGATAGTATAGGAATGCATATTGGTACGTACCTTAGTACGTGTTCTGATTACAGAACAGAGAGCCATGGCTACATGGTAATCCACTTGAGTGGGAGACTCAAGGGATTGGTCCCATGTAACCTAAATACGTTCACAGCTCTGATTAGGGTTGGTCGCCCTATCAGGATAAGCTGTTGGGATGACAGAGCGTGGGTGTCTCCACCCCGGTCATTACCAGGCACAGTGTCTGTGGCCGAACGGAACTAACACGGTGCACAGATCGGTGAGCAGACACCGGTGCACTAAATCGTGTTTCTGCTTAGGGTAAAACGGTCCTAAACCCTAAGGAGCCATGTCTGGTGGACTAACCAGTTGTGTGGTGCTTTGGCGCACCAATGTGTGAGGATCCGGATGCAGTGATCCAAAACCACGGTGTACTGGGTTACCCGGCTGGCGTTGCATCAGCATGTCACTCCTGCAGGCTATCCACATCCCTAACGGGAGGTGCGTTCCTTGGTCTGACCTACGTCGTATTAAACCCTGGCCAGATGGTCATCAGTTCGACTGGTGACGGATCCGGTTACTCGGCAGAGTTATCGGAGGTACGATGTACGTGGTCAACCTGGAAGGAACCGAGTCATATGAGCACTCGAGTCTGACGGTATTCTCCACCGCTCGAGTTGCGTCATGGCACCAGTGGAGGGACAGCGAGTTTACCATACTAAGCGGAGAGCAGGGGTATGAGGGAGAACATAGTAAGTCCGGGGGAATTGGAGTGCAGCCTGCGTCGCACTCTGGGTGGCTACGCAGGTTAACTCGGACTCAGAGGATCGATGGTACACTCGGGTAGTGTGTCGATCGAGTCTGAGTTGGAAGCCATGAACCTTGGTCCCTGAAGGTTCCACCTTATCGACATTATGTACGGTTCTTATATCATCTCATCGAAATACAGAACGTAGTTAGAGGAAGCGAGAAGTCCAAGTATACGCTCCATGAGTGCTTCGCACTAGTGCACGATAGATGCGTAGCTACGTGCGTGCACTAAGGGGAAACCCTAGGTTAGTGCAGAGACGCATGTAGCAATTCCTTGCCATAAGTGAACTTTGCCACATGGGTGCGATGCACCAGGACATGTTGCGAGTTGACTAGTTGACTTCACTAGGGGCACCCTACGGGAACCTCAGAGAATAGTGAAATCACTGGTGTACTTCACTTATGTGTGCCTTGCAAAGTCTCGTACACGAGGAACGGCCAACTAGTGGCATAAGGGCGTTTTGGTCATACCATGCGCCACTATGCACTAAGGGGGTCGGCCCTAAGTGTTGAGAGACTGGTCAAGGCCGGCCCCATTAGTTTCGGGAGGTTGTTGCCTCCGATGAAGGGGCCGGTTAAGAGGCGCAGAAAACGGGCTGGTTTTGACCGTTTTCGAAAACAAGGAAAGGATAGAGATAAAGAAGAGATATATAGGGATAAGGTTTGAATCAATCATCCTTATCCATACTGTCCTTATCCATATGGATAGGCCGGCCCTATATATGAGAAGGAGAGAGAGGGGGCACGAAATTAGATGCATGGGCAAGCCCTAGGGCCGGCCATGCAAGCCATGGGGAAACCGAAGCCCCTCTTCTCTCTTCGCATCTCCTCTCTTGTCTCTCTCTCCCTCGCTTGCGCCATTGGATGGCGACTCGTCTTCCTCACATGGTGTTTCGTAGAAGGAGAAGGCTCGTCGTATAGAGGCACTCAGAGATCCATCGACGAGGTGCCATGCATCGTGTGAGATCGGGTGAACTAGAAGGCGTCTCCCGCAACCTTTTGCTGTCCAGAATCTGCACAGAAAATCAACGTTGTTTCTGCGATTCTGGGAGCTACAGAAGTCCAAACGACGTGAAACTTGTTGGAAAAGTTGCGTCTCGAAGTTGGTTACCTGCAGTCCAAATTTTCGCCCAATACGAGTTCGGAGAAGAAAGTTATGGACGTCGCACCGAAGTTATGTCGAGCAGATCCGTAGCCCGTCTCCATCGACAAAGAAGCAATTTGTCGCGGTGAAAGATTCCGCACGCAGGTATGATCTCTAACAAGTAGATCTAACATAATTAGAACATGCATACATGCTAGATTGTTCTTTTGCGTTAGATCATCGTTAGGGGTTCGCGTAGTTGCCATGCTAGTTTCATACACGCATATGTAGATCGTTTCGATGAAAATTTTGATATGTAATGCACACCGCCTACGGTCCTCGGACCTTCACTTTGCTTCTGCTGCGGGCCTCTACCATGGATTTGTTTCCAACACTATGCAAATGAGTTACGAAATATGGTGATATTATTAGATATTCAAGAGAAAACGGTACATGGCATAAGTTCTAAAGGAAAACTACAATGCAAGATGACAAGACAAGAAACAGCTAAAAGAAAGTATCCAAAGCTCGAAGGCGGCACAGTAACTCCTCTCTCGTAGCCTCCACTCGCTGAAGTTCCAAAGGATGTGTGGCAAAAAGCTTGCGACGGGTTGCCAAGTCTGATTGCTGTTTCAGGAAGCTCGCCTTCAAAGCACTCTCCGTAATCTCAGCTCGCTCCAAACGAGACTCTGCCTTCCGAAGCGAGGTGCGTACCGATTCTACCTTCTTCTACGCCTTCGACAGACTAGAAGCGGCCTTCGCAAGTTGGTGCTCTGACTGACACAAACTCGCCTTGGCGCCTGCCAACTCAGAAGGAGTACTCCCCTCCAGTAGAGCCTGCCGGGAACGATAAGGCTTACTGTCAGTCACGAGCAAGTTCATCTGGGCGACAAAAGAAGAACTATCCACCTTGAACTCCTCCAGGCTCGTACAAAACTCTGCACCATCAGTAGACCACCAGTCTTGGAGGGCACCAAAACCCACGCCTTGAAAGGGCTCCAGTGTCAACCTGATGTACTGCCGACAACTTGCAAGAAGAAACTCCGAAATCCTGTTCCTCGGCCTTGAACTCGGACGAGGGGCCTCAGAGTACGTGAGCAAAACCTTCCCTTCCACTGTGGTCGTTACGGGAGCTGCCTTTGCCGACGAGGTCGGCAAAACTAAGGAAACTATCGCCACTGTCGCAACAATCGTCTCCTCCACCAAGCTCGAGAGAACGGCTGTCAGGGAACGCAGCTTGTCGACACTTGAAACTTCGGCCTTCTCGTAGAAAGACAAAGCCTCGACGTCAATGCCATCTAGATTGATATCACCACCAGAAAAGTTCTCCCCGCAGAGCCTAAGAAGGTCTAGATCATCTAGAGGAACGTCTAGCCTGTACTTCTCAGGCACTTCCTATGCGTGTAACATCCGCCCCAAACACACAAGACTTTGTCCGCTTTGCCCGTGCCTGCACGAGAACTTCCCAGGAGGGTCACCTATCCTGGTACTACTCTCGCCCGACCACGCTTAACTACGGAGTTCTTACGAATTCCGTAGTGGCGCATGGTTTTAAAACGCGTCTTCTATGTTTGGGAGGAAAAATTATATAAGTAGTTTAGGATCTTCTTCTCTCCAAGCGATGTGGGGCTAACTCATGGCCTTGTACACCTCACCTCACCTCATCCATCTTGGCATTCCCGCCTCAGGAGTCTTGGCTCTCGGCTCTTGGCCTATTGGATCTTAGTCGTCATAATCCTCCCCCCTTAGGGCTACACGTCCTCGTGTAGGGTTAGACCCCCCCATCCCGAGGAGAACCGGCTCTGATACCATTTTGTAACATCCGCCCCAAACACACAAGATTTTGTCCGCTTTGCCCATGCCCGCACGAGAACTTCCTAGGGTGGTCACCTATCCTAGTACTACTCTCGCCCGAGCGCGCTTAACTACGGAGTTCTTACGAATTCCGTAGCGGCGCACGGTTTTAAAACGCATCTTCTATGTTTGGGAGGGAAAATTATATAAGTAGCTCAGGATCTCCTTCTCTCCAAGCGATGTGGGGCTAACTCATGGCCTTGTACACCTCACCTCACCTCACCTTATCCATCTTGGCATTCCCGCCTCAGGAGTCTTGGCTCTCGGCTCTTGGCCTATTGGATCTTGGTCGTCACAATGTGGCCCCAGTAGATGAATGCTCGGGAGATACCTTCGAAGAGTTCGCCTCGTATTCCACCACTATAACGGAATCTGCCCAAAAGAGACACACTACTCAGCATAATGGAACCCCCTGAAGATGGAAAGAAAGCAAAACAAGAAGAACTTCATACCTGCGAGGTCAGACGAAGCTGCCCTAGACAGAGGGATCACCTTATCTCCTAAAAGGCCGGGCTCGTCTACATCCTCGATCGAACAAGGAACCCTCGAAGCCACCCCGCGAGGAATGCACACCTTTCGTCTCTTGGACGGGGCACTCTCAATAGCTGTCTTCGGGGGAAAGGATGGCTCGGGGGCATTCACGAGGTCGGCTTCTAACACGGGAACCAAAGAGGGAACCCGACAGGCACTGGAAAGATGGCTGCAACTCTTCTCGGTCCTATGAATCCCCAACTGGAGGTGACGATCCTCCACTCCCGCTGAAGGATCAAAGCTAAAATTTTTGAACTCGCTACTCGCCAATACATCAACCGGGAGACTTACAAGCAATGGGGATACTCGCTCTTCAATCAACTTGTAGTAGCCTGGAGTGGCGGCATCCCGAAACCCCGACTTAGTCCTAGGGAAGAAGCTATCACCAGTCAGCCGAGCATAAAGAGTAGCCCAGAGGCGATAACCTTCCTACGGGCTGATGCACCCCTGCAACCGCTGCGGCATACCGGGAACCTCCTGCCGAAATCCTTGCTGATGAGTGAAGCGATGAGGGAGTACTGTTCCACTTCCACTATATCCCCCCGATGCCAAACCAAGTAGCCGGGCCGGCAACTGACCATATTCCAATACAAGCGTCTGAGAGCTCCTCGTTGTCGTGGACCATCGACCTCTCTAAAGGTAGCACTGGGTGCTCTGACAAAAACTCAAAGTCGGTGCCTCCCATCCTCCGCAAAAGAGTGCGAGCACACTCCTTCGGGCGCTCCCAGCTGATAAAGGCATTTAAGATTCCTCCTACGCCCGGTAAGAATTGCAGGTCGGTTGGCTGCCCACGTCTGGCAAAGATCCCTTTTGGAAAGTGAAGAGCCATTCAGCCATACAGATAGTGCAGAGGTCCAAAGGTATTAGACCGACCGAGCTCCCCTTTGGCAGTGTCCAAACTGGACAAGCTCCAGTAAGTACCACTAAGCCCCTGGTACAAGGCGCATAAGATTGCCGGAGCCAGATTGAAGAGCTCCCCCCTCGCCATCCGGGATGCTGCAAGAAGGTCCCCGGGCGGATGACCTCGCCGGTACAAGGAAGCACGAACCGACAAAGAAAGACGACCAACCCGGCAACTCGGTAAACCGCCCGCCACTCCTCGCTGTCACGCCTCAGACCAAGGATCTCCCAGGGGCTCTGTCTCCCCTCCATTGAATGCCTCACTCGGGCCAAGGACTCAATAGGTCTCACAAAGGAACGTAGTGGATGCCTCTTCATCTGAGCAATCTTCCACATCGGGTGAGCTGAAGGTGCTGGGGACCTGTACTCGCCTCTGAACCAGAAGTCCACCCAGGAAGAATGGTAAACTCGGTCTGACTGATCCCGCACTGCAATGACGGCGTACGCCTTGAACAAAAGAAGGTAGGAGCTCGGGGCAAAGCTGCTATCTAGCAAGTCCTTCAAAGTTGGCACCTCTTCTTGATAATAATTTCGCACTTCAGGGCATCCAGAAATGATGTGGACGTCGCGGAGGGAGATCCCTATCTCTCTCGCTCCAGTGAGAAAAGTGTTGGTGGCTGGACACCAGAGTTCACAGAGAGCTCGATACATCCCCTTAGGACGACTATATTCTCGACGAGCTGGCGCTAGAAACTTAGCCAACGGCTTCATCTCAGGTTCCGCCCCAAAGACTTCGGAGAGCTCGCTCATCTACTCACGAAAGCCACAGATGTACTGGACGTCCCCCCGAGGCCAGGAGTCGGTACCCCCATCGGGTCAAGCGGGAACAGATCTTTGAAGCAACTACCGGTGTGGGCACGAAATCTTCATCACAATGATGAAAAGGCATACTAAAGCTTGGACGAAGGAACTTCATGGAGATCGCCACATTGGTATAGACTTTCTCGCTCAGCTTCGGTATCCCGTAAGTCGCATCGGCAACTCCATCCTCTGTGATGTGCTCGTGGATAAAAATCTGGAGCAACGACAGAAGGTCTTCTCTCCTCGAATTACAATAGTGGTACACCCGAGTAAGGGGGAAGCGAAGGCACCTACTCCCATCGGAGAAGTCCTCAGCTATTCACCCCGGCGAAGTCAAACCCTCGAAAACTCGGATCCTGAAGAGACACGAAGAGAAGCAAGTCAAAACAAACAGGGGGAGGGCTGCGCTAAAAAAAAAAGGTTCACAATTAAAGCCCGAGGGACCCACAGCCCCCAGCCAGGAGGGCTGCCTGACTCACGTCGCGACACCTTGGCCTTCGCGCTGCACTCTCGGAATCCGCGCACCGCCTTTGTCGGCCAACTACCCTATGTCGTACGGTGTCTGCACACTACCCGTGCCAATATCGCCTGTGCCGGTTGCATACTGCCACTCGCCCGTGGTGGGCCTCGCGTCGCCAGCATCATGCAGCCGGCCGCCACTCGGAGCTCGTGCTCGTCATTTCACCCAAAAAAACAAAAAGCCCACAGCCGACACCACCGTCTACGCCACCGAACCGGCGACGCCACCGCTCGACCGAACCGGCGATGCCACCGCTCGACTGGTGCCCACCCGACCGGGGCCACAGTCGTCGGCCCCCGACTTCTGTGCTGCAGCCACCGCCACCCGCTCCAGCGCCCCGGCCACGCGTCGCCAGGCCTCCGCGCACCCGCCCCATACCCGAACCCGCCGACCACCGCTCCCGCGCCCCGCCACGCGCCGCCTGGCCTCCGCGCGCCCGCCGCTCGCATGCGCCCCTGTTTCTGCGCCCAGCATTGCGCCCCGTGCCCGAACCCACTGACCACCGCACCCACGTGCGCCCGCCTGCGCTGCGCGTGCGCCGCCGCCGCTGCCCCTGCCCTCTGCGCACACCGCATGCACCCCGCGCGCCATGCGCTGCTGCCACTGCCGTTGTGCCACCGTGAACCAGAGGAACCAGAGGAAGAAGAAGAAGAAAGAAAGAAAGAAAGAAAAAGAAAAGAAAAGAAAAGAAAAAGAAAAAGAAAAAGAAGAAGAAGAAGAAGAAAGAAGAGGAAGACGAAGGCGGTCAACACCTCAGCTGCGCTCCTCCATCCTCCTCGCTGTGATCATCATCGTCCCTTCACTTCGAGCCCGCCTTCGCAACAATCTTCAAGTCGCGCACCATCGCCGCCGTCGCCGACGAAAGAGGCGACACCGAGAATACGGAGCAAGTCGCGTGCAGCCCCAAGCAGCACTCGTCCGACGGTAGTCTCCAAAAGCCAGCAGAGTCTTCGCAAGAGCAATGTGTTGAATGAAGAGGGTAGGGGCCCTTAAATAAGCTACCAAGCCCATCCAAGAAAGGAATCAAGGACAAGTGCTCTGTGTTTCCTACGTATACAAGTACTCCGCGTTTCCGTCGGTGCACTCATCCTTGAGGGGGCATTTGTAGACACACAAATTGTGTCTAACCCGGACTTGACCCGTATGCACCAATGCGGAGGCAAACCCGACACGCATTCGGACCCGGACCCGACTCGCATGCGCCAATGCGGAGGCAAACCCGACACACATTCGGACCCGGACCCGACTCGCATGCACCGACTCGGAAGCAAACTCGACATGCAAACCGGATCCAACCCGCACCAAACAAGGGGCCGGGTGGGCCCGTCCCCAACTAGGGCCCACCCGGCCCCCCTTATGGAAATCCAAACCCTTAAGGGGGTGGCCGGCCATGCAAACAAAGAAAAGAAAAGAAAGAAAAGAAAAGAAAGAAAAGAAAAGAAGAAAGAAAAGAAAGGAAAGAAAAGAGAAGGAAAGAAAAGACCAAAAAGGAAACAAATACCGCCATGCGCGGGGGGAGGTTGCGTATGACGTCGATGTAAGTGTGGATCAGTGTCGATCCCTCGATCCAACGGACAAGAAACGAAGCCGGGTCACCATCGACTTTATGTGCAAGATTTAAAATAAATCCAAAAATGATTGAGCCATAATTACCCCGCCAGAAAAGGAAAGCAAATAAAGGTTTATTTCCCTCTTCAATTGAAGAATAAATCTTGGATAGTTATGGGAGAGATATTAAAGGGATCCAAATAAACTTCCCATATCTCTCCCCTCCCCCCTTCACCTATAAATAGAGGGGGAGGGGGAAGGCTCAAGAGGTCGGAAGCTGAAGACGAAGCGAGGAAGCTCTGCAGAAGAGGAGACGCGCTCTTCATCGACCCAAGGCTTCACGAGGCACGGGCAAGCCTATCCCTTTGGTACCGGCTTAGTCCATTGAAAGCCCTCATCAACGTGAAGACCCTTGCACAAGAAGATCAAGCCTTCGACTCCGTGCACGGAGAAGAAAGCTCGGAGAAGAAGAACCCTTCGACTCCGAAGACGCCAGAAGCAAAGGCCGGAGAAGAAGATCGGAGCGGCACCACCCGTCGTCTCCAACAAGCCTTCGACTCCGATCATGCCCAAAAGCCCGGAGAAGAAGACCGAAGCGTCATCACCCTGCCGCCTTCGATAAACGCCCGCTCCATCCACGAAGAAGAAAGCTTGAAGAGGAACACCCGAAGCGTCGCTACACCCGTCGCCTTCAAAGCAAAACCGACGGTACACCCGTCGTCTTCAAAGCAAATCCGACGCTACAATCGTCGCACGGAGATCGGTGCCACCCTCGCCGTCTTCAAAGGTACCCTTCGACTCCGATCACGCCAAAGAAGCCCGGAGAAGAATAAAAGTCGAGCTAAACCGTCGAGGAAGCCAAAAGCCTTGAAGAAGTAGCCACCGTCGTTCGAGAAGAATATCGAGTCGATGCCGAAGCAAAAGCCCATGCAAGAAGCCAAAGTAAAAACCCCGGTAAAGCCCGCGCCAAAGCAACGCAAGTGCCGAAGCCAAGCGACTACGCCGGTCACGAGCAAAAGCACCGCACGTTCTAGCTGATACGACGCGAAGTCCAGAAGAACGAAAGCATCGCAAGTCTCCCCCCGTCTACGTCCAAGCGCAAGCGCCAAAGCAAAGCAAAAGCCAGAGCCACGCCAAAGCCGAAAGCCGAAAGCCAAAGCCAAAGCCAACGCCAAAAGCACGATCGACGCCGCGAACCGACGAACAAGGACGCAAAGGTCAAGCAAGGATTGAGGAAGACACGAAGACCGAGGAACGAAGCCAAAAACCCCCTAGCCGAGAAAGCGCGCAGCACGGAAGGGACAAAAGCAACGGCGGATACTCCTTAGCCTCTAAAAAACCTTCACCTTGTAAAGACCTCTGTCCTGGGCAACCCCTTCAGAGCTCTCACACGAATACCACGTGGAGACGCGGATCAAAGGGACCCTCCAGAGGATCTTTCCCACAATCTCCTGATCAATATTCGCCGCACCCGGCTCACCATCCCTGATTTCCCGGGTCCCGGCATTCTGTAATCTTCATGTGTTTGCAATAAAGACGACCCGGATCTTTTTCTGCGCATACATGTACCGCATGGTGCAGTTTTGGTTTGGCAAAATATAAAACTATCACGATGTGGTTTCGGTTTACGGTGCGGTTTCGGTTTTGTCCAAAGCCGCATAAAACCGTACTGTTTAGACCAATACGTTGATAAACCGCGATGCACCGCACCACATGATGTGGATTCAGTTTTACATAACGGTACACTGTCGCGGGGCGGTGCGGTTTTGGTGTGGCGGTTCGGTATTGCGGTGCGGTTTTTGTTTTGCCCAAAAGCGCACCGAAACCGCACCGTAGCCATCCCTAATATGAATGGATGTTTTGCATTGACCATCTATAGTCATGATGGTGCTTTTCTTTTAGTTATCTATATTACTGCATCTTTGCATATATGATGTGTTATAGTAGCTGCATTTATATTTTTCTGTCAGATCCTAACAAAATCGTGCTACGTGGGATGTTTATTGTTACATCATGCCTATGATTCGTGGGACACTTACTACTTAGCATCGGTGCCGTGTCCACACGTGTGGACACATGAATTAATCTAGGATTTCACCGTATTATTAGGAACAATAATGCAGTATTTAAACATACTAAATGTGTCATGTTAAGGGTACCCATCATTCCAGGGTACCCTATACTTGTAAGACCATGCCGCATGTGGCTTCATAATTTAGTTCTTTCTCTATGTAGGCTTATAACAACATTAATATGTAGTGTTATTTACGAGAATTTGTTTCTTCTCTGTATAGGACTACAATCAACATTTACATTTGCTGCATGATTGACCTATTAGTTCCATCACATCCATCGTCAACTAAAAAGAGAGGCTTGTATCAAAGTTGAGATTTTTTCTTTTATAATTTATTCTGATTGCATTAAATAACACTTTGATTGAAAACACTAGATCTCTTCCTTTTATAGAGGGGACATTGTTGGTCTCAGTATTTAGAGCTCGTGTAGAGTTTACTTAATGAAACGAAGCAATTTATGTGTGTGTGTGAGAGAGAGAGAGAGAGAGAGAGACAGAGAGAGAGAGAGAGAGAGAGAGAGAGAGAGAGAGAGAGAGAGAGAGAGAGACCTGACCTAGTAAACAATAGTGAATTAGCTTTGACTTTAATTAATTAGACACACATTCTACTTAAAGTGCAACTCATCACCTCCAACTCTCTTAGATGCACAAATGGATGGAATACAACGCCTTTGGAGAAACGCTGTCGGGATGAAGCTTCTGCATTTCTCAATCTCTCATCAACGAAACACCCAATAACCAAAGATATAAGTCGGGTAGCTTCTGCATTTCCAAAACGCCCCTCCAACATTGGGGTTCCAAAATTAGCCCCCAAAGTGTGCTCAAACCACTTACCCACTAAATGGGTTGACCCTCATCGTGGGATGGACCTATAGTCAACACAGATGGCTCGTAAAAACAACAAATCCTTGTCCAGTAACACACCCCCCCCCCCCCCCCCCCCCAAAAAAAAAAAGGGTTAATTGATGATTAGTTCTTGACATAACAAATCTAAAAGGCGTAGGACATCTAAATACTTTAGTTAACGTTAGATCCCTCATCTTCTTCAGAAACCCAAAAATGGCCACAACTCCCATCTCTTTCGAGCATGAGCAGCCATGGCAGTCTACGGCGCGAGTAGCAGAGGTGACGATGATGGCGACGACAGCGAGCACGGTCTTGAGTTGTAGCTGCTCACCGCCACCGCCGCCCCGATGACGGTGAGCAGCAGAGACGAGAAGGAAGGGAGACCGGATGGGTTAGGTTCGGTTAGGTTTAGAAATCCTTGGTCTAGGATTCATCTCATGGCCTATAGATCTTGGGTTTAGGGTTAGGTTTAGGTTTGGTTTGACAGCGTTGAGTAGCTCTGGCGACGGTAAGCATTGGAAGCGAGAAGATCCGGCGTCGGAGCAACTTGGAGGTTCGGTTAGTTCGGTTAGTTTCAGAAAAACCAAAGACAATCTATTTAAAAATTAAAATGATTTGGAGGATATTTTTGTCCAAATACTTTTGGGGGGATTTTAGCTAAAATTGATATCTGGTCGGGGATTGCTCACCAGCTCCCCCCACAAAAAAACCTATTACATCTTCATTAAAAAAAAAAAAAAAAAACAGAACCAACATACATAACAACAAACTCTAACCCGATGGGCGTGTGGTGGATGTTGTGCGAGAAGTAAACTAATCGTGTCTAGACCCTAAACCAGTACCCGACCCGCTAATAAACGGGTAAACCCGATAAGACCCGTTTACCACCCGGGTCTATTCAGTTGACCCGATCCGACCCGACCCATTGCCACCCCTACTCCTGGGTCATCCTCTTAGATAGCCAAGGTTGGGTTTTGGGGGACATCCTCCTGGTTCATCCTCTCAGCAAACCACCTTGGGTCACAGAAAAGTTTCTTTCACTGTATGGGACACATAGCCTCTTGTACTTGTCTATATATTTGGTCCATGGATCATTAGAAGCAATCCTTCTCCCAAAAACCCTAGGTTCTCACAATCGTCTGATGTCTACCTGTTGTGATCCATTGGTAAGATTAGGTGCATCAAATGGTTGTGATTAGGTTCCACGTCGATGTCGAAATGGCATTTTTTGTATATTTTCTAATGTTAGATTTTGTAAGATGCCCTCTTCACACTAGTGCATCACACATGATTTCCCCTTAGTTTAAATTAAGATAGAGAGTTAGTCCAAGAAATGTGAGAATGCCTTGACAATCAAGTATTCAACCATTTGTATTATGGCTGCAACTTGGGCGGGTTCAACCCCACCCAACCCGGCTCTGGATCGAGTTCGGGCTCATGAAGGGTTGGGTTTGCGTTGAACTAAGTCACTTAGTCAATCCAACTAAGTTTGGGTTGGGCTCGGGCCAAGGTGTCAAGCAACCCAACCAAACCCGAGTTGAGTGTAACATGTCACCTGAAGTCACCACCAATCGTATTCCTAGAAATACATGAATTCTATTCCCAACTCAAAGACCCACAAACTAGGGGTGCAACTTGGGTCGGGTAAAACTGAGAACCGACCCAACCCAACCTAAATGGGTCGAGTTGGTTCGGGTATGAGTATTTTGACTAAATAGGTTAGTTCGGTTCTAAGTTTTGTGGACCCGATTAAATACAGGTCGGTTCCGGGTTGAGGCTCGAGTAGGCCTGACCCAATCCGAGAACCGAACTCTTATATATTAGTCCATATATACATGTCATGGGTTTGGACTTTTGGGCTCCATCACTCTAGCACCTGAGTAAACGTTATTTGTTTGCTAACATTGAACCAACTACCAAGAGAACTCAACGGGTGGCTAAAGCCTAAAACCTAGTATGGACCTTTAGTTTGCTAGTAAATAGCCCATGATTATTATTTTTTAAACCAACGCCCAACCCGAGAACCGACCCGAATCAACCCGACCTTGGTGTGGGTTGGGTTGGTTCGGGTCTATACCCAACTCGGGTTGGTTTGGGTTTCAATATGGTAGAACCGAACTAGTTCGTCACAATCTCCTGATCAATATTCGCCGCACCCGGCTCACCATCCCCGAGTTCCCGGGTCCCGGCATTCTGTAATCTTCGTGTGTTTGCAATAAAGACGACCCGGATCTTTTTCTGGGCATACACGTACCGCATGGTGCAGTTTTGGTTTGGCAAAATATAAAATTATCACGATGTGGTTTCGGTTTACGATGCGGTTTCGGTTTTGTCCAAAGCCGCATAAAACCGTACCGTTTAGACCAATACGTTGATAAACCGCGATGCACCGCACCACATGATGTGGATTCAGTTTTACATAACGGTACACTGTCGCGGGGCGGTGCGGTTTTGGTGTGGCGGTTCGGTATTGCGGTGCGGTTTTTGTTTTGCCCAAAAGCTCACCGAAACCGCACCGTAGCCATCCCTAATATGAATGGATGTTTTGCATTGACCATCTATAGTCATGATGGTGCTTTTCTTTTAGTTATCTATATTACTGCATCTTTGCATATATGATGTGTTATAGTAGCTGCATTTATATTTTCCTGTTAGATCCTAACAAAATCGTGCTACGTGGGATGTTTATTGTTACATCATGCCTATTATTCGTGGGACACTTACTACTTAGCATCGGTGCCGTGTCCACACGTGTGGACACATGAATTTAGGATTTCACTGTATTATTAGGAACAATAATGCAGTATTTAAACATACTAAATGCGTCATGTTAAGGGTACCCATCATTCCAGGGTACCCTATACTTGTAAGACCATGCCGCATGTGGCTTCATAATAAAAGCATTACTCATGTTGCATTATCTGTGTTGCATTTTTTACCATAATTTGGTTCTTTCTCTATGTAGGTTCATAACAACATTAATATGTAGTGTTATTTATGAGAATTTGTTTCTTTCTCTATATAGGACTACAATCAACATTTACATTTGCTGCATGATTGACCTATTAGTTCCATCACATCCATCATTAACTAAAAAGAGAGGCTTGTATCAAAGTCGAGTAGAGTTTACTTAATGAAACGAAGCAATTTATGTGTGTGTGTGTGTGTGTGAGAGAGAGAGAGAGAGAGAGAGAGAGAGAGAGAGAGAGACCTGACCTAGTAAACAATAGTGAATTAGCTTTGACTTTAATTAATTAGACACACATTCTACTTAAAGTGCAACTCATCACCTCCAACTCTCTTAGATGCACAAATGGATGGAATACAACGCCTTTGGAGAAACGCTGTCGGGATGAAGCTTCTGCATTTCTCGATCTCTCATCAACAAAACACCCAATAACCAAAGATATAAGTCGGGTAGCTTCTGCATTTCCAAAACTCCCCTCCAACATTGGGGTTCCAAAATTACCCCCCAAAGTGTGCTCAAGCCAATTACCCACTAAATGGGTTGACCCTCATCATGGGATGGACCTATACTTAACACAGATGGCTCGTAAAAACAACAGATCCATGTCCAGGAACACCAACACCCCCCCCCCCCCAAAAAAAAAAGCGTTAATTGGTGATTAGTTCTTGACATAACAAATCTAAAAGGCGTAGGACATCTAAATACTTTAGTTAACGTTAGATCCCTCACCTTCTTCAAAAACCCAAAAATGGCCACAACTCCCATCTCTTTCGAGCATGAGCAGCCATGGCGGTCTACGGCGCGAGTAGCAGAGGTGACGGCGATGGCGACGACAGCGAGCACGGTCTTGAGTTGTAGCTGCTCACCGCCACCGCCGCCCCCGACGATGGTGAGCAGCAGAGACTAGAAGGAAGGGAGACCGGATGGGTTAGGTTCGGTTAGGTTTAGAAATCCTTGGTCTAAGATTCATCTCATGGCCTATAGATCTTGGGTTTAGGGTTAGGTTTAGGTTTGGTTTGACAGCGTTGAGTAGCTCTGGCGACGGCAAGCATTGGAAACGAGAAGATCCGGCGTCGGAGCAACTTGGAGGTTCGGTTAGTTCGGTTAGTTTCAGAAAAACCAAAGACAGTCTATTTAAAAATTAAATTGATTTGGAGGATATTTTTGTCCAAATACTTTTGGGGGTATCTATCTATACTATATACTAAAACGGAAGCCTCTCTCCCGTGTTGTGACACGTGGACGTCTTTTAAAGAACCATAATCATTCTTCCATGTGTGAACATGGCTCAGTTTTAAATCCTATTAAAAACCTACAATAAAGATAATAAAACACTCATTCAATGACATTTAATTATCATTTGATGTTAATCTCTCTCCCTCTCTCTCTCTCTAACAAGTGAATCACACTCACTTTAGATTGCATACTTCTTCGAACAGTTGTGATGTTATCTGTGCCAAATGGCTGTGCATCAAGCTCATCTGGGCATTGCCCGGGTTTCTTACTAGTTCTATATACTAAAACGGAAGCCTCTCTCCAATGTTGTGACACGTGGACGTCTTTTAAAGAACCATAATCATTCTTCCATGTGTGAACACGGCTCAATTTTAAATCCTATTAAAACCTACCATAAAGATAATAAAACACTCATTCAATGACATTTAATTATCATTTGATGTTAATCTCTCTCCGCCTCTCTCTTTCTCTCTCTTTCTCTAACAAGTGAATCATACTCACTTTAGATTTCATACTTCTTCGAACATTTGTGATGTCATCTGTGCCAAATGGCTATGCATCAAGCTCATCTGGGCATTGCCTGGGTTTCTTACTAGTTTTAGCTAAAACTGATATCTGGTCGGGGACCGCTCACCAGCTCCCCCCACAAAAAAACCTATTACATCTTCATTGAAAAAAAAAAAAACAGAACCAACATACATAACAACAAACTCTAACCCAATGGGCGTGTGGTGGATGTTGTGCGAGAAGTAAACTAATCGTGTCTAGATCCTAAACCAGTACCCAACCCGCTAATAAACGGGTAAACCCGATAAGACCCGTTTACCACCCGAGTCTATTCAGTTGACCCGATCCGACCCGACCCATTGCCACCCCTACTCCTGGGTCATCCTCTTAGATAGCCAAGGTTGGGTTTTGGGGGACATCCTCCTGGTTCATCCTCTCAGCAAACCACCTTGGGTCACAGAAAAGTTTCTTTCACTGTATGGGACACATAGCCTCTTGTACTTGTCTATATAGTTGGTCCATTGATCATTAGAAGCAATCCTTCTCCCAAAAACCCTAGGTTCTCACAATCGTCTGATGTCTACCTGTTGTGATCCATTGGTAAGATTAGGTGCATCAAATGGTTGTGATTAGGTTCCACGTCGATGTCGAATGGCATTTTTTGTATATTTTCTAATGTTAGATTTTGTAAGATGCCCTCTTCACACTAGTGCATCACACATGATTTCCCCTTAGTTTAAATTAAGATAGAGAGTTAGTCCAAGAAATGTGAGAATGCCTTGACAATCAAGTATTCAACCATTTGTACTATGGCTGCAACTTGGGCGGGTTCAACCCCACCCAACCCGGCTCTGGATCGAGTTCGGGCTCATGAAAGGTTGGGTTTGTGTTGAACTAAGTCACTTAGTCAATCCAACTAAGTTTGGGTTGGGCTCGGGCCAAGGTGTCAAGCAACCCAACCAAACCCGAGTTGAGTGTAATATGTCACCTTGAAGTCACCACCAATCGTATTCCTAGAAATACATGAATTCTATTCCCAACTCAAAGACCCACAAACGAGGGGTGCAACTTGGGTCGGGTAAAACCGAGAACCGACCCAACCCAACCTAAATGGGTCGAGTTGGTTCGGGTATTTTGACTAAATGGGCTAGTTCGGTTGTAAGTTTTGTGGACCCGATTAAATACGGGTCGGTTCCGGGTTGAGGCTCGAGTAGGCCCGACCCAACCGAGAACCGAACTCTTACATATTAGTCCACATATACATGTCATGGGTTTGGACTTTTGGGCTCCATCACACTAGCACCTGAGTAAACGTTATTTGTTTGCTAACATTGAACCAACTACCAAGAGAACTCAACGGGTGGCTAAAGCCTAAAACCTAGTATGGACCTTTAGTTTGCTAGTAAATAGCCCATGATTATTATTTTTTAAACCAACTCCCAACCCGAGAACCGACCCAATCAACCCGACCTTGGTGTGGGTTGGGTTGGTTCGGGTCTATACCCAACCCGGGTTGGTTTGGGTTTCAATATGGTAGAACCGAACTAGTTCGGTTCGGTTCCGGGTTGGCTCAAACCCGAACCAACCCGACCCAAGTTGCACCACTACCACAAACCATCAGACAGTGGAGGTAATTGAAAATTTTCAAGTTTTACCCCCCAAAAACCACTTGTCTATTGGAAAAGACCATTAGGATTCCCTGCAATAGGGGGGGTAAGACTCAAAAATTAAGGGCAGAGCGAGTATTTTTTAATTAACCGAGTTAATAGGGTGGCAAGGTCAAAAAAACCCCAAATTAAAACAACAGATCCAACAGCAAGTTATAGTGTTATACACAGCCAACAACACATACAAAGTGAAGTATCTGCAATTTTGACAACACTTGAAGTCATTTGGGCATATGAATCACGCACCGCAAACACCCCCCTCCTCTCATCAGGTCGAAAGCATCGTTGATACTTTCGAATGGCATGTCATGCGTAACGAGGGCATCGACTTCGATTTCCTGTGTATCGTCACAAGACAACGGTAACGTCAGTGTAACAGACAGTCAACGATTCAATCAAAAGAAAGACCACCTGATACATGAAACTAGAAAAAAAGATGGAGCACAAGTGGCCCATTCCCGTCAACACCGTTGAAGTCTGGCCAACGAAAGACTTGTGCCAGATTGACAACAAGAGCTCGTGAATACTATACTGTATAGATCACACCGACAAAAAATAATTGGGAACACACTTTCTTGATATATTTGTATTGTCCATGATGGGGTATATATACACAAGCAATGATGAAATAAAGGAAATACAACCAATGAATGGCAATATATTGTTGCCTATTGTATATATAGGTACATGGAGGATGTGGAGAATCCTTCTAGCTGGCTAATACTCCTCGTCAAGTTGGAATGCGAATATTGCAAACACCGAACTTGCGAATGAGATGATGGAACTGAGTGGCGCGTAAAGAGGTTTGGCGAAGTCATCCATCGGTTGTTGACTCATAGAGATGTGAGTTACATGACTTGTGTGAACCAAATCTGATTGAATCTTCTCGCAAACAATATGACAGTCAATTTCAATATGTTTTGTTCACTCATGAAAAACTGGATTAGCAGCAATATGCAAAGAAGTTTTATTGTCACGGAATAATAAGGTAGGTTGCGGATGTGATATGCATAAGTCGTGCAGTAAATAAGTGAGCCGGGTTAGCTCACAACATGTGGTGGCCATGGCACGATATTCAACTTCAGCTGAAGAACGGGATACAGTCGATTGCTTTTCGATCTCCATGAGATAGGAGGCACCGAAAAAGATACAGTAACCAGTAATGGAGCGGCGAGTCTCAGTACCGTACAGCTTGCCCAATCAGAATCAAAGAAGGCATTAAGTTGGAGGATGCTAGAGGAAGAAAAATGTATGCCTTGACCTGATGCCTGTTTGAGGTAACAAAGAAGTTGATGCGCCTTATCTAGATGTGAAATTCGAGGCTTAGCCATGAACTGGCTTAATAAGTTGACTGACTAAACGATGTCCGGTCTGGTAATGGTGAGGTAGACAAGGTCGGCATGAATCGTCTATAACTGGTCGGGTCAGGAAGTAATGACCCGGCTGAACTGTTGTGCTTCAAGTTCTGCTCCATGGGGAATGCAGAAGGATGTGTCCCAAGTAATCGGTTGTCTCCAAGGATTTCCAAGGCATATTCTCTCTAGGAGAGACAGATGCCATGACGTGAGCATCCCACTTCCATGCTCAAGAAATATCTTTGATCTTGAATTTGCTATGAATGAGGCCATGAGATTGTTTATGGAATGGTCATTACCTGCCACAATAATGTCATCAACATAAACAAGCACAGCTATAAACGAGTCACCATTGGAAAGCATGAATAAGGAGTGGTCAGCTTTGGACTGGGTGTATCCTGCCAGGAGCAATGATGTATACAACTTGGCAAACCATTGTCATGAGGCTTGTTTGAGACCATACTTCACACCCTGCTCGCAAATGCACATTGCGAGTACTTAATCCACATGAGGCACCAACCACTCTTTAACAAAGGATGGGCCCAAGGGTTTCACCCCACTGAATCCACAACGGAGGGACCCTCCAAGGATTTGTCGCCCCCAATTCCCTATGGGGAGACCGTCAAGCCGCATCGACGGATTTCTACCTAAGAGTATTCAGCCCTCTAATGACTTATCTCCCTCAATTCCCTATAAGGGAACCTTCAAGCCGTAGCAAAGAATTTGCACAAGAGAGACCCAATGCATATGGGATTTAAGACGGTTCGAAAGATATTCGGAACCAATTTGGGAAAGGGATTCAACCGACAAAAACCTCCATCACAAGAGGGATGAGAAATCAAAGTGGTCTGAATGAAAAACTGAATGGACTAACGTGAAAGCACTCAAGGAAGTGCACAAAAGTCTCCAAAGGATGGAGGAGCAATTCCCGCTTGCACAAGATGAAAACCTTGAGGGATGGCGGAGGAGACAAAATAATTCGCAAGAGCTTCGCCCAAAACAAACCTCCAAAGCTTAACCCAAAAAAAGAAGAGGCAACCTATTTATAGGTTCAGATTTCAACCTCACGATCCGGACCACTTAAGGGATGCTCCAGACCGTTTTGCATCAAACGATCCTAACCTAGGTCCGGACCTATGTAGGCAATTAGCTACCTTACCCCTTTTCGCGATTCGGACCGTCGAACTTCGGTCCCGACTTAACAGTGACCCTACAGCGGTTTGGACCGTTGTCATCACGGTCCAGACCCCTCTAGGAGCACAAGGCTCCCAGCACGTGAAAGAAATTCTGACTGCTGGGAGTCTGGGATCTCAAGGGATAAATTGTATTTTCGCAATCCTAGAAATCAGAAAGCTTCGTCAAACTAGAATTTTGAATAGAAAACCATTTTAAAAAGACACAGACCTCGAAAAGCATGAAAATAATATTTAAATAGGCACGGATCTCGAAAAGCATAAAAATGACAAATCGATCAAAATGCATGCAAATCGAGTAAAACGGTTTCGCAATCAAGGCAAGAATTAAACCCTTTACACCCAGTAGATTTGCAACATGGTACATACATGAGTGGGTGTGCGAGCTAAGCAGCCTGATCTGAGCTATGCAACCTATGCTGAGTTATACTGCTGAACTGATACTATGTTGCATTGCTAAAGTTTTCAATGGGTTGTGAGTGTGCACGCTGTCTTAACTCACAGGTTACACAAATATCACCGAGTCGGTTTCGCTCACAAAATTTGCCAACAAAATAAATGTCCAATATACGTTGTAACAAAGGTTTCTCTGCATATTGTTGTCAATCTAGTTTGCCATGAATGGACAACATATTGAAATTGATTGTCATATTGTTTAAGAGAAGATTCAATCAGGATTGGTTCACACTGTTCATGTTACTACAAGACAACAATCGGTGGATGTTTTTACCCCGGTTCCACTCAGTTTTGTCTTTTTATTCGTAAGTTGGGTGTTTGCAATATCCACAATCCAACTTGAGCGGGAGTATTAGCTAGCTGAATGGATTCTCCACATTTTCCACATGTCCCATGTGCCTATATGCACAATAGGCAACGATATATTTCCATTCATTGTATTCATTTTATTACCTTCATAGTTTGTGTATAAATACCCCATCATGGGCAATACAATGGATTAAGAAAATTATTCCCAATTCTCTTTTGTCACTATAAGTAGGAAACAAAACTTGCATGAGGCCTCGGTGAGGAATTATGATTGGTCCTATTATACAAACTCTTGTTTGCACTCATGTACACGTATACTTTTTCTCTTGATGGCGGCGGTCTCGACGGCGGCTGGTGGTGGTGTCGAGGTCACCGATCTGCTAAGGCGGGGCCACCGGAGCCAAATATTGACGTCGAAGGTGTGTGATGACACCGAAGGTGACCGATTGTGTTTTGTCGGCGAAGGCAACAACTGTGGTGGTAGCGACTGTCCCGACAGTGGTCGATGGTGGTGGTGTCAGGGTCGTCGGTCCACCAGGGCCAGGTCGTCGGAGGCGGGTGTTGCCGCTGAAGGATTGATCTAATTAAACCTTGGTCCTCATGGAAACCCTATGTGGGTGTTTCTACTTAGATCCTATTTCTTGCAATATTTAATTGTGATTTGATTGCTGCAATTTAATTTTACAAATCAGTTTTGGGGCTTACATGTTCACTACATGACAATTGTAACCTTGTGAATGCATATTATTCACTAGTTGTGAAAGGTCAACAATTAATATGGATTTGGTTGCATGCTAATAACCTTAGTTGACACTTAACGTGACCATTAGTTAGGCTAAGGATTCCAGTTATGCACTTGCACCCACATGGGTCAACGCCAATGTCAGGAATCAGCTAACACATCAAAGATTGAAGTTGCTTGTCTGTGTGCATTGTAGCAAGCACACCACCATTTTAGGTTAAGGGATGATGATGGATTCTTCAACTCCATCAACGAACAATAGACGTGGGATGAGAAAGAGCAGATAGTTTGTGAATGTAAACTATGAAGACTCATAGTGATCTTGAGTTGGATACGACTAGTGATCCAACTTAAGCCTTGCATAGCTTTAGATATTGGGGTCGATGCAGATGAATGAATTGCTGATTTGTAAATTGTCACAAAGCAGGATCATGAGTGGCAGAATGTTTGGAGTTCATGGGTTCACTGGGCTTATGCTTGGTTCAATGGGCATATGACATGGTAGGCACAAATATGGTGGCACAAGGACATAATAGTGAATGTATCACCAAGGGCAAGGTTAGAGGTAGAGAATCTAGAGAGGAGGAGGGGGGTTATAACTACATCTAAAGATCTCTTGGATTGTTTTGGAAGATGTCATGCTAGATGATCATTAGTTTGACACTCCCATAGACTCGCATAATAAGCTGCTATGGTCAAGAGATGATGTTGACGACAACGATAATTCTGATGATATCGAACAAATTCCGTTGAAGATGGTGTTGTATTTTACAGCCAGCAAGGATTAGGGGCCTTCAATAGGAGGTCAGAGTGTAGATTATGACCATGGTTCTCGTGTCAATAACGGTGGTCATCATAGTTATTCTTCACATCCACCGATACTATAAGAGAGTCAAGGGGAAGGAGCACCCCAAACTCAACATCTACTCTTATGATCAATGTCATATATAGCTGATGATGTTGACATAATGACATGTTCTAGACTTTAATGAACTACACTAGTTTTCCAGATATAAAGATGTTAGAATGATCTTCAAAAAATAGGGATTGAGCACAAGTGTTATCACATGATCACATAGTAGACTAAAAAGTACAAGCACACAATACATCCTATATGGTAAAGCCTACAACGTGTCAGTTTTTCATTAAAGTTCACATGCAAAATATTCAGATTTTTCCTCCAATAAAAGGTTCATGTTCTTCTATCCGAAGTGCTGCAGATGTGTGTCCATAGATCGACCAACCTTAGCCTAACCATCTTGGATGATAGGGATTCTTTAACAGAAGACAAGCACAAAATGCTGATGCAAATATAGTAGAACAGGCAAGTACGCCATATCCTTTGACCAAATCCTCCAAATGTTTATGTTCAGCGGTTGATTCTTGCCGTTTTCTCTTGAGTTGACTCTTCAATTTTCTTATTTCAACATAGAATCCCCCTTAATGCATGGTAGTGATTTGCTTTCCTTCAGTACCTTATTCATCTCTGTTTTGTTTGTACAGAAATACGAGCTTGTAGATTGTTAATGTATAGCGATGGATCGGGTTATATGTACAGTCGGGTCGGGTTGTGTGTGTATACATGTACATATATATTGGGCTTCAGTCCCTCAATGAGATGCATTTCATTCTCTCCAAACCCTAGTCTTCATCTTCTAACATATTATTAGAGCTCTAGGGTTCTCTCGTGCGACGACGGCAACCCCCCTCCGACCTCCCTCCACCCGGCAGCCCCCCCTCCGGCCGCCCTGACCCCTTCCCTCTGCCCGCCCGGTCCCCCCGACCTCTCCCCTCTACCCGCCCGGCCCCCTCGACCCCTCCCCTCCGCCCGTCCGACCCCCCCGAACCGTCCCCTCCACCCGCCTGGCCCTCTCTGCACCCGGCAGCCCCCCCCCTCCACCCGGCAGCCACCTCCAGCCTCTCCTCCCCCCGGCAGCCACCTCCGGCCTCTCCTCCACCCGGCAGCCCCCCTCCGGCCCCCCCTCCGCTCGGCAGCCCCCCTTCCGGCATCTCCTCCACCCGGCAGCCCCCCTCTGGCCTCCCCTCCGCCCGGCATCCCCCCTTCGGCCTCTCTTCCACTCGGCAGCCTCTCCTCTGCCCGGCAGCCCCCCCTCCACCCGGCAGCCACCTCCGGCCTCTCCTCCACCCGGCAGCGCCCCCTCCGGCCCCCTCTGCACCCCGCAGGCCCCCCTCCACCCTCCCCTGCACCCCCTGAAGCCCCACCGCCCCCCCTTCTCCTCTGTACCGAACTGTCCGTCTCCTTTGTACGGACTGCCTTATACCTCCCTTGTGCCGACTCGCCCCCGTACTTCAGGGGTATGGCTTCCTACAGCATATCTCGGCTCCCATACTGCCTGCACATAGTCGCTGATCGTCGAGTCCCTCCGTCTCCTCGTTTTGATGGTATTCTCGGGCCACGTCCATCCACCACGTCAGTCGACTGTGGACGTCGTCAGGGTCCCCTCCGCCATGATGGTGAGACTGCTGCTACTGCTGATCTCTGTACTCCAGCACCGCCTGCCACCACTCCTGCTCCGTCTCGGTCTTACTCCGACCGCCTGCAGCGCTTTGAGGAGTTACTGTTGCGATACCTCGCCTCCACCAGCTCTTCGACAGATCACAGTCTCTCTGCCACTCCGGGTACTTCTGCTCAGTCTCGGTCTTACTCCGACCGCCTCCAGCGCTTTGAGGAGTTACTGTTTCGATACCTCGCCTCTACCAGCTCTTCGACAGCTCACAGTCTCTCTACTACTCCAGGTACTACTGCTCCATGGATCTTCGACTCGGGTGCCTCCTGCCACCTTACCTCCGATTCTTCTGCCCTCACGGATTGTAGCCCTACTCCTACCCACATGGAGATCCACACTGCTGACGGGACTCGTGTACCCATTTCGCAGTGTGGATCCATCACCCCTGCCTCCGATCCTACTGGTCGCCTAACCTTACCTCGTGTTCACTTTGCTCCCCGCTTAAACATTAACTTAATATCTGTTAGTTCTCTTTGTGACTCGGGCCTGATCGTTACATTTACTTCTTCTTCTTGTTATGTGCAGGATCCGCGGACGGGTCAGAGAGTTGGGCTGGGTCGTCGAGCAGGGGGACTCTATCAGTTGGATCACCTTCAGGTTCTCACTTCCACTCCGTCAGCTCTGTCTGTTACCTCTAATGTCGATTTGTGGCACAGAAGGTTAGGTCACTTATCCAGTGATCGACTCCAAAACGTTTTTCGCTCTGGCGCTTTGGGTCGGGTGTCCTCCCTTCTCTCTGTCTGCACTGGGTGTCGATTAGCAAAGCACCTTGCTCTTCCTTTTTCTACTAGTGCTTCCCGTTTCAGCGCCCCTTTTGATCTCGTGCACTCTGACGTGTGGGGTCCTGCTCCAGTTGCCTCTTTACTGGTTTTTTGTATTATGTGAGCTTCATAGATGATTACTCCCGCTGCACCTAGGTCTATCTAATGCGTCACCGCTTCGAGATTCCTCATATTTACAGGACCTTTACTACTATATTTCACATCCAGTTTGGTCGGCGCATTAAGACTTTTCGGTCTGATTATGCCCAGGAGTATCTCTCCTCTGAGATGCGCGAGATCCTTCAGACTCACGGCACTCTTCACCAACAGTCGTGTCCCCACACCCATGAACAAAATGGAGTAGCCGAGCGCAAACATCGCCATGTCCTCGAGACAGCACGAGCTCTACTTCTGTCTGCTTCTGTTCCACATTCCTACTGGGCTGAAGCAGTCCTGACCGTTGTTCACCTCATCAACATCACTTCGTCTTCATCCCTCTCTGGTGTTTCCCCGTACGAGCGGCTTTACTCCACATCTCCTGACTACTCTCTTCTTCGTACATTTGGGTGCACGTGTTTCGTCCTCCTCCCTCCCCATGAGCGCACCAAACTCTCTGCTAGATCTGTTAGGTGTGTTCACTTAGGACTCAGTCGGGAGCACAAGGGCTATCGGTGCTACGATCCCTTGGCTCGCCGGATCCGTGTCTCTCGCCACGTCTCCTTTGTAAAGGATGTCCCGTACTTTTCCAGTGGGTCCCGGGATCTTCCCTCACCACTTACGTCATCTACTACGTCGTCACCCCCTCTCACCATCCCCTTCCTACCTCCACATCCTGCTCTCACGCTCACCTTTCCGGTTGAGCCTCCTCTACCTTCCTCGCCTCCCCTGTCTCCACCACCTCCACCTCCACCTCCCTCGTCTCTACCACCTCCCCTGCCACCTCCCACTCCCCCGTCACCTCCACCACCACCACCTATCACACGTGTCTACGTTCGTCGCTCCACAGTTCCTCCCACCGAGACTGTCTCCACTGATACTACTTTGCATGCAGCTGCTCCCACCTCTCCGGCCACGGATCCTGATCTTGTTCAGCGCTACCTTTCGCACGAACATCACTCTTCTGACAGATATGACTACTCCCCTGACAGGTTTGGTTACTCTGTGTTTACTCATGTTTCTCCTGACACTTCTGGACACTCTGTTGTTGCCTCCTACTCTCCGTCCTACCAGGCCTTTTTTACAACTCTTCACACCCACCGGGAGCCCCAGTCGTACCGTGAGGCAGTTGTACACCCAGAGTGGCGACAGGCCATGATAGTCGAACTTGAGGTCTTTCAGCAAACTCAGACGTGGGATTTGGTTCCTTGTCCCACTAGCATGGTTCCTGTTAGCTGCAAATGGATCTTCAAGATCAAGACTCGACCTGATGGATCTATTGAGCGGCATAAGGCGCGCTTTGTTGCTCGTGGTTTCTCCCAGGAGTATGTGATTGATTACGAGGAGACGTTTGCTCCAGTGGCTCGGATGACTACCGTTCGCACCCTCTTAGCTGTGGCAGCTGCTCGAGGGTGGCCTCTATATCAGATGAATGTGACCAACGCATTTCTCCACGGTGATCTCTCAGAGGAGGTATACATGGCTCCTCCACCGGGCGTCCCTGCTCCTTCAGGTCACATATGTCGTTTGCGCCGAGCCATCTATGGGCTCAAGCAGGCCCCTCGTGGCTGGTTTAAGCGATTCCGCAGTGCAGTCCTGGCCGCCGGGTTTGTTGAGGGCCACTCTGACTATGCCCTGTTCACTCGCTCCTCCAATCAGGGTATTGCAGTTCTTCTTCTCTATGTGGATGATATGATCATCACCGGGGATGATAGTGCCACCATAGCGTCCCTTCAGCGCCACCTCCAGAGTCAGTTTGAGATGAAAGATCTGGACCCTCTTCGCTACTTTTTGGGCCTTGAGATTGCCCGGTCAGCTTGTGGTCTGTTAGTCTCCCAGCAAAAGTACATCTCCGATATCTTTGCTGATGCTGCTCTTACTGACTCTCACACTGCTGACACATCCATGGAGTTCAATTTGAAGCTTCTTTCTACAGATGGTGAGCCACTCCAGGATGTCTCCCGCTACCAGAGGCTGATTGGGATGCTCGTCTACCTCACTATGACCCGACCAGACATTGCCCATGCTGTTGGCATTGTCAGTCAGTTCGTTCAGGCTCCCCGTTCGGTTCACTATGCAGCAGTCCTTCGGATTATCTGCTACCTCCGAGGCACCATCACCCGCTCACTACTTTTTCCCTCTACCTCTCCGTTGTTGCTGCGTGCCTACTCCGATGCAAATTGGGCAGGAGATGTAGCCACTCGCCGTTCTACTACCGGATACTGTGTGTTCCTAGGTAATTCTCTCATTTCTTGGCAAAGTAAGAAACAGGAGTCTGTTGCTCGCTCAAGCACCGAAGCTGAATACAGGGCTATGGCTTCCACCACCGCAGAGATTGTCTGGCTTCGCCGCCTTCTACTAGACCTGGGAGTTGTGATATCCGGGCCCACGCCTCTCTTTTGTGACAACCGGAGTGCTATTCAGATTGCTAGCAACCCGGTATTCCATGAGCGGACAAAACATATTGAGGTTGATTGTCACTATGTTCGCCAGGAGTTTCTTGACCACACCATCTCCTTGCCATTCATTTCATCATCGGAGCAGACTGCTGATTTTCTGACGAAGCCCCTTACGATTGCTCGCTTCCGGTATTTTATCGGCAAACTCTCGGTCCATGATCCACCGTGAGTTTGAGGGGGAGTGTAGAGATGGGTCGGGTTATATGTACAGTCGGGTCGGGTTGTGTGTGTATACATGTACATATATATTGGGCTTCAGTCCCTCAATGAGATGCATTCCATTCTCTCCAAACCCTAGTCTTCATCTCCTAACATAGATTAACACAGCAAGCTAAGGATAACTAATCCAAAGAAATAGAACACAATCTGACTGTAAACTTGAAGCTTATTTTTATTACAAATTAGTTCAAAGAACTAAAAATATGATGGCGTCTAGCGCAAGGTTTGCAGTTTCAGTTTCAGTCCACCCACTGAGGATCTATTTCGGTCGGTTTTGGAGTTTTGAATCGGAGTTTCGGTGGTATCGGTTTCGTTTTTTAAATTTTAAATAAGTACAAAATATAAAATAATTATATCGGTACCCACTTCATAGTGGTCTTGTTTTCAAAAGAGCGTGGCTTTTACTTTACCTAATTTTTTGTCAAAAAGTTGAAAAATCGTGATTTTGAATTTTAGCCAAGTCTGGAGGAAAAAAGAGTTCTTGTGAAATAATTTTTTTATAAATTCAAAATATTTTACCGGACTTTGGGTTTTTAAGTTGATATTATACTTCTAGATTTCTAAGATTTTTTCTGGTCCAAAATACTCTGTGGTTTTTTTTTCATTGAATTTTCTTTTTTAGCCAAAAGCTGTAAAGTCTGATTTTGTATAGGAACTGAAAAATTACATTATGATTCCTTTGGATTTTAATTGTTCTGATATTTTTATTAAATCCAAATGAGGGGTATTTGCTTATTTACATAAAATAACTTAAAGTAAATGGAGAACATAAATATCATTTACTGTAAAAGATATGACAAGGCTTGCAACCCGTGGCCTTGGTCAAGGGTTTGAATAAGTGCTACGTCATATTTCCTCCCGCTCTGTAGTTGCGGCCCTCCCTCTTGCATTGGTGGCGAGCTTTCCTACTTGTCGGGTTATTAAAAATCGGGGGGCATTTCTCTCACTCTCATGGAAGGTTTAAATTCTTGATCTAACTTGTGCCGGCATACTATCAGGTGATGTACTGACCATTATGGTGGTCCCTTCAAAAAAAAAAAACGATACGAAAAAACTTGCAGTAACTACAGAGATGGCCCTTACTAGAAATGACTAACAAAAAAAAAAAATTCAATAAGTCGAACCCATGTAGATGGGCCAAGGCTTGATGAAACAATTATGGGAGTTTCGAAGCTAACCTTTCTTAAGTATTTATCAACTAATAATGGAAGATCGGATTTCGGTCTCCATCCCCCAAATAAAGAACCCTTTAAAGTTCTTCCTGAAAGAAGCAAGGCATAATGAGCTGATACCTCCGGCTTAACTTTTGGTACACCTAAAGTCACAGTCAATCCCCACCCCTGTAGGTAACAATCATAAATGCAAATGAATTATGTCAAACCTAATACAATAGACTATTCACAAAGGTAAAGAAAGATAAGAGGTTGAGAATTACATCACAGCACGATTGTAATGCAGTGGAAACCATTCCAGTATCACCAATGCATTCAAAACAGTAATCTGCGCCTCCATTGGTCATGCATTTAATAACCTGCATTTTTCAGTAAAAATTAAAATGACCTGCTTAAGCCTATTATTATCATACTGCACACTTTTTCTAACAGGAAAAATTATACCAAGAGTAACAATTTCAACCTATCCATCAAACAAAGAATATATCAACTATAGGAGATTGATAAAGCGAGAAGCATAGCACATAAACTTGTAGAAGCATACAGCATTCATCCTCGCCACTGAATGGGTTCATTATTGATCAGGAATAACATAGGATGGATGATATCCTAGTGAAAATAAGTAAAAAGTAAATACCTTCAGCACAGGGTTACGAAGGTGTAGTTGTATCTCCTTTTCTTGCTTGCCAGTATATTACTCAGTTCTTATAAATGAAAAGAAACAATGCACTAACTTCACAGACAAAATAGTTTTTTTTAATGGTATCACACCCGCAGTTAAAGGAGGACATCAAAGGTGGTGTAAAGGGCTTTCAGGTTGGATAGAGAAACATAATTATATTTTGAAGGCTTGGAGAGACGGTGTTGTCTAGTTGATTCTGAAATTTGCTATAGTGTTTCCTCGTATAATAGTTGTGTAAGAGAGGTGAACTCTTGTACATATTCTATATGTATAAGTTTGCATATGAGTTATATAAACGTGTAAAAGCTTATACACAGCATTAGATTTGTGGCGTAACCTCACTATGGTTATAATATATAGGTATGGCTTCATCCTTTAATGAGATTTGAGGTTCACATTTCCAACATTCTTCCATGGAAAAATATGGAAACACGGTTTATAGGAGTTGAGATTTAACGGATACCTCTATCACCAAGGAGATTTAGAACTACAACATTTTTTCACGGTTAAATTCTTTAATGAGATTTAACGGATAACTCTACCACCTATTCACATGTGGCATCTCCTTGGGGATCTAGGAGTTGAGATTTCTGAGTCTACTGTTATTCACTGTGATAACTAGAATGCCATACGGATTGCTAGAAACATGGTTTTCCACAAGAGGACAAAGCGCATCGAGCTCGATTGCTACTTCTCCTGAGACGAATACAAAGCACAAACTATCTCTCTCCCTTATGTTTCCTCTGGAAAGCAAATCGTTAACTTCTTTACGAAGATGCATCCATATCTGGGCTTTCAGTTCCTACCTAGCAAACCCATGGTGCATGATCCTTCTTGACTTTGAGGGGGGAGGGGGGGTGGTTAGAGATACTTATATGTCTTAGGATATACATCATTTCATTATGTATGATACTCATATTCTCTTGTATATATATTGAGCTTTTGCCCTAATGAGAAGTTATTTCCAATCCCCCAAAACCCTAGCCTCTCTCTCTCTCTCCTAAGGTTATTGGTGACATAAGGGATCTGAAGCACACTCCCAGCTGATCCAAGTAAGTTAATCACGCTTGCAAGTTAGAGCTAAGTACATCGACCAATGGCTTGGCAGAATATAGTAGGTTTCAAACCTGATCCCATATTTGGGTTGATGCTTAAATTCCAGGTAGCATCCGTTCAACTCAACATTAGTTCATTCTGATTCATCCAAGAAATAGAGCATAGTTCACTTATTGTTAAATAGTAATTTCAAGCAAGACCTACTGAGAATCTCTTTAAAAGTTTGAGGCCAGGTGAGTCATGGTTCTATTCAATATGGTTTAGGAGTCTTGTTCACAAGCGGATCAGACCTGGTTCAGCTACTTGTAGCTCGGTTCAAGTTGTTTCAGTCGATTTGAGCCTTGATTTATCCTGTTCAAAGGACTATTAAGATGGTTCTTGGATTTACTAATGGTCCAGCTCTCAGTTCCCCAATTTTGGTGGTGTATTAATGTACATATTGTACATATGTAACAATGTAATATGAGTATTGTATAAGGAGTTTGTGTGTTTATATTGTACATATATACATATGTACATATTGTAATGTAATGAGTATTGTATAAGGAGTTTGTGTGCATAGGCTTAGATATGTAGAGTAGAGTCATTGTTATGTAAATATTATAATTGTATATATTTCGCCTCATGTTTTAATGGATTTGGGGTTCACATGTTCAACAGTCCTCCTCAAGTTAACAAATGGGAGAGTGGAGGACTACATGATAAAAAGGGAAGGAAGGCAGTGGGATGCAAATATGGACGAACATGATTAATGTTGAATTGAAGGTTGATCTACAATTATTTGAAAATGCATAGGTTTAAGTTGAAGAACAATAATTATGAAAGGTTGGACGTGGGATCCAAAGAGTATATTTATTAACATCATTTCATAATGTAAACATAACTTCATAATACAAGGTTAGAACTTAGAAGGAGGAACTATTCTGCAAATGGCTAAGGGAGTTGCAACATAGGTGACCCATAAGATTCAAAATTTCTTCGAACAGCTACTATACATTGAGTTTGTACTAGAAATCTCATGAAAATAGGTATGACTGTGGATGGGTACCGTGTGATTGCAAGTTTGAGTTTACCACCACATCTTCATCTCCACTTACACAATAGTGTTCAAGGTTGGTTGATTGCTTGAATCATCCCATGCGGGATAGAGATTGTCAAAAGAATTGGTATTTGGCTCAACGTACAGGTTTGTCGTGTTAGGTAAGAGAGGTGGAGATAGAGAAGAAGAATCCAAAGCATAGATGATTTGTGCAAGCCCAATATATAAACAAAATACAGTTTCTAGTTACACATAAATAGAATGATGCATATTTATAAATCCAATATATGTATATCCTAACTACTCTTGAATCTTACCCTGCCCCACCCCTCTCAAACTCAAGATTGATCATAACCCGCGAGTTTGCCAAGTAAGAAAGAAGAAACATTGGAGATACTACGTGACTTTGAGAACAATTTTGCCTTCTTTAATTCGATAAACATATATAGCAAAAAAAATATTTGAGAGAGAGAATGATGATGAGCAAAGTGATAATCGGTCTCAATGAGCTTGGTCGCAATCTGAACGAACCTCTAGTTATCAGAATGACAATAGCATTAATGACACACCCAATTCATAAGTCAAACTTTGAAGCCAAACCACCATAAATATGATCTTTGTCATCTCCCGATACTCTGCCTCCACAGTGGTTTGAGATACTATATTGTTTCTTGGTTCTCCTAGAGACAAAGGAATCACTTAAAAAACACAACACCTAGTAGAAGTGTGTCGAACAGTAACTTCATCAACACCAGAGTAGTCTAAAGCAACGAGGTGGAGAGCAAGAAAGAGTATGTGACATCATTGACATGGTATTGCAAAAATAGTGAGTAGCACAAGCAAGCAAGCGGGGGGGGGGGGGGGGGGGGGGGGGGGTGACAACATGAACTGAGATATGGTGAGATACACAAGATTGCCCACTAGTTCCTTGTATTGGATGAAATCCTGAAGGGTCTCGCCATCACTAGGCATAAGCTTCTGATTATCAGGTGCTTTTGAAAAAAAGCACAAATACCCCAAATACCAAGCTTTGATACCATGTTAGTCAAGAGAGAATGCAAAGCATATCTGATGGGGACATCGAGCAGCGCCCATGGCGCGTGTACGAGCGCAGGAGGCGCCACCTGAGCCTATGGCTCTGATCAGACAACCTGCACCATCATGGATGTTTGCATTTGTTTTTATTTTCTGCATTGTGTTATTTAGTCCCACCTCGAAGATCGTTGTTCGATCTGTTGATTGAAGTTGATACTTTCAATATGCAAACAGAGAGAGTTTGACACAAGAGGTGTGATCTCGGAGTTCAGCCGAAGCCTACGTCTCCGTGCTATAGGGAGCAACCCGAATTCACTAATACTTGTATTGAAGTGATCTCAACAGGCCGAGTATCACTGAAACTCCTTTGATCTCTTCAAAGACAAGAAGAAGATCGAAGAGAGGAAGAGGAGGGATGGAAATTGAAATCCAGAGCTCTGGTTTCTGAAAATCAGATCTCAGAACTGGAAATCGGATTTCGGATCCCCTTTTACATTCGAAGGGCTGCTATTTATAGAGTTTTTCTGGTGGCAAATGGCGGTTTCTGCTGTCGAATCTGGGGATTCTCCAGGTAAAGCTGGTGGATCCCCGTATAGTCTTCATGGGCCCACCAGGCAGGGCCGGTGGGTCCCGCGGTAGTCTTCGTGGGCCCACCAGGCAGGGCCGGTGGGTCCCGCGGAGACTCTGTGGGCCCACCGGGCAGGGCCGGTGGGTCCCGTGGTAGTCTTCGTGGGCCCACCAGGCAGGGCCGATGGGTCCCGCGGAGACTCTGTGGGCCCACCGGGCAGGGCCGGTGGGTCCCGTGGTAGTCTTCGTGGGCCCACCAGGCAGGGCCGGTGGGTCCCGTGGGAGTCTTCCTGGGGCCCACCAGGCAGGGCCGGTGGGTCCCGTTGTTTGCAGACTTCTTGCCAAAATTTGCACCCACAGTTACCCCCTCCAAGTTAGCTAAAAAGGCCACTTTGACTGGCTTGGATTATTGGTGCAAAGCTAACGACCCCCTGTCACAAAGGCAAAGGGGCTTGTCGAGTGTTAGCGTCAAATAGACTGATCGGTCAATTTTGATCGATCGGTCGAATTTGACCGATCGGTCGAATTTGACCGATCGGTCGAAGTTGACCGATCGGTCGAAGTTGACCGATCGGTTGAGTTCAACCGGTCGTGGTCGAAGTGATCGGTCAAAAAACATAGTTTTTTGACCGATCCAGTAGAAATTCGACCGATCGATCAAAGTGATCGGTCGAAGTGATCGGTCAAAGTGATCGGTCAAGGTGATCGGTCAAAGTGATCAGTCACGGTGATCGGTCAAATTCAACCGGTCGAGGTCGAAGTGATCGGTCAAAAAATATAGTTTTTTGCCCGATCCAGTAGAAATTCGACCGATCGGTCAAAGTGATCGGTCAAGGTGATCGGTCAAAGTGATCGGTCACGGTGATCGATCACGGTGATCGGTCAAATTCAACCGGTCGAGGTCGAAATGATCGGTCAAAAAACATACTTTTTTGACCGATCTAGTAGAAATTCGACCGATCGGTCAAAGTGATCGGTCGAAATGATCGATCAAGTTGATCGGTCGAGTTGATCGGTCAAGGTGATCGGTCAAGGTGATCGGTCAAAGTGATCGGTCGAATTTGACCGATCAACGGAAGACCCTCTGCCAGGGTCGCGGATTCAACCGCCTGCCTCTAATGCTGATGGATTAGATCGAAGAGGGGAGGATGGCCTCTACCCACGATTTTGTTGCATTTTTGAGGATGTTGGAGAAGCCAATCGGGTGAAAATCGCCGATCGTGAATAGGTCGCCGATCGGGTGCAAATCGTCGATCGGGTGGAGGTAGCCGATCGGGTGCAGATCACCGATCGGGAGGAGGTAGCCAATCGGGTGTAGATCACCGTTCGGGAGAATTTCACCGATCGGGTGAATTTCACCGATCGGGAAAAGGTCACCAATCGGACAAAAACAGCCGGTCGGGAATTGGTTGATCGGTTGGATATCCACGTTTTGGCACCAGATCAGTAAGTTTTTGGCCGATCAGATGGAGGATGAAGGGGAAGAAGGGGATCGAGGTTTGCCGATCGGGCAAATTCGACCGATCGGTCAAATTCGACCGATCGGGCAAATTCGACCGATCGGGCAAATTCGACCGATCGAAGGCACCGATCGGGTGATTTCGCACAAAATCAGGAGAAAAACCCCTCCTACGACCGATCGCTGAAACCTTGACCGGTTGGTTTTGCCCGATCGATCGCCGGCAGCCGATCTGAGGCGGAGTTGCCGTTGTCGGTGAAGATAGGGACGCTGCAGCTGTGCTTGATCGGGTGGGTTTTGTCGATGGTAGCCAAGGGCGTAGAGAGAGCTGCCACCGGATCCGCTGTCTCCCCACGTTGTCGTCGTCGTTCCGGAGGTGGAGGAGATGAAGCACTGCCGCTCCAGAGCTTGGAAGAAGAGGGGAGGCCGATCCCTTCCTTTGGGATCTCGTATTGTGGGCCAAGAGGTGACCCTAAGTTTGGTCCAACAGATCTCGGCCGTTTGATGGATGCTTGGTGTTTGCTCCTGTTTGAGAGACACTTTGAATTGGATTTGAACGGTAAGTTGGGTTCCAAGCGGAACTTTGAATTGGATTGAATGGCAAGCTGGGTTCCAAGTGGAACTTTGAATTGGATTGAATGGCAAGTTGGGTTCCGAGTGGAACTTTGAATTGGATTGAATGGCAAGCTGGGTTCCGAGTGGAACTTTGAATTGGATTGAATGGCAAGCTGGGTTCCGAGTGGAACTTTCTCTCTCGGGCTTGAGGGGTCTGTCTCGAAGTTGTAATGCCGTGGCACTGCTGTTCTGAGAGTGAGTCACCGATCGGACTTAAGTGTGGTTTGATATATCTACCTAGTTTGTCTCTAGGAGTTGCATTCTGGAGTCCGTCATCTTTCATCTAGAGTCGAATGCGTAGACGAACATGGGCGACTCCTGGCCAAGGGGCGATCCTTCGATTGATCGCCACTAATCGGTAACGGTCACGAGGGTCGACTACTGTTGGAAGATCGGACGACGAAGGTCGGCCGATAATCCGTAGCATTGAAAGCCATGCCACGGGAGGTCATGTAAGTTAGTTTGAGCAGGTCTAATCCTTGTCGTATGGAAGTTTGGATCGATCGAATGTCGATGCTACGAATCGAGATAACTCGATCTCTCGCAAGATCAGTTTGTACTCATAAGTCTTCGAATGCACAAGCATGTACGAATGACGTGCGTACCTAGTTGTCTTCCACTGGTGGACTAACCAGGGTAAAGAGTGCCTTTAGAAAGCAATTGAATGTTTGCGTGTTTTGAAATAGAATTTGAATGTCTTGCTACTGAATAGCGCTGAGGCTATGAGCGAAGACTTCGATTGAATGCCGAGACTCGGGTCTCGGACTTTGCTGCCATGTGCCAAGGTTGCAAGCTTGGACTTTCGATCAAATGCCAAGATGTCGGTCTCGGACTTTGACTAAATTTGGACTTTGTTCGAATGTTGCGGTTCATGCCTCAGACTTTGCCCTTGAATGGTTGATGAGTCTTCGTCTGTAAGTTTTTGAACCTTCAGGCACTTTGTAGTGCCAAAATGTGTTGGAAGATTGTTTCTCCTATCTCCTCAGTTGACAGGAGTCACCCCCTCATCGGTGGTGGACTTCCAGAACGCGTCATCCTCGAGCATGAGAGCGCGTGATGCTCTCTTATACGAGTGTCGAGTGGTAGAAGTCTTCTGTAGTGACTTGGTAAGTTTGAGGGATGTCCCATCGCGATCGTCAGGAGTGCCGAGAGCAGGTCTCGAATTTTGTACTTGCTGAGTGCCGAGGCGATGGTCGCCTCGGACTTTATCTGCGAGCATCGGAGCTCTCTCTCCAAGTTCGTTAGGTGTCAAGACGGTGCAGAGCACCTCAAACTTTTTATTCGAGTGTCGAGGCTTCTCCTTGGACTTTGCCGCATGCCGAGGCAGCGAAGATGCCTCAGACTATGCATTTGAGTGTCGAGGCAATAAACTCGAACGTTTTGCTTGCCGAGATGGGGAAACCTGACTCGGAATTTGTCTTTGAATACCGAGGCTACCTCCTCGGGCTGAGTTAATGTCGATGTTTCGGGCTTTGGAAGGTGCCAAGGCGGCGAAGCCTACCTCGGACTTTATCTTTGAACGTTCGAGGCTGTCTCCTCGGGCTTATTTGAATGATGAAGGTTAGAATTCGAAGTATTCAGCGTAGTGCCTTTGTATCGGTCGACTTAGGCGAAGCGCCGTTTCAGTCGTATCTGCGGGGCACATAGCTTTGTACTGTTGCAGGTTAGTCGGTCGTGTCGCAACGCGAACCGATCTAACTGTGGTGAGGCACGGGCGCATGTGTCCTTCCGTGACAACGGGAGCGTGTGCAACACCAATGATTCAGAGTACTTAGCGTAGTGCCTTTGTATCGGTAGACTTAGGCGAAGCGCCGTTTCAGTCGTACCTGCGGGGCACATAGCTTTGTACAGTTGCAGGTTAGTCGGTCGTGTCGCAACGCGAACCGATCTAACTGTGGTCAGGCACGAGCGCATGTGTCCTTACGTGACAACGGGAGCGTGTGCAACACCAATGATTCAGAGTACTTAGCGTAGTGCCTTTGTATCGGTAGACTTAGGCGAAGCGCCGTTTCAGTCGTACCTGCGGAGCACATAGCTTTGTACTATTGCAGGTTAGTCGGTCGTGTCGCAACGCGAACCGATCTAACTGTGGTGAGGCACGGGCGCATGTGTCCTTACGTGACAACGGGAGCGTGTGCAACACCAATGATTCGGAGTACTCAGCGTAGTGCCTTTGTATCGGTAGACTTAGGCGAAGCGCCGTTTCAGTCGTACCTGCGGGGCGCATAGCTTTGTACTGTTGCAGTTGATCGGCCTTGGAGCATTTGATTGGATAGAATTTGAAATGAAACTTGAAGAGGCGGCGACCGCTCCGAACTATGTTTTTGAGTGTCAAGACTATCTCCTTGGACTTCGCCAAATGCCGAGGCAGCAAGTGCGCCTCGGACTTTGCATTCGAGTGCCAAGGTTGTCTCCTTGGGCTTCGCCAAATGCCGAGGCAGCAAGTGCGCCTCGGACTTTGCATTCGAGTGCCAAGGCTGTCTCCTTGGGCTTCGCCAAATGCTGAGGCAGCGAGTGCGTCTCGGACTTTGCGGATATGTAACATATATCTCTGCCTATCACCTCGTTGTAGTCTTCAGGTGAGCCCTTTTATTTCGAACATCACCCCCAATATAGGGATTGGAGGAGAGTCAGAATTGAAAAGCTTAGGATATCGACAGGAGATGTTGACAATGGATTGTCTAGAAAGAGCGGGTTGTTGGATTGAAGTTGAGCCGCCGACTCATGGAGTAAGTCTCGGGTCGAAACTGATGTCGTTGTAAGTAACTTCCCTCTGGATGATCCTGATAGTCTTCGCCATTCAGTGAAAGCGGAGGAAGCAACCAGATCGCTCGTGTCCAATAGGTTGTCTGCTCAACCGAGGGAGCTGAGAAGTTTGACTTTGAAGATCAGTTGTCTGTTCAACCGATCCGATGTTGTCGTCGAGCATACTGAGCTTTTCGAACGGATCCCACAGACGGCGCCAAACTGTGGGGGAAAATCTTCGTGCCGACCCGAAGACTCCGCCTCACCAGTCAATTGAAGGTTCGAGTCGAAGATCGTTGTTCGATCTGTTGATTGAAGTTGATACTTTCAATATGCAAACAGAGAGAGTTTGACACAAGAGGTGTGATCTCGGAGTTCAGCCGAAGCCTACGTCTCCGTGCTATAGGGAGCAACCCGAATTCACTAATACTTGTATTGAAGTGATCTCGACAGGCCGAGTATCACTGAAACTCCTTTGATCTCTTCAAAGACAAGAAGAAGATCGAAGAGAGGAAGAGGAGGGATGGAAATTGAAATCCAGAGCTCTGGTTTCTGAAAATCAGATAGCAGAACTGGAAATCGGATTTCGGATCCCCTTTTACATTCGAAGGGCTGCTATTTATAGAGTTTTTCTGGTGGCAAATGGCAGTTTCTGCTGTCGAATCTGGGGATTTTCCAGGTAAAGCTGGTGGATCCCCGTATAGTCTTCATGGGCCCACCAGGCAGGGCCGGTGGGTCCCGCGGTAGACTTCGTGGGCCCACTAGGCAGGGCCGGTGGGTCCCGCGGAGACTCTGTGGGCCCACCGGGCAGGGCCGGTGGGTCCCGTGGTAGTCTTCGTGGGCCCACCAGGCAGGGCCAATGGGTCCCGCGGAGACTCTGTGGGCCCACCGGGCAGGGCCGGTGGGTCCCGTGGTAGTCTTCGTGGGCCCACCAGGCAGGGCCGGTGGGTCTCGTGGGAGTCTTCCTGGGGCCCACCAGGCAGGGCCGGTGGGCCCCGTTGTTTGCAGACTTCTTGCCAAAATTTGCACCCACATCCTCCACTTGTGTGTTGAGAGAACCAGGGTGAGGCGTGTGAAACCCCAAACCCAAACCCTAGGTATGTGAAGCCCTAAGATCAGATTAGGCGTGTGAAACCCTAATTTGTTTTCTGTCTTTTCTTTCCCTAGCCCAGCCGCCGACCCTCTCCCTCCTTTCCTCTCACCCGATCGGCCCGCCCCAGGCAAAACCCCCCCCCTCCCGATACCCCCTCCTTTCCTCTCCCTCTCCCGCGAGCCTTCCCCCCCTACCCCTGTCCGTGCCCCCCCTACCCGACGCCGGCCCCCACCCGTCTCCCCTGCCTGCCAAACCCCCCCCCCCTACCCGATCCCCCTCCTTCCTTTCCCATCCGACCCGGCCACCCCACCCGACCCTTGTCACCACCGGCCCAACCCGATCCCGACCCCCTCCTCTCCTCCCGGTGCTACAGCCCCACCCCCCCCCCCCCCTTGCCTCCTTCGGCTGTACCAACCCGGCCACCACCCCGAGCCCCTCCACCCTTACCCGACCGGCCTTACCCCACCCCTCCCCTCTCTTTCCCTGCAGCACACCCGACCCACCCTCCTCTCACAGATCCGGCATGCCCACATGGCGGACCCCGACGTGGACCATGGGATGATCGAAGACGAAGACGGGTACCTCGACATCAACTCCCCCTTCCTCGACTTTCAATTCTCGGAAGGAGAGAGCGTGGAGGAATACGTAGAACGAGTCACCTACACCGTGGTTCGAGACGCTGAAGCCCGCCTCGGCATCAGCGAGTGGCATCGTCGCTGGCACCCTGACGCGCCGGTGCATCGGAACATCGTCTGCCTCCACCTGCTGGCAAATCCTCACCCAGTGACGAGCACAGCCTCGGAGGCCCCAGCACCACCGTCGCCTCGCCCGGAAGTCCTGCCGACCCCGGAGAACGTTCCCGCGCCACCATCTTCACCTCCTCAGTAAGGATTCCCCTACTCGACCAGGTACCATCGTGTTTCACCAATTGGATCTCTAGTATATTATCATTGCCAACTGCTGCCCCTGTCGTGAGGTTGAGCGTCCACCTGTCCTGTTAAGTTGCTAATCTGAATATTGCGAGTAGGACTATTAGCCAATAATTTAAGCATAGTTTATTTATCACCTGGATTCGAGAATCGATTGGCATTGTAATAATAGTTCCCACACGCAAATACCCATGTTATTTGTTTGAATCGCTTGTCCCGCTTGGTATCAAAATTAGTAGTTACGTCCTGCCTGCTCAATTAATTAATAACATTATCTTCACCTGCATTGTTTCGCATCATTTCTGGTATCAGAGCATGGTTGTTAAATAGGAACCCTGCATTTATTGTATGTCATCATTTCCTCTGCATCAGTTGTCGTCGTGTGTGCATGCCAACCCGTAGAGGTAGGCCATATCTTTTAGGGGAGTCTAGTGAGTCTGACAGTTGCAACATGGATCCCGACACCCTAGCTAGGACACTCGCTGAGTTAGCTCAGGGGATTGCCACAATGAACCAAAATTTCGCAGCTTACCAGCGCGATACCAATGCCCGTTTTGACCGTCTGGACCAAGTTCCACCTCGAACTCCCCCACCCATGGACCCTCAGGATTTTCGGCCACCTTGGTAGAACAATCAAGATCCGGATGAACAATACCTCCGGAGCATCAGGCTAGAAGTGCCCGCTTTCGATGGTCGGCATGATCCCCAATTTTTCCTAGACTGGCTCCAATCCATGGACCGGTATTTCGCCTGATACCCATTAACGGAACCCCGGAAGGTCCGATTTGTCGCGATGAAACTCAGTGGCCCTGCCAGTCAATACTGGACTAACGTCAAAGCCTTGAGAGTGGCCCGAACCCAAGACCCCATCGATACTTGGGTAGCCATGAAGAACGAACTGAAGGGGAAATACGTGCCACCTTCCTATCAAGCGCGTCTCTTAGATCAGTGGCATCAATTCACTCAAGGTAACAAGTCAGCAAGGGACTACGTCGCCAAGTTTGACGAGTTCTTGACCCGCTGCAACGTTCTAGGGACTGAGACCCCTGTTCAGATTTTATCCCGTTTTCGGTCAGATCTGAGAGAGGACCTGAGGAACGAGCTTCTCGCTCGAGATGTTACGGAGCTAGAGAGGGCCTACGCTTTAGTGCAAGATCTCGATAGTATTAGGTCCACCCACTCTCATCGGGGCCAAGATTCCCGAAGTAATGCCCCTCGATCCTCCTCAAGCAATTACCCCAGCCGGCCCTACCCCGCTCAATCTCAACAACGGTCCGACTCCATAAGTCGAAGCCATGAGAAGGACAACCGTGGCAAGGGCCCCGAAAGGGATTTCTCCAAAGTCAGTCCCCTCATCAAGTGCTACAAGTGCCAGGGTTATGGGCACGTGGCTGCAAATTGCCCTAGCCCCGTCAAAATCAACATCATTGATGGCACACCTGTAGAGGCAGTAGAGTCAGAGGTTGACGGCTTCGTGTACCAAGCCGATGAAGACGAGGGAGACTTCGACGAAGATGACAGTGATCCCGCGCTAGCTTGCCTTAGGTATGCGTCACCCATCAAGTTGTCAGTTGTAAGGTGCGCCTTGTCCCAGCCCAAAGAACAAGATGATTGGAGGCGTACCAACATCTTTCACACCTTTACCCGAATCGGAGATAAGAACTGCAAAGTGATCATCGACAGTGGAAGTTGCGTTAACGCAGTTTCGTCTGCTGTGATCTCCAAGACTGGGTTGAAGGCAGTTCCCCATCCCCGACCATACCAAGTCTCCTGGATCAACTCTACGGCAATAGAGGTCAAGCAAAGATGCTTGGTCCCCATAAACTTCAGTGCCTACCAGGAGAAGATCTGGTGCGATGTTTTGACTATGGATGTGGGTCAATTTATACTAGGACGGCCCTGGCTCTTCGATAACGATGTTCTCATCTACGGCCGATCCAACATGTGCCTGTTTGAGCATGAGGGCAAGAAAATTAAATTGTTACCCTCTCAACCCAAGAGTGGTCAGCCTGCGCAACAGCCCACCTCCAAGAAGAAAACCAGCAACGTCAGTTTTATCGGTGCCAAAGAATTGAGCCTCGAGCTGGAAAAGGGGGCTCCAATCATGATCCTTGCAGCCCGGGAAGTTCCTAAAGAGTCCACCCAAGTTATTCCCTTAGAGGTTGCCCCAATATTGAAAGAGTTCGCCGATGTCATCCCTGAGGACCTCTCAGACCAACTACCTCCGATGCGTGACATACAACACGCCATCGACTTGGTTCCTGGAGCCAGCCTCCCCAACCTGCCCCACTACCGAATGAACCCTACAGAACATGCCGAGTTGAAGCGGCAGGTTGATGAATTATTGAAGAAGGGTTTCATCAAAGAAAGCATGAGTCCTTGCGCGGTTCCAGCGCTGCTTACGCCCAAGAAGGACGGAACCTAGCGCATGTGCGTCGACAGCCGTGCCATCAATAAGATAACGGTCAAATACCGTTTCCCTATCCCTCGCTTGGATGATCTGTTAGACCTGATGTCTGGAGACACAGTCTTCTCCAAAGTTGACTTGAAGAGTGGTTACCACCAAATTCGCATCCGCCCTGGAGATGAGTGGAAGACGGCATTTAAGACAAAGGACGGACTGTACGAATGGATGGTTATGCCGTTCGGACTGACCAATGCGCCTAGCACTTTCATGAGAGTCATGACACAAGTACTCCGCCCTTTTATGGGAAAATTTCTTGTGGTGTACTTCGATGACATACTCATTTATAGCCAGTCCCAAGCACAGCATTTAGACCATCTTCGGCAAGTCTGCGCCGTGCTAAGAAAGGAAGAGTTGTTCGCCAATCCTAAGAAGTGCACATTCCTTGCCACCGAAGTCCACTTCCTCGGGTTTGTCGTTTCTGTCAACGGGGTTTCTGCCGACCCGGAAAAGGTCCGCGCAATTGAAGAATGGCCTGAGCCCAAGAACATCCGGGATGTCCGAAGCTTCCACGGTCTCGCCACCTTTTACAGGAGGTTCATCAAGGGGTTCAGTACCATTACGGCCCCAATCACAGACTGCCTAAAGAAGGGCGAGTTTGAGTGGACGAGTGCTGCCACGAGGGCTTTTCTCGAAATTAAGAAGTGAATGGTTGAGGCCCCTGTGATGCGCCTCCCAGATTTTTCCAAAGTCTTTGAAGTGGCCTGTGACGCCTCTGGAATCGGCATTGGGGGCGTCCTCTCTCAAGAAGGTCATCCTGTCGCGTATTTTAGCGAGAAGTTGAATGAAACTCGACAGCGATACTCCACTTACGATAAGGAATTCTATGCGGTGATCCAATCGCTTCGCCACTGGCGACACTACCTGCTTCCACAAGAATTCGTTATCTATTCTGACCATGAGGCCCTGCGGTATATCTACTCACAGAAGAAGCTTAACGCACGGCATGGTCGCTGGGTTGAGTTCCTCCAGGACTACACTTTCACCCTGCGCCACAAAGCGGGAGTAGAAAACAAGGCGGCCGACGCCCTCAGTCGCCGCATGTTCGTTCTGTCCAAGTTGATCGCTTCGGTCGAAGGTTTTGAAAGATTGAGGGCCGAATACGAGTCTTGTCCCGATTTCGGCGAAGTCTATGCTGCACTAGTAGACGACACAGTTCAAGAAATAGACGGGTACCTCATGCAAAACGGGTACCTCTTCCGTGGCCGTCGGTTGTGCATCCCCCGAACATCCCTTCGTGAATTCCTTATTTGGGAGCTTCATGCGGGTGGTCTTACTGGCTATTTTGGCGTTAACAAGACCGTCGAGGCCATCGAGTATCGATTTTATTGGCCGAACCTGAAACGTGATGTCGCCAGACATGTGGGTAGGTGTCATACTTGTCAACTGGCCAAGCAGAGAAAGCAAAACACTGGCTTATACACCCCTCTCCCAGTTCCTAACTGTCCCTGGCAGGACATTAGTATGGACTTCGTACTCGGCCTCCCGAAAACCCTGCGAAAACATGACTCGGTCTTGGTAGTGGTCGACCGATTCTCAAAAATGGCTCACTTCCTCCCGTGCTCTAAAACTTCCGATGCCTCCCACGTCGCAAAAATCTTCTTTGATGGCATCGTGAGGTTACATGGGTTACCCAAAACCATCGTGTCGGATCGAGATGTCAAGTTTACCAGTTTCTTCTGGAAGACTCTCTGGCATAAGTTAGGAACAAAGTTCCAATTTTCCACGGCATTCCACCCCCAAACCGACGGTCAAACCGAGGTAGTCAATCGGAGCTTGGGGAATCTTCTGCGAACATTAGTGGGTGAACACGTTGGGAGTTGGGATCTGAAACTGTCAATAGCCGAGTTTGCATATAATTCATCTGTTAATAGAACTACCGGCATGAGTCCACATGAAATTGTCCATGGTTTTAAGCCTAGGCAACCCATAGATCTCATTCCCATGGCTAATCATCATAGAGTCTCCGAGTCTGCATCTGCATTTGCATCACATATGCATGAACTACATAAAGAAATCAGTAACAAGATTGAGCAGAGCAATGCTGACTATAAATTACGAGCCGATGCCCGAAAACGAGTTCAAACTTTTAACATCGGGGATTATGTGATGGTCCGGCTCCGCCAGGAACGGTTTCCCCCGGGGACTGTTAAGAAACTACATGCACGCAGTGCCGGCCCCTTTCGGATCCTAAGGAAGATAAATGACAATGCCTATGTTATCGACCAACCTGAGGGTTTTGGCATTAGTCCGACTTTCAATATCGAAGATTTAGTGGCCTACAAGGGCCCAAATTTCAACCCTAGTAACCCTCTGGTAGAGCCTACCTTGGACCCTGTTTCTGAGAGCACCTCCCTACCTCCACTACCCCAAAATACCCCAAATCCCACAGCAGACGGCATTGATAAAATTCGAGATGACGAGATCGTCTCTGGTAGAGACGGTGGAACCCGAAGGTACCTGATTCGCTGGAAAGGGAAACCCTCATCTGAGGATACATGGGTGGAGCGAGAAGAACTGCAACGGCTTGACCCGGACCTGTTGGAGCTATACGAGAGCCGCACCGAGCCTTACTCGACGGAGTCGAGCTCTCTCCCACCCCGGGAGAATGATGGGGACATCGAGCAGCGCCCATGGCGCGTGTACGAACGCAGGAGGCGCCACCTGAGCCTATGGCTCTGATCAGACAGCCTGCACCATCATGGATGTTTGCATTTGTTTTTATTTTCTGCATTGTGTTATTTAGTCCCACCTCGACTTTCAGGGGTTTTCGTTTGTTATCGCAGGCCTTTATATAGGCCTGCCCATGGAACATGTAATGGCATTGATTGAATGAATAAAATTTCCGTTTTCCTCCACTTGTGTGTTGAGAGAACCAGGGTGAGGCGTGTGAAACCCCAAACCCAAACCCTAGGTGTATGAAGCCCTAGGATCAGATTAGGCGTGTGAAACCCTAATTTGTTTTCTGTCTTTTCTTTCCCTAGCCCAGCCGCCGACCCTCTCCCTCCTTTCCTCTCACCCGATCGGCCCGCCCCAGGCAAACCCCCCCTCCCGATACCCCGTCCTTTCCTCTCCCTCTCCCGCGAGCCTTCCCTCCCTACCCCTGTCCGTGCCCCCACCCGTCTCCCCTGCCGGCCAAACCCCCCCCCCCTACCCGACGCCGGCCCCCACCCGTCTCCCCTGCCTGCCAAACCCCCCCCTACCCGATCCCCCTCCTTCCTTTCCCATCCGACCCGGCCACCCCACCCGACCCTTGTCACCACCGGCCCAACCCGATCCCGACCCCCTCCTCTCCTCCCGGTGCTACAGCCCCACCCCCCCCCCCCCTTGCCTCCTTCGACTGTACCAACCCGGCCACCACCCCGAGCCCCTCCACCCTTACCCGACCGGCCTTACCCCACCCCTCCCCTCTCTTTCCCTGCAGCACACCCGACCCACCCTCCTCTCACAGATCCGGCATGCCCACATGGCGGACCCCGACGTGGACCATGGGATGATCGAAGACGAAGACGGGTACCTCGACATCAACTCCCCCTTCCTCAACTTTCAATTCTCGGAAGGAGAGAGCGTGGAGGAATACGTAGAACGAGTCACCTACACCGTGGTTCGAGACGCTGAAGCCCGCCTCGGCATCAGCGAGTGGCATCGTCGCTGGCACCCTGACGCGCCGGTGCATCGGAACATCGTCTGCCTCCACCTGCTGGCAAATCCTCACCCAGTGACGAGCACAGCCCCGGAGGCCCCAGCACCACCGTCGCCTCGCCCGGAAGTCCTGCCGACCCCTAAGAACGTTCCCGCGCCACCATCTTCACCTCCTCAGTAAGGATTCCCCTACTCGACCAGGTACCATCGTGTTTCACCAATTGGATCTCTAATATATTATCATTGCCAACTGTTGCCCCTGTCGTGAGGTTGAGCGTCCACCTGTCCTATTAAGTTGCTAATCTGAATATTGCGAGTAGGACTATTAGCCAATAATTTAAGCATAGTTTATTTATCACCTGGATTCGAGAATCGATTGGCATTGTGATAATAGTTCCCACACGCAAATACCCATGTTATTTGTTTGAATCGCTTGTCCCGCTTGGTATCAAAATTAGTAGTTACGCCCTGCCTGCTCAATTAATTAATAACATTATCTTCACCTGCATTGTTTCGCATCAATATCTTATTAAGACAAACTTAAAACAATGTACAAACATTCTAACTACTACTAACATGTTTGGAGATATGAAGAGAATGCAATCAAAGAGTTTTTTTGAAAACCTATCCTAAAGTGAGTAAGTTTTGAGCTTAAACCACGACAAATGTTACTTTAGAGTTTAGAGTATGGGATCTAGTACGAAATTTGTTGGTAGTACTTTTAAACATTTTTGTCTGTGGGATCCTATTCACCCTTATCCTTGTTTGTTTATGTGGGAAAATTTAGTGCTCCACCACCTCCCCGATGATCATTCCGGTAAACTCGACCGAGGAAGACAAAGAGTCACGGCTTGCCCTCCAATCTGCAACCATAGATCGGCGGGTTATGTCTTGGCACCCTCGGGGGAACAGAAGGCACTCTTACGCTCAAGTCAGAGAGAATAGGTTGCAAAAGAAAAACCAATTGAAATCAGAACCCAAATTTTGAAGCCCTTACATGTGTATCCTTCGGTTCCATTTGTAGGAAGGAGAGAGATCATATCTCTTCCTTCTCGTAATTGTACCATAGGATTATGTCGCCCATTTTGCCACGGTCTCCTCCAGTGATCGAGGTGCGCCCAAGATCTTGGGGACGTAATGCCTTCAGTGGGAGAGTTAAAGTGAAAAAAGGCCATCACTCCATCTTGTACGAAAGCCAGTGCAACTCTTCCAATTTTTGTGTGGTTTCTTGATTTGACGAGTGATGGATGCACACAATCTCTGCATATTTGGTCGGAGTGCAGGGCGCGCACAATCACTGCCTGCAATATGGCTACATTGGCGATCTCCTCAAAGATTGAGGTAACCACGCAATCTTTGGATATGCGTCTTTTTTTCCCCCAATTGCCTGCTAAGAGATAAAGTCTAGCTCACCTTGTCAAGTTTTCCAGTTGGTAGATGGGATAACATTTGGGCAGACTTAACCACAATCAGGATTCTAGCTAGATCAGGACTTACGGATGTATAGCCCGGACCTCGCACAGAAGTGGCTGCACGTCAAACAAATCATACATCTCCCTTCTAGCATTCTTGTTTGACGCAAGGGGCAATGCAAGTACAGATGGCAGTAGTGTGGTTTAAAACCGAAAACCGCGCTAAACCGCACTCCATGGTGTGGTTTTGGTTTGCCAAAATATAAAACCGTCGCGATGCGGTGCGGTTTCGTTTTTGGTTTCGATGTAGCGGTGCGGTTTCGGTTTTGACAAAAACCATATAAAACCGCACCGTTTACGCCTTTATAATGATAAACCGCGGTGCACTGTACCGCATGGTGCGGTTTTGGTTTTACATAATAGTAAACCGTCACGGTGCGGTGCGGTTTCGGTGTGGCGGTGCGTTTTGGTTTTGCTCAAAACCGCACCGTTGCCATCCCTAAATGCAAGCACGAAGCACTGATGCCACTTAGCTTAGGCAGAAATGAGAACGATGATGAACAGTGTCTTCCTTGCGATAGAAGCCTTGGAATCCAACAAGGGTGCCCTTGAATCTACAAGGATGATAAACCTGGAATCCACCACTGCTCTTTAAATCCACCAAGAAGATATACAAGAAAAATCTCTAGTTTTTATTCATCATGAAAATTGTCTAATGAAATAGGTAACATACCCCTAAGATTACAAATCTAATAAGACCATGATTAGGACTCATAAACCTAAAAACAATTATAAAATAATCATTACGTCCTGACTTGACTAATGGCCAATAAAGCCCAAAAAATAACTAAATGACGGACACATCCTGAGGGACGAATAAGATAAAATAAAGTAGAATTTTTGCTCTGAAATCCATGCAAAATAATATGCTCAAACAATCGTGTGTGCATGTACAACTTAATATCTGGGCATCTTTTTCCCCTACATCATTGTCGAACACATGTTGCGTGTACATAACATGCATTATGTGATCCATCTTATAAACTGTGCATTGAATGTCAGTTTACAGACAATAAATTACCTGTTGAATTGGTTCAGTGCACTCATCTGGATTGATATATTTTGTTACACCTAAAGACTTTCCTGTACCAAATGGAAAAGCCATTGAACAACAGTTGTTATATTGGTATCAAATAATTCAAAAGGCCAGCTTGCGACTATGTAATACCTTTTTCGTACTTTTGAGGATCAGTATCCACTCCAATTACCTGAGAAGCTCCCCTTAAACTAGCACCTTGGGCCACCTAGTTGTACAAAACAAGAGCCAAAAATACATGATAAAAGTAATAGGTTCCACTTGGCATTTGAATTATGGCTGATAAAAGAATGACATTGAGTTTTTTACAATACTTACCGAAAGGCCTACAGTTCCAAGGCCAAAAACAACTACAGTTGACCCTTTAGATACATCAGCAACTTTCCAAGCCGCTCCAAGGCCTTACAGAAGTGAGCAAATTCAAAATGGCATTCATCATGGGAATGAGAATGATTTCCCAATAAATGTAAGTAGTACTGCATGTGCAAACAGACAACTATAGTAATAATATGACAAAAGTGAAGAAATACTGCAAAGATAAAAGAAACAAACAAACTCAGTAATTCGTCAAAGATTTTATTGAAAATGATAGAAAAAAAGTTATTCATGGTTTGGGTGGCTACTGGCCACTGGTACAAAGGTGTTTTAGAACCTACAAAGGTAGAAGACTGGCACATATTGTGCATGATACGCAATGTACCAAAATATAAGTTAATCTTAAAGATGAGCAGAAAAAGAGTGTCAAGCAAGCTTGTAATATCATGTATTGTATGTAGTATCGCTTTCCCATTTTTGTGTACCATGTATCGTAAGATATGGTTAATTTATATATACATGTATATATACACATATAAATATATAAGAAAATAAATACTAGAGCGTTAAATATAAAAAGTTAAGAGTATAATAGTAACACCTTCCCTCTCATTTCCCATCAAACATAAGATTGTTCTACACAAAAAGTTTGATGTGTATACTTGTATCAAAAATAAACCATAGACAAGTATGATCTATGATTTATCTATATATTAGTTTCAGCAAAAGCTTTCTTCAGGCCTTTATCCACCATTTCAAGTAAAAAAGAATCAAGTAGGAAAGGTTTCTTAGCACTTGAAAAAGAAATTTAAACTTTACCTTCTTCAATGGCTCGTTGTGGGTTTCCAATGGCATTTTCTCAAATCTTTAAAGCTTGAAGAAGTTGTATGAATTTGGTCCCCCAAGCTCTAGAAAACTTTACAAACAAACGAAATTGGACTATAACAATTTCAAAAAAAAATAGAAAAACTTTGTAAAATTCCAATAAAACCTTCATTGTATCGTAAGTACCGGGCACTTTTAAAACTTTTTTCATTTTATAGAGCTTCATCCTAGCTTAGAAAGGTTTAAAAGTATCTTTTTAACTCTAGGACATATCATAAGTCCATTTATGAAAGACCTTAAGTAGTCAAAAGACAAAAAAACCCAAAGCCCTCACTTTCATTGTATCCTAAGATGTGTATCGTATCACATATCGTATTCTGCGTATTGTGTATCATGCAATACAAAGAAAAAACGATATATTCACAAGATACAGATTGTTTTCCTCCTAATTGTATCGTATTGTATCATTTCTTGTATGATACTATTATACTAACAACCAAAACTGTATGTTTACAAATGTCATAAGTACCAATATTCAACGTGTTATGCACAAGCATCCATTATTAACTCAATGAATTGTAGTTAGAAAGAGCTTTTTGATCAAATAACATATGAAAATGGAGTACTGCCCTATTTACTGCCATTTCCAAAATGTTCAACTATATTGTGCTATTTCATGAAGTCCCTAGTTAGGGTCTCAAAGGCCCAAAGTAAAGGGACATATGTAGGCAATGAAATCAAGCAGATTTGGAGCTACAATTTATTAAGTCGAGCTAAATAGATAAAAATAACGTGTCTAAACCAAATTAATGGGCTAAATGAAAGAGGACTTCAAACTATTGCAATAACCAATACAATGCCAAATTCTTTCAAAGCAAATGAAAACAAAACATGAGAACATGGAATGTACAAGAAGAAAAAAAAACATCACTGCAGTCGGAGTTTACCAGCAGCTACTCCACAACTGAGAAGGCAAATTCTATCCATTGGCGCAGATGGACCGACTTTCACAGCGCAACCAGAGTGGACAACCGTATATTCACTAAAGCTCGATACCGCACAATAATGATAAACAGGTCGCCCTTTTATCGAGAATCGGGTCTTCTGATCGGTGTGCATAACACCCTTCCTTTCCAAACCCAATACCTGACACATGTTACTTCTACCAGAAACACAATGTTTGCATCTCTTGCATTCTCCAATGAATACCGTAAGTATATGATCTCCCACTTCAAATTCAGTTACACCTTCTCCGACACTTTCAACAATCCTGTTGTATGATAAGTTGCATTGATTCATGGAGTTTATAATGTTGGAATGTATTCGGGTTGAAATGGGAGAACGAACCCAGATGCTTCATGTCCAAAGATCCTTGGGAATAGAGCAGGTTGTGCCTGGAAAAGAAGCACAAAGTTCAGCAAAAACCATAACCAGAAGCAATAATGTAGGCCAAGGTTTTAAATTTCAGTTTCATGTCAGGTTTCAGTCCAAGCCCAAACCCAAATTTCAACCAAAATTTTGAAATTTCTTTCAAAATCATCCGAAATTGGATGAAATTTGAAATTTATAATTCCAGTTTCGAAATCGAAATTGACCGAAATTTCGACCAAAATGGACCGAAATTTATAGTTCCGGTTCCGAAAGACGAAACGAAAATTTAGACAGAAATTTGACCGAAGTTACTGAAATTACCGAAATTGACAGTCCTGGTTTCGATCCTCATTTCGTTTCGGTCATGGCCGAAACTGAAAAATGTTACCGAAATTTTACAATTTTGTTTCGAAATTTCATAATTTCGGCCGAAATTTGAAACCATGATGCACGCATTCAAACCTACCTATTGTTATTCCAGAGATCTACTGTTGACGAATAGTCCCACATCGGTGAGGGAGGCACCCAACACCCGCTTAATATACCCCCTGTGAACCTCCCCTTACAACCCGGGTTTTGAGGTATGAGGGTATCCAACATGATATTAGAGCCAGGTTCACTGTCTCCTGCTCTTGCTCCCGCTCCGGGTGCTCCCCACCGATCGTGCCTTGCCACGCATGCTTCGCGTGGGAGGATCCTTGCCACGCGTGCTCCGCGTGAGGGGGAGTGTAAACGAATAGTCCCACATCGGTGAGGGAAGCACCCAACACCTGCTTAATATACCCCTTGTGGACCTCCCCTTACAACCCGGGTTTTGAGGTGTGAGGATATCTAACATCTACGATCGCTACGGACCAAACAAAAAAAAAACTAACACGGGAAGCAATCAGACTGAGACACAAAGTTTTATGTGGTTCGGCAAATTGCCTACGTCCCGGGAGGGTTCGATCCTCCTCTCTCCATAGGAGGGCTGGTACACTGAATTTTCTAGCCGCCGGGTTTCACCGAGCAACCAAGAACGGGATGATTATACCTTCAGAGCCTTTAGGTGATTAACTGAATACTGAAGTGGTTTTCCGACATTTTCTACGAATAGTTGAATGAATTAAAAAAAAAAATAGAAACCTTGGATTCCCAGTGGGTGATGTCGCTCCGGCAGAGCGAAGTGCAGACGATTTTGACACGGATCTCCATCGGCATGGGGGGATCAACCTCCACCTCCTCCAACACCAGGGGCTCCCCAGGGCCCCATGCCACCGCGGCTGTCCAGAAAAAAAAAAAAAAAAGAAGAAGAAGAAGAAGCACGATGATTGAAAGCTGCAAACCGGAGGGACTCCGCCGTGACGAAAGAAGAGGGGAGAGGCTGAAGAGGGATGAAAAGGGATTTGAGAGAAGGAGAAACCTTTGCAGGTGATGACCGTTGGAGTTTCGATCGATGAAGACATTTGAGAGACTGAGCAACGGCAACGGCAGAGAGAAGGGTGCCTTTGAATTGGATACAAGGTTGGTTGCGAGTGAAGGTGGTAGGTAGTAAGATTCCCCACACCTACCCATTGGAGTTTTTTTTTTTTTTGGCGGGGGGGGGGGGGGGGGGGGGTGCATTAAAAAATAAGGGAAATTTTATTCATACCCCAAAAATCTGTAATTAGCCCCCGTATCCCTAGCGGTTCTCAATAACTTACTCAACAATCCTTTAATACCAACAATGCCCTTTTTTTTATACCCCAAACCCCAAACCCCAAAGCCCCTGCTCAGCGTCTTTTGTACCCCAACCCAACCCAATGTTCGTTTAAACTTAGCCCACGCCCAACTCGTCAGGTTGTGCGGGGTGGGTTCGGGTTAACCCGCCCAAAGTCGGGTTGGGTTCGGGTTGGCCCGCCCAAGTTGCAGCTAGGGGTGGCAATGAGTCGTGTCGTGTCGGGTTGGGTTCATGTCGTGTCTAGTTTCGTGTCGTGTCCAAAACCCCTAGACCCGGGCCCGGCCCGTTTAACTAATCGTGTCTATATCCTAAACCCGTACCCGACTCGCTAATAAACAGGTAGACACGATAAGACCCGATAAGGCCCGTTTACCACCCGGATCTATTCAGTTGACACGATCCGACCCAATCCGACTTGACCCGACCTGACCCGAAAGACCCACTGGTTTTATATATTATAGTATCGGATTGCTGGTAGACCCAACCCGACCCGACCCGACCCGACCCGACATGACCTATTGAATACTAAACGGGTCTTCCTGGGTCTACTGTGTCCAGACCCTAAACCCGGACCCGACCCGTTTAATAAACGGGTCTATCGTGTCGACCCGTTAACGACCCGAACCCGTTTAGCTAGCCTTGACCCAGACCCGCTAACTTCGTGTCGGGTCCTGTCGGGTCGAGGAGAAATGATTCGGGTTGGGCTCGGATTAGCCCGCCCAAATTCGGGTTGGGTTCGGGTTGGACTCGGGTTGGGTTCAGGTTGGCCCGCCCAAGTTGCAGCTCTACTTTTGCCTTCAAGTATCAGCCAACTTCATGGGGTTTATTTAAGAGTGGGGTGTATTCAAGAGTGCATATAATTAGGATATATTTAAGGGGGTATGTGTTTGATTGGGGTATAATCAAGTTGGGGCGGGCCATTTAACTGGGGTGTATTAAAGGTGGGGTGTAAGGGGGAAGGGTATTTTTGGGATATGAATGGGGTATGAAAAAAAAAAAGGGGTGTATTCAAGTTTGTTGGAAATGGGGGCTAATTACAGATTTATGGGGTATGGATAATATTTCCCAAAAATAAAGAGGTACAGTGAGAAGAGAGGGGGTGAGAGGAAGAACAAGGAGACTAATTACAAATATTCAAAATGAACTCTCTCGGCTCCGACCTCAAATTGTAGGTCCATATGAGTAGTTGCGACTTACAGTGCGAGATTACCACCTCCTTGGAGGACCGCTTACCTGGAAGGTCCGTCGGTTTCTCTCAAGCCACAAGGTCCAGCAAATCTCGATTGACAGGACGTCCCAACCCCTCCGCTGGGATCCGTGGAACTTCCTGCGCCTCCAAGTTCCCCAAAGGGCTTCCAACGACGTCGGAGAAGTGCGCACACCGATAATCCCCAAGAAGTGAGCCCACACTTCTCTCGAGAAGTCGCATTGAAGAAGCAGATGATCCGAAGATTCTTCTGCCGACCCGCATAGAGCGCACTCCACATCAGTCACCCCCGGATGCTTACGCTTGAGAAGATTCACCTTCGTGAGGATGTGATCCTTAACAGCGAGAAGCATGAAGATTCTGGTCTTGAGTGGACTGCCTGCCCGCCAGATAGCCTTTGCCGGAGCACATCTCACTCCACCAAAAGTTTAGGAATCTATATAGGTTGCTAACCGAGAACTTCCCGGAAGAAGTCCACCTCCATCCCGCTGAGTCTGGTTCCTCAGTCAACGAAACTCCATTGAGCAGCTTCAAAAGGTCCCCAAGCTCCTGCAGGTGCTCTGTAACATCCGCCCCAAACACACAAGATATTGTCCGCTTTGCCCGTGCCCGCACAAGAACTTTCTAGGGGGTCACCCATCTTGGTACTACTCTCGTCCGAGCATGTTTAACTATGGCGTTCTTACGAAATCCGTAGCAACGCACGGTTTTAAAACACGTCTTCTATGTTTGGGAGAGGAAATTATATAAGTGGCTCATGATCTCCTTCTCTCCAGGAGATGTAGGGCTAACTCGTGGCCTTGTACACCTCACCTCACCTCATCCATCTTGGCATCACAGCCTCAGGAGTCTTGGCTCTTGGCTCTTGGTCTATTGGATCTTGGTCATCACAATCCACCCCCCTTAGGGCTACACGTCCTCGTGTAGGTTTAGACCCCCCCATTGCGAGGAGAACCGGCTCTGATACCATTTTGTAACATTCGCCCCAAACACACAAGATTTTTTTCACTTTGCCCGTGCTCGCACGAGAACTTCCCAGGGTGGTCACGCATCCTAGTACTGCTCTCGCCCGAGCACGTTAACTACGGAGTTCTTACGAAATCCGTAGCAGCGCACGATTTTAAAACGCGTCTTCTATGTTTGGGAGGGGAAATTATATAAGTAGCTCAGGATCTCCTTCTCTCCAGGCGATATAGGGCTAACTCATGGCCTTGTACACCTCATCCATCTTGGCATCATAGCCTCAGGAGTCTTGGCTCTTGGCCTATTGGATCTTGGTCGTCACATGCTCAGTCGGAAAAGGCCCCTCAAACCTCAGGCACCAAATCATGATGCCGCCTCGCACCGTCGCCTACAATTAGACCGTGGCCATCCTGTTCGGAGCCAATGCAACAAGATTGGGAAACCAAGAGCACAGAGGAAGTTCCCCTAACCAAATATCCTCCTAGAATCTAATTCTCGATCTGTTGCCCGCTATCAGTCTCGATCCGCATCGAAAGATTGGGGACACCCTGGACACTTCCCTCCATAAAGGAGATATCTCCCCTGATCGACGAGATCTCGAATGAAGGGGCGCATAACGACAGAAGTATCTGCTCGTGACGACTCCCTTCCAGATATCCCTTATACCTACCCATAGGAATTGTCCTCTCATTTTTTTCTTTTTCTTATTTCTCAATAAAAAATCTTTTTCTCAAAAACAAAATTTATTTTTCAAAAAAAAAAAAAAAAAAAAAAAAAAAAAAAAAAAAAAAAAAATATATATATATATATATATATATATATATATATATATATATATATATATATATATATCAATAGCATCTATCAAAAATAATTTCAAAAGTGGCCATCAATCTACCACATGGTCGCCGCACCAACTATTTGCTTAACTTTACAGGTGCAGTAAACCGGCAACCGGATTACCGGGTTTATAGGAACGTCTATTGAAATCCGGTACTTGGGATGACGATTTTTTGTTTTTATCCTTTATTTTTTTTATCCCCAACAAACCTGGTGGTCTACTAATTGACGATTGTGGAACTATTAGGCCCATTACAAATCCGACAATCAGATTATCGAGTTCATTGAAACCGATGTGGCATAGATTTTTGGCGCCAACCCTCACGTGGCTATTCGATGGCTATGTCTAAAATTATTTTTAACAGATGGCTATTGAAATAATATTATTTTTAAAAATTATTTTAAGAAAAAAATTCCCAAAAGTTATTTCCACAGTAGAGTTGTCCTCTTTTTTTATAATGAAAAATCAATACCACCATCTAAGTTATTTTCCTTTTACTACTAAAAAAATAGTTTTTTTTTTCGATATAAGTTGTCTTTCTAACACAAGCATGTGTCTCCAACAAAGACTGATAACTCAATTGAAAGGAGGGGGAAGGGAAGGAAAGAAAGGAGGCGAATAATGGAAATGGGAAGCAAAGGAGATACCAATGTCGGAGGCAATGGAAGTGTCAGTGTTCACTTCAGATGTCGGAGCGGAGGCATCGAACACGGCGGAGCCCTGGACAATGGAAAGGAGGAAGGAAAGGGGAAATGGGACTCGACAGAGATCTGATGACAAATGTGCCAATGACGGAGGTGTTGGACGTTGGAGGTGATGGGGTATTTGGGTATGGGTTGTGGAGGGTCAGAGGAGATGGGGTAAAAAAGGAGGAGGATAGGGTGTGCTGGGGGATGGAGAGTATGTTTGTCATACCCCACACAAAAATGAAAACTGAGAGGGAGGCGGGTTAAGCTCATAACTTTTAAGGGTATGAATAAAATTTCACTTTCCAAATGCGGTGGAGCGGCATGTCCCAAGTAATATTTTTTTTTTTTTGAAAGGATCAAGAAGTGCGCCGGCATAAGATAGACCAAGGATCGAAACTCGTCACAAGAGTGAGAGAAATGTATTGAATTTTAATAACCCCACAGACTAAAAAGTGCCACTATAGAGTGGGAAGAAATATGCCGTATCATTTATTCAAACCCATGACAATTGACCTATTAGTTGGAGATTGAAAAGGCCAAGATCAATTGCATGTCTTACCAATTGAGCTATTAGTTGGAGACTCTCCCCTAGTAACTTTTTTTTTATGGACCAACCAGGCGGTCAAGGGGCAAGGCACTAGAGCATGGGCTCAAAGAGGTCAGGATGAAGGCAACATAATGATCGAAACTCACCAAACGAATGAGAGAATTGTCTTGAATTAATTTTAATCTATATAACAAGGGACGTCAGTTTTGTGCTGACTAGACAAAGTGGAACAAAAAAGTTGACTAGGACAAGCTGACTGGACAAAAATGAACCGAATAGATCTAATAATTCGTTCAAAATCAACGCGCAATCTCTATTTCCCCGTTAACCAACTCCCTCCCCTTGGTTTCAAATCCCAACCCATTTAAACTGCACAAAACCGCTAAAATCCCGACCCATTTAAACTGCACTAAACCTGACTGTTCATCCCGTGATCGTTGTTTGCATTAACGACTATAAACCTGCATGCTGAAATTTCGGCCGTCCCAAAGCATCGGGTTGATCTCGAGGAATCTGTTCGAACAGAGATAGTTATGATTGATCGATTATAGGGGGAGGGGGAGTTGGTCGCGCCGAAGGCGCCCGCTTCGTGCCAATCAGCACGAGCGAGGAAATGGGTGTCTCTATGAATGCCGGTGTTGTCGTCGAAAGTGTTTTGTTGCCGAAGGCGTTCAGGTGTGTTTCCATCAAAAGGCGGCTAGCCACAGTGCCGACAGGTGTGTTGCCGCCGAAGGCGGCCCACTGTAGTGCCGATAGGCACGGGCATACACTAGCAACCCCACATGCTGGAAAGCGCCACTACAAAGCAGAAGAAAAATTGTCGTAGTATTTATTCGAACCCTTGACCAAAGCCAAGGATTACATGTCTTGCCAACTGAACTATTAGTTAGAGACCTCTCCTATAACTTTTTTGTTTTGATAGACCTACCAAGCGGTCAGAGGTCATGACTCTAGAGCATGGGCTCAAAGAGGTCTAGAGATCAAAACGGAGGAAGGCAACATAACTGTATTTTATTAAATTCCATATCTCGTGAATATGACATCAACGTATAGAATTAGCATGTTCAAACAAGGCAACATCGGTCTTGAGGGAAAGTTCGCTCAAAGATGTCCATACTGGGAACCAAATAGGGAACCTCTCCAATAAGAGAGAGAGAAAGAGGAAGTACAATTCGGACAAGAGCCCGTTGATCCCTAGCAACTTATCTATCTATTTATACTAATCTTAGAAAGCTAAGCCTTTTGGTGCCATGTGGCAGTCTACCCTTCTCCCCATTTTTCATTTCTATGTGTGAACAAAGAAAATAAAAAACTTTGATAATCCACATGATGGATCCCATTTGTAATGAGAGTTACGTTTTGTGGCCCTTAAAGAAGTATTGCTCAACCTTTATAAATGCATTCATCTTATTTAAACACCTCCATATTTATCCTAGTTTTTGAAAACCAAATGCCACAATTGGAGCTATTTATTTTTCCTATTTTCTCTTCCACTTAATAACTCCCATCTTTTGCTCTTCCATCTCATAACTACACCCTCTCTTAACTCATAAGTGCACCCCCATATCACTCCAAAAGAGGGGCGATAGAGGAATGGAGGGTTCAACCTCTTCATATCCTCTCAATTCTTCTTCTCTGTCTCCTACTTCCAGATCCCCACTTCGCATGATGCTTAACCGATGAGACCACCTTTTTTCCATCGGTTTTAAGTCATTTTGATTAAAAATTCTTCTAGATACCTAGATTTTCATGATCTTAATATATGTGTTCCACAATTCTTCTTAAGGATATTACTTTGTTCCCACTCCGCACCTTACATAACCGGTGAGATCACCATTTTGGGTTGAAAATTCTTATGTGTATCTAAAATTTTCATGATCTTAGTTTGTTTGTTATGCAGTTGCACTTGAGGATATTACTTTGTTTTGAGAAATTGGGGTCCAATACAATGTATTTGATGCTAGGTAGTAGGTGTTTCTTTTGTGTACCTTTTGATTTGACTTTGTTTTATTATTGTTTCTGGATGCAATACAAATATGAAACATATTTACTATGCCATGAGATGTGTTCAGGTTGTATGAAATCAATGAATGTGTAAACATTTGGTTTCTGTTATTATGTTTAGTCTTTTCAAGATACATCGATTGTGATTTCGATACCATTTGTTTTACCTTATTGGCATAAATAAACGTTACTTTTTTAATGACTTTTGTACTGTAATTAGTATGCAAAACAAAAGATTTCCTAATACTTTGTTCTTCTTTAGAATCCATAAGGAATTATTATTTATATATTTAATTCAAATTTCAATAGGTGTTCACAGTAATAGCAATCTCAAAATGGAAGTTTAAACTTTTCCCTCTAAAAAATGAATCTTTATGTGATTTTAGAGTTTACTTTTCCTTGGTTCTATGTAGGTTCTCATGGGCTCTCTTTCTTTTTATCAATTAGAGTTTGGTGAGGGGGATACATTTATTGATGTGCTGTCTAAAACAACAAATGAGTCTTTGAATCAAAAAAACTTTGAAGTGGTGGGAGATGGGGTCCAACCAAACATAAAGAATTTTTTCTTTTTTTGCTTCTTTACAAACTTTTGGACTTCATTAATTGAAAGTGTCTTATTTCATTGTGCTTCTCTATTTTGACTTGATTCTTGCATAGTCAAGAAATGTATTTCTTCTTCTTTCTTTCCATTTTTTTACAATGATAAGTGTTTTTTAAGAGAATTCAATGGTAAGTATTTTGTTTCATTTAAAGATTCAGTCCTGTATTAATTTGATGATTTTTTTCCCACCATTTTGTCCTTTAGATACCTCCCTTTATAAAATTGATTAAGCAAGTGGAAATGTTGACTAAGGTAAGATTTAATGCCATTCAAGGTCCGTTCTTTTGGTGAGACGTAAATGAGATGGAAAATTTGTTTGCTTGATGCAGATTGTTTCTTACTTTTCATATGGTTTCTTATATATTTATAACTTCATTTCAATTCAAAAATAACTAATTAATGTAATTGTATAAATTTATCAAGAATTGTCATTTACTTTAATTGTATGACTTTTTTTAAATGATTGTAAGATTTTTAGTTTTTGTATTTTTTTTTTCTTATGTATTAGAAGTTCGTTTTCTTTTCCATCACGACTCCACATAAAAGTTGTCAATCTCTTTATGCCCTGCGTTCCTTCCATCTCCTTCATGCACAAACAACAATGGTGGTCCTGGTGCGAGCATTAGAGGTGACGACCACGGCGGTAGCTGGCGTGATCTCGAGTCTTTGTTGCTCACCGTTGTCGTTGCCCCGACAGCAGCAAGCAATGAAGATGAGAAGGAACGGGGGACGGAGGGGTTCGATTAGGTTTAAAATTCCTAAGTCTAGGGTTCATCGCATGGACTATACATCTTGGGTTTAGGGTTTAGGTTTGGTTCGTCAGGACGACAAGTAGCTCCAACGACAAAAGTTGGTTGGTTTAGAGAAAGGAAAAATTTATTCATACCCCAAAACTCTGTAGTTAGCCCCCATTTTCAACAAACTTTAACACTCCATGTTTTCTTTTATCATACCCCATTCCTATCCCAAAAATACCCTTCCCCCTTACACCCCACCTTGAATACACCCTAGTTAAATGGTCCGTCTCACGACTCTCGCATTGATTATACCCCAATTAAACACCACCTTCTTGAATATACCCCAATTATATGCCCTCTTAAGCACACCCCAATCTTAAATACACTTGGCAAGGGTGTTGACTGCTCTACTTTCTCCATTGGTAGAGGGGTTAGATCTCCTATAGAGGAATTTGATCGAGGGTTGCAATCGTTGAGCCCCGTTGCCGTTGTCGTTACCGCTGCCGATGACGATGACGCCACTGCCACACCACTATTTTCTTCTCAAATAGTAGGCGATACCCTTATTGAAAGGGTTTTGTATTTAAGTTAGGTTTTAGTTGGGATGGGATACAAAATAAGGGCATAATAGGTATTTAAAAAGCTCTGAGTAAGTTTTTGAGAAGCAAATGGGAGACGGGGGTAATTACAAAATTTTGGGGGATGAATAAAATTTCTCTACAGAAAAGGGTATTCAAATGAAAATTTAAAAGGTTGTGGGAGGTGTTTTCGTTTATTAACTTTTCTATATATATTTATTATCTCTTTTATGATCTCTTGTCACGCTTACCAACTCAGCCTTTTTTCATATAAATTTGATTATAAATTAAATTTGGAGCAACTTATCCTCCAAAATTATATGCTCATTAGTAAGTCACCCCCCTCTTAATCAATATTAGACTTACCCCCTAAAAATTAGACTTACACCCCCATAGCAATACGACATTTAGGCATACCCCTCAATTCTGGCAAATTATCATATAGTAATTTTGGCGGGTAAGTCAAGTTTCGGGGGTAAGTCTAATAATGATTAAAATGGGGGTCACTTACTAATTAGCACATATATATATTTAAAATTTTGCTTCGCCCGGGTCCGGTCCTTATCTTCTCCAGGAATCGGGAAGGCAATTCGACCGAGCCCAAGAACGAGAGATCGTAACTCATCCGGACGCAGTAACTTGGCCGAAGTTATACCTCGTCCTCCGCCATCTCCGGCGGCAACCTCCATCACGCCCGGCGTTGGATCGGGCTGGATGCTGGCGGCGGCGTCCAAACGAGAGAAATAAAAAGGACGCAAGGAACCGAACTGATTCTCACGCAGCGGCGGCTATTTGAATCGCAAACAGAGACGGATGGGGGACGAGGCGGAGCTGGGTTCCAGCTCCCGAGCTATCGACTCGTCCAACCTTGGGTTTCAGGTCCGCTCCTCATCTCTCTCGACCTTCTAGGGTTAGGGTTTCCGGTACCTTTGGCTTCCTAACATCCGATCCACAATTGCGTCTGCAGCTGTTGAAGAAGTGCGGTTGGAAGGAAGGCACTGGTCTTGGAATCTCTGAGCAGGTTCTCTCTCTCTCTCTCTCTCTCTCTCTTACACACACACACAAACACACACACACACACACACAAACACACACACACACACACACACACACAATTATTCTATTTTTACCTGTTGAATCTCATGTTCTAAACAGACTAAACTTCTAATTTACAAAATATAATTTGGTTAACGCATGTAATTTAATTCTTGCTTGGGAACATGGATTTTTTTTTTTCCAATTAATTTTGTGATGTGACTACTATAGTTTATCATCTTTCTTCTTGAAAGGGTAGATGTTCTGTTAGTTTGGAACTTTGTGAAGAATCTTTTCTTTAGAATGTTCTTGAATTATGTTGATTAGCATTGTTTATAGATTTTCTTGATAATGATACGTGATTTGACCGAACCGCCAATACCAGTCCCAAATCCCAATCCCCCATGAAAAAGTTGAGGGTTGATGTTGGGTTGAAAGCCAATGGGAAGAAACAACTCAAACCATTAAAATACTAAAGAATGGAGTGAGTATGTTGTATGGCCCAGAATCTTGGGCCATAAAGAGGGCTCAAGGACACAAGATGAGCATGACAAAGCAAGAGGATGTTGAGGAGGATCCGTGGAAAAAAAGGAGGGATAGAACGGGAATGAGTGCATTATAATAAGTGTAGGAGTTGTTCTAATTGAGGACATAATAAAGGCGACCCCGATAAGGAGAGGGTTTTGGATTATAGCGGAGGGGGTTTAAAAAAAGGAGTGGAAGAACTAAAGTGATATTTGATAAAATTGTTAGAAAATATATGAAAAACTTTCAGGGACAACATATAGCCCATAACAAGAATGAATGTAAAGAAGGATTCATAAAGACGGCCCCAAATAGATGGGCCATGGCTTGAATAGTTATGGTTATGATTTATGAAATTGTTTCCGCAACTCTATTAGAGGGTGAGTTGGGTTGTTAATGTCTATTATTTGGTTTTTTATGAACAGGACATCGACCCCATGAGCTATTGACTTAGCAATCACTCTTAAGTGATTGATTCCTTACTCTTTTTTCTTATCTCCATATACTTCTCTATATTTTATAGTTTAATATGTTGGTTGGGGTATTGTCCTAATAAAATTCATCTGCTGGTTGTAAATTGTTATTGTTTGAGGCCAGCCTATGTAGACTCCACAAACAACATACTGCCTCATGGTTGGCCTGTTTCATCTAGCATTGTTGACGTGACATGCCTCCCTTAGATAATCACCTCCAATTGACTTCTACCTGATAAAAAGAAATATGCCTAGGTGCAAATATATGAAAATAAACATACTTGGGTGACGAGGTTTGAGGATAATTGCATTTGTCACCAATGAATTTTATGGAATCTGGTTGACCAGATATCAGGGGAAAAAGGCAATAAAACAATACTTAATCCAAGCCGTCTTCCTTGAATGAAAGATATATAGGTTAAGTTCCTTGAACCCTACGAGAACAATATTGAATTTAAACCCTTGATTTAACTCAAGTTACTTTGACCTATATATATAGGTCAACTTACTTGAACCCTACAAAAACAATACTGAATCTAAACATATGATTTGACCAAAATAATCCTAGTTAATCTAAATCTAACTTATGAAAAAAGTAATTCATGACCCTTGGCCCATTTATGCACTTTCAGGCCATGATAAATTGGTCAAAATGACCTTATTTGGTGTTTTTGACACATCCAAATAATGTGTCTTTTATGGCACCCTGAAACATATACTATAAGCCACTAAATGGACACCTGAACTTCCAGTTATGGCCAATGTTCTAAAAAGTTTTAGGCACTAGTCTGGCGGTGGGGGACCTTCTAGTGGCGCCTAAGCGTTTTTGCGTTTTTTAATTATTTTGATATTATATATAATATATATTTTTTAACTTACTATAAATTTAAGATGATTCCAACTATTATTTTAAAGAGCATTATTATTTACATAACCATAAACTCAATATTAACAAGAACAAAAGCAAGCATGATATTATCTCAGATAATATCATAATATCCATAATATTAGAATATTTCAAACCATAAATTTATGATTTCCAATAATAGAATAACATTTATACATGTTCTACTGTCTAGGCCCGCCTAGGCAGTCGCCTAGCCTCGCCTAAAGGTCTGGGTTGCTTTTCTGCACCGCCTAAGACTAGGCTGGGCAATAGGGGGGCTTCTAGCTCCTAGGCCGCTTTTTAGAACACTGGTTATGGCCCTCATGAAATTGGTTGAGATTAAATCAGGATATAGTTATGTATAGTTTGAATTAAATTTTAACCATATATATAAAATTAAAATCCTCATGACTAAACGAGAAATAAGGGCTAAAAAATTATTGGAAAATTTACATCAATTATACTCCAAAAATAATACGAGATCTAAACTATTCTTAGCTTCAATCTAAGATACTATATGTTATACCTATTACTTTTGTTGCAACGATATTAAAATTCACCACAATGTTGAATCTTCGCGGGCTAGCACCATCGGATCTTGATGATATCAAGATGGGCTTTATATTCATAAGCGTAATGTTACCACCTTCAAGTGCCATCTGGTGCTAGAACTTCTCCCGATAAGTTGGTGGCAAAGGCGTGCATCTGGCAAGGACGCATCATACTGCCACTGCAAATGATAGTTTGGACCTTCCACTATGACGTCCATTACCAAATGCATGCTTGCATCTCTAGTGTGGTGGTGTCAATGAAGCGGAAAAATGTGAGGAATAGGAAAGAATGTAACACCGGATTCACCTAAATGGTCTTTCTTGTCAAAATTAACACCTTCGTCAATCAGGTTGTGTTCAGGATACTCACTGAAGATGAGTGGTAGATGCTGAAGGCCTGGCTTTGTCGAATCTTTGGAGATGATGGAAAAATAATGCTTTATTTTTGCTCAATGGGATTAAGTGATTAACAGATATAGCTCCATGTCGCCATATTTAGAAAGATCTATTCAGATGCCTACATGAAGGTTTCAAAGCTTTCATCTGCTTTCGAAAGCTTGGAAGTCTACTTCCTTCACAATTCTTGATCTCTGTGATAATTCATCGTCTTCCATATTTACAATCATGCGATGCTTTTTCTGGAAAGATTTCCAAGACGATGGAGCACCCCAAAGGAAAGCTTTAGTACCAAATTAGTTTGGATAAATTTTTAAAGAATTATTCACATGGGTTATAGGTTGAGCGAATGACAAAGAAGAAGATAAAGAAGTGGGAAAGGAGGAAAGATCAAATCCATTCGCTCGAGACTTGTGAACAAAGGTGACTAGAGAAAGGGAAGAGCGATACTTGTGGTATCTGCTACATTGAAACCTTTGTATTTTTTGAGTGATTCATAAATCTGATAACTTGGGATGACATCTCATGTACGTATATAGGCTTAAGTTACTTGGGCTCTAAGAAAATAACACGTGATTTAATCAAACTAAATCTTGTCGTTAAACCCAAGTAATCGCTTAAGAAACCAAAAAATGACATTTATGCACCCGATCCCACTTATTTACAAACCCAAGTTATGATAACTTGGTCAACACTCCTTTGGTGTCTCTTAACACACCCAAATGATGTGTCACATAGATGCACCCTAGAATCATATATTATAAGCCCTAAACAGACCCCACATCTCAAGTTGTAATTCTCGGATGTTATGGTTGTTATTAAATCCGAATGATCTAAATTAAATCCTTACCACTCATCTAAATTATAGCTATTATATAATACTCAAATAAGACAAATGACTAAAATTATGAAAATTATAAAAAAGTGTGAATTAAAAAAAGTAGATGCATGCCCTTAAAGGACTACATGAAGAAGAGTTGCTTCCAAGTGTCCAAAAGGTTTTGGCACTACATAATTCCTAAAAATGAAGTATATATTGTATAATTAACTCATTGGCCCCATAGGGCCACAACCACCCATTGTTATGTGTCAGGGATTAAATCGTATATCCTCCCTCGATTCCTGCTGTTGAAGTTCGCTGTTGTAGTAAGGTTGCTGTGGTGGCTCTGATCTTCCTCTCTGTAAACGAAAAGGATGCATGTAGGCTGGGACGAGTTGCAAGGAAGGAAAAGCGTCAAAGACAATTGTCTCTCTCTAGAGCAATGACCCTCCGATGCCTAATTCAGCACGCTAGTAAGAAATGAAGGGCGGGCTAGTCACAAGGGAAAGCTAGGGTAGTGGGGGACTTATATCGTTTGAACCCTTTACACAGTGCCCCAGGTGGGCTTTTATAAGAGCTAATGGGATGGAGACGTTGGCACGCATCTTGCCACGCGGTAGCTAGGTGGCATCGCACAACTAGTGCAGAGGACCACCTCTCGGGGTAGCTTGGGGGGCTATGGGCAGTGTCGTGCTGCAGAGGCGCCAGGTCGACCAGAGAACCTCCACAGGGCGCTCTAGTGTTGGTGTAGGGATGTCAGGCTGGAGTAGGGAGCCTCCATGAGTCCATGTGTTGATCCCTAATTGATACAGGTCGGCACAAATATCATCCAGGTGCCGATCGGGGAAGTGAAGCATGTCATTCTCTTTTTTCACTTGTCGTGCTTTGATAGTGGGGTCAACAACCTGTATGTGGTAGCTCTGTTGGCAAGTCACCTGGCATCTACATCGCTGCCTGACACTCAAACGATGCTAGGCGACAAACAAGTTCTTTCACTTGTTGAGTTGTTGGCAATTCCTCTCTTGTTTGAGAGAGTGCTAAGTGTTGCGGGGTAAATGAGGTTGCCAACGGGTTGCCCTCGGAGGTCGCCACGGGAGAGCTCTCTGCGTCGCGTTCGGAGGTGAACATTTTGGCGAGGCAAGTCCTCGTTTGAGCTCACTCCTCTTTGGAGAGATGTCCGGAGGTGTTGACATGATATTTTTCAAGTGGGCTAGTGCCTCTTCTAGGTGAGCCATGTGATGATGTCAGATGACTCTATTTGGGCGAGCTACGACCTCCAACGGACGGGCTACCTAGTGACGTCATATGAGCAAGCCACACCCTCCATTGAGCGAGCAACTACTTCCTCAAGGCGAGCTACTGGTGATGTCATCATGACATCACTCGAGCGAGCTACTACGTCCTTCAAGTGAGCTACCTGGTGACATCAATATGATGTCATTTAGACGAGCTACCATCTTTTTAGGGCGAGCAACCTGGTGACTTCTTTTCTAAACGGGCTACCTGATGACATCATTCGGGCGTGCTACTCCCTTAGGACGAGCTACTTGGTGATGTCATCATGATATCATTTGGACGAGCTACTACCTCCTAGGAGCAAGCTACTAACTTATTCGGGCGAGTTCTGGTGACGTTTCTTTTGGGCAGGCTATCTGATAACGTCAACATGACCTCATGCAGGCAGGCTATTACCTACTCAAGGCGAGCTACTTGGTGACATCATCATGGCATCACCCAGGCAAGCTACTACCTCCTAGGGGAGAGCTACTAACTCATCCGGGTGAGTTCCTCGTGACGTCTCTTCTGGGTAGGCTACTTGATGACATCAGCATGTTGTCATGCAGGTGAACTACTACCTCCTTAGGGCTACTTAATGATGCTAGAAATTGGAGATCCTATATAACTTGGGAAGTCTTTCGTATGGGGTTGACTACAAGAAAGAATGACAAAAGTTTTCTGACCTTTTTTCACCATGATGTCAACCCTCTTATACTTGTGTTGAAAACCTGACCAAGGCAACCTGGAAAGAGGGGCATTATACCTAGGAACCCAAAAGGTCATTTGGCGGGTAGGTATATTTACCTTGTTGGTTTCGCAATTTAAGCTCATGCAACTAAGGAGCAATCGTCCAATATTCCCCTAGACTAGGAAAGTCTAGACGAAATAAGTTATAAGGGAAGATTTGAGATAGGAAATTGCATTCATTTATCTGACACACATTATAAGCCAAAGCGCATTAATAAAACAACATTCCCACCTCCTCATAATCTTGCCATATTGATTTGCATGAATTAAAGGGAAGATATTACTGAATGGGCAAGATTAAGTACTAAACCAAGGATTTCATATGATTACAAGGCAATTAGAGATTGTTATCCAAAGCCAATTTGATCATTGATTTCATTGAGTTCCTATTTTTCTTCTTTTTGGTCTATTTGGTCTTTTTGGTCTATTTGCTTTAGAGATTCTTTGATCATTACACTTATTTCTTGCGACCAGTTGGTGATATGTTACTAGTATTGTAGTTCTTTCTTTCCTGGATTGATTACTTTTCTGTATCCTCATTACCTTGCTGCTTTTTTTCTCTGTATATCAAAGGAATCTTAAAATGGTGACTTGGTGGAACAGGGCAGGTTGGAGCCATTACAAACTCATGTGAAGAAGAATAAGAGTGGTTTAGGTGCTGAGAAAATAAAGCAAAAGGCAGAGAAACAGAAGGATCCTACTTCGTCCGGGCAAGTTGAGCATGTGAGTTTACACATGCCTAACATGATAGACTCTCATCTTTCTCAAATCATCCTAAACTCTGGGATTAAAAAGTTGGGACATTTGCTTTTTTTATTTATTTTTAATATCATTACCTATGGAGGCGATAAAAGGGATAGCTATGTAGTACAGTTCATTGTTCCTCATTTTCCTGGCACCTTGCGGGGCTTGTTAATATGATAATGAAACATAGAAGATTCAGTTAAAGTAAATGGTGAAAGATAAATTACGAAGCCATTTCAATGTAAAATAAATCCTTGTCAGTAGTTTGCTTTTGTTCCTATTGTAAAATTCTGTTTAAATATAACTTTGCCTTTTTATTTTCTTTTTGTGTGTGCGCGCGCGTGCACGTTCGCCTTATGGGGTAGTTGTTTCCAAGTTCCAATTGATTAAAAGAAAAAGGCAGTAAGGAGTTCTGCATGCTGCTCACCTACTGCTTTTGTTTTAAGATTGAGGCTAGTATTTTTACCATTTTGATGCTTGAACATATTTGTTCTATTTTAGAATTGTTGCTACTTTGCTTTACAACTATTATTTTTAGGATTTCTTCTATTTTCATAGAGGTATCAAAATGTAATTGTATTGCATCCATTGTTTTATTCATTAGGTCCAGTTGCAATCTAGGAAGAGACTAAAGTCAGTCTCTAAACGGATAAGGAAGATGCAGGAAGAAGAGGCGCGGATGAAAGATAAGGAATTTGAGCGAGCTTTCTTCAGGGAGTTCTGGCCAGACAATGTTTGAAGTGCATATAGGTTCATTGCCATGTGGAGTAAAGCTAATGAGAACTATGTAACTGGTGCAGAAGGTATCTTTTTTTTCCCTCGAGGATCAGTAACTTCAAATTTCCTGGATAATACAAGATGGTCTCATGCAGATCTTCCTAGAATGACTTTGTTATTGTACATTTACATTGAACTGTTACAAATTTATATGATTGGCTTTATTGAAAGATACAACCATAGTCAAATGCAAAGTGAAGATTTTCTCGAATATTATGTTAGATTTTTGACCTACTATTTGGTTCTCTCTTTGGTCTGTTGCAGTTCAAATGTTTGTGCTCAATTGTGTTCCATGCTTAAATTTATGTCTATGCAACATGTTTCTGTTCAGTTAGCATGCGTGTGCATGATTAGCTGTGAGTTTATATGTGCCTGTATGGTGTTTTCAAAGGCCATTTGCTCCAGTTTTTGTTAAAGTTACAGTAGTTGAAGTACTATTTGCATCATGTCTTAGGAAGTTGATGGATTGGTTTATCAATTTTCTATCACCTACGTGTATATTTGCTGCAAATTTATGGCCTGTGAGTCCTATTTAGAGAGTGGTATAGTCTAAAGTGAAGGACCAATAGAACAAATAATACAAGGACTTGGTGGATCTGTAGGAAAAGATATAATGCAACATATTGTCATCAAAAGGACTTGCCTCCCAACACCCTGCCTATTAACAACTCTCTCTTTGAGCAGGATAATAGTGCGGAAAATCCTCAGTCCCAAAGATGCAAGAGGATCAATATTAAAATCACACTTATTAATATTTAGTTAAATGACAGTTGACAAATTTGTGCTATTTCAGAAATAGCATGATTGATTTCTAGATATCAAAAGGCTAAGGAAAACCTACAAGCCCTAATGCAAACCAGTCTAGTCTTCATTGGGGCGATCATCCAAAAGGCAGAACTTCCATATAGTGTAGGGGTGCTCAAAGTTTAAGCAAAGGCCTAAATTCCAGTTAAAGTGTTTCAATTAATAATCCAGGCCCCAGGGGTTTGATCGCAAAGGGCACATGCTCATGTCATATAAATGATCTATCCAACCGACAACAATATATACAAAAAAGATTACCTAATGCTGATTAATTTGATAGGACAAGTTGAAACAATTTTTTTAAAGACGGAACAAAGTCACCTCTTTGCTGAAACAAAATTATATTGCCCATTTGAAGTGAGGCAAATCCACATGAAAAAAACATCAACCAACGGCGTTGGTATGGCGATCGAGCTTTCATACCAGTCGAACAAGCTGCTAGGAGGACAGAGGGTGGCTGACGGTTTGCTGGCTTCCTGGAGTGGTCGTTGGCATTTGCCTGGTGGCCAACAGGTCTGCTGGTGGGCTGCAGGTGACCGAAGACTTGCTTGCAGACCGTTGGGAGCCTCGGAGGGGCCACAGGAAACCATGGGTGTTGTGGGGTGTCAATCGACTGCTGGGTGACCGTGGCAGCTACAGGGGAGGCCGATGGGGCTGTTAGGGTGCTAGTAAACATGCACAAGAGAGAGAGATTTGGGGGGGGGGGGGGGGGGTGGCGCCTTGGAGTCTCACCTAGGTTTCATCCAATCTCGGTATGAGAACATGCCAAGGCATTGAATATTTTCATCTATGTGTCTATAATGAACCCCTGCGGTCCTTAAATAGAGCCATAAGTGGTTACAATGAAAGCCAAAAAAACAATGTGACTAAACTAACATAAGAGGCCAAAACAACTAGTGCAAAAATTAGGCTTAAAATAAGGACGAAAACAACAAAATAAACAACAAAAGAAATGAAATAAAATCCAATTGGTCCAAATGATTGGGCGAACATAATACTCATCAACACAAAGGCATAAGGAAATCGGGTAAGCTTCGTCGAAGACTGTAAACTTGCAAATCAGGTGAACTGTCTGCACCAGCTCCCTGGGGTGGGGAAAACTCGACTCTATCGAGTACACATCTTGGCGGCCCTTGTATTCTCCAACAAGTTTGGTTAAGAGAGAGAGAGAGAGAGAGAGAGAGAGAGAGAGAGAGAGAGAGAGAGAGAGAGAGAGAGAGAGAGAGATTCGCGTTCACACACGGAAGAAGGAACATTTTGGCTCTTCAAAAGAGGTCCACATGTCACAACTTGGGAGAGAGTGCTCCATTTTAGTATTATACTATTAGATTTGTCATAGACTCTGGATCTTTTAACTTCAGGATCCATGACCTAAGCCTATGACGATGCGATGAAGATGCAAAGGTTTCCCTAACACAAACCTATTGTTCTGATACTAAAGCTGATACAAGACACATGTAGGAAAATCCTCAGCCCAAAGATGCAAGGAGACCAATATTAAAAATAACATTTATTAATATTAAATTAAATGGTAGTTACATATTTGTTATTTCAGAATTAGCGCAAGTGATTACTAGATATTAGAAGGCCAAAAAACCCAGAAGCCCATATGCAAACCAATCTAGTCTTAATTGGGGTGATCATCCTGAAGGCAGAACTTCCGAATAGGGTAGGGATGCTCCCTAAATCACAGTTTTCATATTTCTATTAGTAATCTAGGTGCTAGGGTTTTGATCTCGAACGGCACAAGCTCATGTAATATAAAGCATCTATCGAACCAGGAGCAGTATATTCAAAGAAGATAATCTAATGCGAGTTAATTTGACAGGGATAGCCTGAAACATTTTTTTAAAAAACTAAAGTTATGAGATGTGGTGCCACTATCCTCAGTTTGGTTGGAAACCTAACCCTATATTATAATGGTTCCATTACAATGGGAGATTCACCTTATCTACACTAAAGAGTGAATAAAAAAGTTCAGTTGAAATATAATTTTTTTCATTTTGGATCGGATTTTGAGATGCTTGAAGTTGTGTAATACTTTAGGTGTGTTTCAATTCAATTGATAACATGGTTAATTGGCTATACCGCACGTGCACGCACACCCACCCACCTACCCACACCCACACACCCAAACCCCCCAATACCCACCCAAGCACACACCCACACCCAGCACCACATACATGCACGCAATTATATAGATAACTTACTTTGCACGATAAGTTTAAGGCTCCGTTTGGTTTGAAGTATTAGGTGCAGTAAGTCGCTTTGATGCAAGTATTCAGAATACCATGTATGACTTACCTCATTTGTTTTGTATTATCCGGTGCAATAAGTTGATTTGGTGTCTCTGAGATACCTCATAAATGAGGTAACTCAATACCGCAAAATAAGCGGTAAGGCAAATACACATATCCAGAATACCTTGTAACTATAATACCTCACATGATACTTCAAACCAAACGGAGCCTAAATCGTTGTAAAAATTCTAAAGCTAAGTTTAAATCCATCTTGCCTTGTACTGGATTCTAGACTAGTTGCTATTATTAAATTTCTCAATCATGTGGACATGACATCAACAGCTAGAATTTCTTTATCCCATCTCTAAATCAATTGCATTCGCTCTTTGTTTTTGGTATCACATATGCATTGGTCATGACATTAGGGCCTCAAGGTCATCCCTTACTAGGGCGACTAACAAAGCCGGGAACGCAGAGTCCCAAAAGCATTCCCGATCGCTTCGCACAGCCGGAAACCCTAATCGCATTCGCTCTTTGTCTCAAAAGCATTCTTTCATATTAAGATTATATAATCTAAATGCAAGCTTATTTTCTTTGTAGCGGCAATTGTTGGGGTTCACCGGACCTACAGAAGGCCTTGGTTTCTGGACCCATCGATCGGTGGATGGTGGATCGGGTTTGGGCCCTCGGGAACGGAGTGCTTGATAGCCGGAAGACTGCCACCGTACATAAAGCCTTGGCCTGTGGAAGCGGGCTTGATCTCCCCCAACCCATTGAGTGGTGGATTGTGGATCGGGTTCGGGCCCCCGGGAACCAACCGCTGGAAAGCCGGAAGACCGCCACCATACAGCAGGCCTTGGCCTATGGATACGGGCTTTATCTCTCCTAGCCCATCGACTGGTGGATGGTGGATCGGGTTTGGGCCCCCGGGAACGGAGTGCTTGATAGCTGGAAGACCACCACCATCCATAAGGCCTTGGCCTCTGGAAACGGGCTTGATCTCTCCGAACCCATCGAGTGGTGGATGGTGGATCGGGTCCGGGCCCCCAGGAACGGTCTGCATGATAGCCGGAAGGCCGCCACCATACATTAGGCCTTGGCCTCCGGCTACGGGCTTGATCTCTCCTAACCCATCTACTGGTTGATGGTGGATCGGGTCTGGGCCCCCAGGAACGGACTGCTTGATAGCTGGACGACCACCACCATCCATAAGGCCTTGGCCTCTAGAAGCGGGCTCGATCTCTCCAGACCCATTGAGTGGTGGATGGTGGATCGGGTCCGGGCCCCCAGGAACGGTCTCCTTGATAGCCGGAAGACCGCCACCATACATTAGGCCTTGGCCTCTGGCTACGGGCTTGATCTCTACTGGTGGATGGTGGATCGGGTCCGGGCCCCCAGGAACGGTCTGCTTGATAGCCGGAAGACCACCACCATCCATAAGGAGGCCATGGCCGCCGGATGCTGGTGGGCCTCTAACTCCATCAGATGTTGGGCTTGGGCCACCAGAAGGGAGCCCAACGAGGCCACCAACTCTTACACCACATGCACCGCCCATGTACAGTGCTAACACCACAACAACCAATCCCAAAGTTGGCCGCTGCCCCATCCCTTGTGGAAATGTTAGAAGAGGATGAGTCCGAGCGAGAGGGAGGACCAAGTATTTATAGGCTTTATCACGGGGAGTGAATCGCCTCAAATCAATGGCTGAGATCTGTTCCTTCATATTTTAAATGATAGTTTTGATGGATTTTGAACGTAAAATCAGCTCAGTGCATGCATGGTTGCATGCATGATGAACCTGAACATCTATGGTCAAGTATGGTGTGGTGCCCAGTGGATCTGGTTCGAAATCAAGTGCATCTTTTGAGGTTATTTTCCAATTTAGGTTGGTTGGTTCTAGGTTCATCCTCTCACTAGGGTTGGATGAATTTGTAGATGAACTGGAGTTCAATGATTGTATTCAGGGCAGCCATCCGCATGTTGGGAATTTGGTGGTCCCCCCACGAAGGAAGCGGATCTCCAAGACTCCAACCAGAGAGTTAGTGCAGAAGATCTAGTAGTGGGAATCGGTCGGGTTCGGGTCAGACCCTACCCATACCCGTATCCATTCGGGTATGGCAGGATCCATACCTGACCCATATCCATTCGGATTGAAGAGGGTTCATACCCAATCGCGTTTCGGGTATGAATTGGATATAATTTTGTCTCATTTTATCCATCATATGGGAAAAAAAAAACCAAGGTATCACAATGCAATGTTAAGAAGCTCTTTTGGTTTCTTGTTACAGTGGTTTTAGTAGAGTACTGGTGCATTGGGCACGTGCGTGTAACATGCGACAGTTGCTGATCTATGGACCCTTTTACACATACACAAATTAATAAAAAACCATTTTAGTACAGGGTATGGACACATGAAATAATGATAGGTGCATAATGGCATATTGATAATTTTTGTAGGGCCAGAATGGGAAGTGCAAGACTACAACACTTCCTTCCTTGCTTTTGTGTTAATGATATAGGATCCAAAAATGGGGTATATGTACACTATATATATGTCAAGCTGTATTATCTAATAAGTTAGAGGGACAATCGGATTTCAGATATGGGTATTGATGTACCCATACCCATACCCATACCCAAACCTGAAAGTTAATCGGGTAGAGTTCCTATACCCATACCTTACCCAAGCGTTGTAAAAACCTTGTACAACCCATATCTATACCAAAGAGTACATTTATACCCATACTTGCACCCGATGTTTCGGGTCGGGACCTGGGTCGGGTCACAAGTTAGAGGGGCAATTGAGTTTCGGATATGGATATTGGGGTACCCATACCCATACCCGAAAGTAAATCGGGTAGTGTTCCTATGCCCATACCCTACCCAAACATTTTCCTGATGTTGTTTTAAAACATAGGATTGAGAAGAGTAAAAGGGGAAACAAAATATAGAATGGAATGAAGAATGGGTTAGTGGGAATGCCTTTTCCATTATAGCCCTTGTTTTTTTAATGGATAAATATGATTCAGTTGCTTAGTGGCAAAGGAGAGAAGGAAAAAATGGAAAACAAAATGTAGGATGGAGGGAAGAATGGTTAGTGGGATTGCTATTCCCATAATAGCCCTTGGTTTTTTAAATGGATAAATAAGATTCAATTGATTAGTAGCAAAAGGGTAATATTCTTGGATGATATCTATGATTTGTTGGATAAAATGAAAAAGGCAAAAATGGCATATTACGGTCCTAGCACTTGTGTTTGTTTTTATGACATGATTCAAAATATTGGGTATTGATTAATATATAAGGTAAAGGGTAAAATGGGGGGTATGGAAAATAATAGAAGGAGGTAAGAACCCAAAAGCGCAGATTTATCTGGGAGGGTATGAAAATATGTCAAACTGTATTATTTACACAAGTTAGAGAGATAATCATGTTTCAGGTTTCAGATATGGGCATATATGGGCATTGAGGTACCCATATCCATACCTGAAAGTTAATCAGGTAGAGTTTATATACCCATACCTTACCCAAGCCTTGTAAAAAGCACTAAGGTACGTACCCATACCCGAAAGTTAATAGGGTAGAGTTCCTATACCCATACCCAATCAGGTAGAGTTTCTAAACCCTACCCAAATATTGTACAACCCATACTCATATCATACCCAAGCATTGTAAAAACATTGTACAACCCAAACCCATACCTGAAAGTACATTTCTACCCATAACAGTACCCGATGTTTCGGGTCGGGGTCGGGGTCAGGTCACAAGTTAGAGGGGAAATTGGGTTTTGGGTATGGGTATTGGGGTATCCATACCCATACCTGAAAGTTAATCGGTAGAGTTCCTATGGCCATACCCTACCCAAACATTTTTCTTGATGTTGTTTTAAAGCATAGGATTGATAAGGGTAAAATGGAAAACAAAATATAGGATGCAAGGAAGCATGAGTTAGTGGGATTGACCTTCACATTATAGCGCTTGTTTTTTTAATGGATAAATTAGATTCAATTGATTAGTTGCAAAGAAGAGAAGGGCAAAATGAAAAAAAAAGTTAGGATGGAAGGAAGAATGAGTTAGTGGGATTGCTATTCCTATAATAGCCCTTGGTTTTTTAAATGGATAAATAAGACTCAATTGATTAATGGCAAAATGATAATATTCTTGGATGGTATTTGTGATTTGTGTAGGGATAAAACGGAAAGGTAAAAAATTGTATATTACATTGCTAGCCCTTGAGTTTGTTTTCATGACGTAGGATTCCAAATATTGGGTTTGGATTAACATATAGGGTGAAGGGTAAAATGGAAACATATGCAAAAGGATGGAAGGATGTAAGGGTCCAAAACTGCTGATTGATCTAGGGGGTATGGATATGGATAAGTTTGGATAGGGATATGAGTTCGGCTAGAATTTGAATATATGACAATGAGTTTGGAGTTAAACTATATTATCTAGTATACACAAGCTAGAGGGGCAATCGGGTTTCGGCTATGTGTATTGAGGTACCCATACTCATATCCAAAAGTTAATTGGGTAGAGTTCCTATACCCATACCTTACCCAAAACATGATTTGGGTACCTACCCGATGTTTCGGGTCATGTTTACATCGGGTATTTGGGTTTTCGAAGTCCATTGCCACCCCTAAGAAGATCTACCGTATCACATAACAAATAATAAAATGATAGAAATAAACAAGTATGAAAAGACAATCACAGATCATGCAGCTAACGAGGCTCATCTAAATCAGAGCTAATCCATAAACATGGGAGCATGAGATCTCTTCTATTAACACCAAATATATACATGCATACAGGAAATACAAAACTTCCATGAAGAACCAAGAATGACGAGACGATTCACCAAGAACACGTACCACAAGAACCGAGGCAAAGTGTTACGCACTTCCTCCATTGGATCCATCATTCTTTAATCCCTTTGATTCTTCGATCAAGCAATGATCAAATCTTTAACTAGTCTCCACAAGGAACAAGCAACATGTCAAAATTTCTCTCCCAATGAGCTCTCACAACTTGTGATCTACAACTTCAGGCTCAACTCTAGAGCCACTTATGCCCCCCTTTTATAAGGGGGCAAACACATGGCTATAGGAATCCAAAACCAATAAAAAAAACCCCAAGGATGCGGTCTGACTCAAGCTGCCCGCACTGAGGTTTCTGTTTCCAGAACATCAATCCCACGAATTCGTCCAGGTGAGCCCAAATTTTCCCAAGCGAAATTCCTGCAACCTGTGCATTCGAGTGCGGATTTTAATGGGCCAAAACTTAACAACCTACATCTTGGCCCTTTAAAACCCAACATCACAAAGTCTTCGTCATCGCTGTCGCCATTGCTACCACTATCGCCCTTCTTGTAGTCTAACTCGTGATCTCCTCATTTTACACCCCCTCCACCTAGGGTATAACAGAAATACCACTGCTACAAATGCGGACTCGAGCCTACGTACACCTCAAGCCTTCTAGTAACCAGGGCACTCGAATCTCCCACAGAAGTTTACGATTTCGTCCTCTACTCACTATCAAGGAGTGCAATATTCACATTCTACAACTTGAGTCTCCTTCCCATACATGATCAGCATCACTAGTTGTTCATAGGAAGGAGACAAAGAGTTAAGAACTATCACTACTCTGTCCTCTTCAAGTAATTTCTCATTGCCTCATGATGCTCATCAAATCAACAACGATTTTGTTGAACTCATTTAGGTGTTCAATCATTGATATCCCATCAACCATACGTAGCCCGTACAACTTCTGTTTCAAATATAGCTTGTTGGTCAGGTTCTTCGTTATGTAAACTCATTACACCTTTGCCCAAAGGGCCATGGCCGTTGTTTTGTTCATGACCTCATACTCGCCTAATCACCGATAAATATCACGATTGTGTTCAGCACCTTCAGATCCATCACTTTCCATTCTTTATATGTTATCTTCTCATGCTTCTTGATCTTTAATTCCTTGCAAAACCTTATATAGCCCTAGCTAAACCAGCACTACTGACACCCTTCTCTGCCAAAGACCAAAATTTTACTTTCCATCAAAATGATCCACCATGTACTTGGAAATCATATTCATTGACGTCATCTCTCTATAATAACCCAAGTGGCTCTAATACCAATTTGTTAGAAATTTGATAGTTTTCCACAACAAAAACGAATATCCAACTAGAGGGTTAGTACAAAAGATCTACTGTGTCACAAAACAAAGAACAAAATAACAAAAATAAACAAGTAAGAGAAGACAATTACAGATCAGACAAATGTAACATGATTCGTCCAAATCAGGGCTAATCCATAAACAGGAGAGCAAATGATCTCTTCTATTTACACCAAACAGAAACATGGTTATAGGGATTACAAAGCTTCCACGAAGAACCAAGAATAACGAGATATTCATCTAGAACATCTACCATGAGAACCGAGGCTTCCCCCACCAGATCCGTTGTTCTCCAATCTATCATATTCTCCTCCGATCAAGCAATTGATCTAATCTCAAACCAATCTTCACAAGGCACAAGAGCGGTGATTCAGAATTTCTATCCAAAGGAACTCTCACAACTCGCGATCTACGATCTCATGCTTAACCCTAGAGCTATCCAAACCCCGCCTTTTATAAGGGGGAAAACACATGACTATAGGAATCCAAAACCAATTAGAAACAACCCAAAGATGCGACCTGAATTGCACCGCCAGCACCCAGTTCGTCCGAGTAAACTAGAATCACTCGGGTGAATTCTGTCAGGATCCCATTCTTGCAGAACAACCCACGAATTCGTCAGGGCAAAATTCTTGCAATCTGTGCCTTCGGATACAGGTTTTAATGGGCCAAAACTCAACACTGCATTCACTGCTAAATATGACGACTAATTGTGTGACAAGTTCGGTGTTCGAGTATAGCTCAGGAGAGAGCAAGTTGGAGTTCCCGAAAACACCAAATTGTTCAGCATTGGTTTCGAAACCTAAAGTATTATATATGGCGGCAAATAGAATATATTTGATATGATTAGTGGTTTTAAAAATTGCTGATTTTTTGGGTGTGTTATCTATGGCAAGGTTTAGGGTTAGGACTCACTATTATGGTATAGAAGTAGGATTAGTGATCACTATTTACGGTATAGAATTAAGATTAGGGTTATGATTCACTATTTATGGTATAGAGGTAGGGTTAGGGTTTCACAACATGACAAAAAAGTTTGGAACTTATAAATTTTTTTTGTTGTGCTGTGAAACCGGATCAACTAAATGGTTAAAGGAAGGGCATATCATTGGACATTTTAGAATTAAACTTTGAACTGTGCACCACTCTTAATAGAAATATTTTTTTCTATCCTTAATGTAAATGGAAGTTAATTAAGAGGATGTGGGTTAGAGTGTACCTATCGGGGCTCTTGGTACGATGCTGTCTGTCCACCGGAAAAAAATTTGAGTGTGAAGGCTCTACCGTATAAAGCCGTGGGGATACCTATCACAGCCTGCCATACCGAGGGCCTCTAACCATTACCTTGTGGGGGCCACCACAATGCTCAATGTGGCGCGCCCTGATTGGCGTCCCCTTGCCGCAATGCGGTAGGGCCTCCCCTCTATAAAGTTGGTCTCCTGCGGACCCACCTAACTAGGATCTGACTAGATCGGTTCTATAGAAGAACATTTGCTAGATCCTTGACGTTGAAAGATTTCCTATAGGATAGATCCGAAAAATCTGAAATTTTTTTTTTATAAAAATAATCATATCTTGAAATCTTTCGGACCCACTTCAAGCTCAGGTTAATCTAGGGGTGGCAATGAGTCGAGTCGGGTCGGGTTCGGGTCGGGTTGAGACATAGGTATAAGGGCAAAACACCCAACCCGAACCCGACCCGTTTAATAAACGGGTCAAAAACTTAAACCCAAAACCGACCCGCCTAATAAACGGGTTGACCCGACTCGACCCGTTTAACCCGTTTACTAAACGGATTGGGTCGTGTCAGGTCGGGTTGGGTCAACAAAACCTATGTAAACTTGCCGGGTTGGATCAAGACAAGTCGGATTGGGCCGGGTTTGATCGGGTTGGCTCCGGTCGGGTTGACACGACCCATTTGGTAAACGGGTCAAGTCGGGTCAATCGGGTTACAAGTACATACCCGAACCCGACCCATTAAATAAACGGGTCAATCGGGTCGACCCGTTTATGACCCGAGCCCGTTTAGGCCAAACCCAAACCCGCTAACTTCGGGTCGGGTTGGCGGGTCGGGTCAAGGATTGCCACCCCTAGGTTAATCCCTCCACAATTGGGCATCGACCCACTTGGAAGTGGGAAGAAATCGTAGGGGTGTTCATGGTTCGGGTTGGTTCGGTTTTTTGATAAATTTGGAACCGAACCGAAGTTGATCGGTTTTCTAGAAAATGAATCGAACCAAATCATTCCTTGGTGAAAACCGAACCAAACCAAACCGGAAAAGTTCGGTTTGGTTCGGTTCGGTTTTGTGGGCCTTTCAAATTGCTCGTAACCACACCGTGAGACGTGAATGGTTGAGCCGCTGAGTTGGTTCAGATTTCATATTAAGCCTTTAACTTTGAGTGTTGCTATTTGCTCCTATAGAATTACTAGCAACAACCTTAATTTTTCACTTTGAGATATTTTATAAGTTGGGATTTGGGGGTGCTAGTAATTATGTGGGTGCAAATAGCAACAGCCTTCACATTTCAGTTTCATCACACCGTTGAACACTTGAAAGTGTTGAATGCACCGAACGGTGGTAATTGGAGTCACCACCATGTAATGTACAATATTAGTGAGACTGTACACTGTACATTAGTAACTATTGAGGATATAGTACCATTGGTTTGGGTTGGGTTGGTTCGGGTTAAAAAACTCACAACCCAGAACCGAACCGACCATAGCGGGTTTTTATTTTTTGGAACCGAACCAAACCGAATGATCAAAAATACCCGATCCAAACCGAACCAAATAGACCGGTTCGGTTCGGTTTGGCGGGTCAACCCGAACCGATGAACACCCCTAAGAAATCGAACCCACAACCTCCTCACAGAAGCATCAATTGCTTGAGGGCTAATCCCCGAGCCCGTACTTTTTCCAAGCCTTACTAGTCAGGCCTCGGATGCGTGGCTCTATGTTTCAACGGGACGGATAGCCCTCTCTATTTGCAACCGGGTTCCATTGCATTTATACATGGTGATCAGCGTTGTTGAAGCACGTGCGTCGTGTGCGTATCGATCCGGGATTCTAGGATTTCAGAATCCCTAAAAAAGATGGAGAGCCTGTTTGATATAATCCGATCCCAAAAAGGGTTTCTTCACATAGCCCAAAATGTGCTCCTATGAGCCCGAAGCCTCGATTTTGGGCTCCGGAAAAATGACTCAAGCATGTTTTGAGTTCTCTGAAGAAACCCTTTTTGCGATCTGGCTGTATCCAAACAGGTTCTTCATCTTTTTTAGGGATTCTTGGCTCCCAGAATCTCAAAATCCCAAATCTAACAGACCCTAAAATCGTGGCTCCAGGATCCGGAGCCTTTTTTTTTATTATTCTTTTATTCTGCACAACAAGAATCCTTGAATCAAAATCCTATCCAAGATTTACTAACTTAAAGAAAGAAGGGTTAGAATTCTAGGGTTTGATGGTTGGTGTCTGAATTCCTAGCTGATGAACATCATGCTACTCTTTGTGTGGCCAATGGTGCAGGGTGACAACCTACAGAGGCCATTACTTAAATATCCACTTGTGGGGGGTGCTTGTTAATTTTCTATTCTGGGCTCTTTACTGAATTGCATCACTGATTACATCAACCAGTTGGCTAAGCTGCGCATTGCTGCTCCCAATCATCACACATTAAAGAAAAAAATGGTTAGAGTGATGACAGATCAAGTGATGGAATCGCCACGAAGCTTCGTGGGTTGTCGTCGCGAAGGCGGATCGGACGTGGAGGCCTTGCTTACCAAGCATCCTACAAGGGGAATCGGACGTGGAGGTCTAGCATTGTCCCTCTTTGACAGAGTTGCCTTGATCAACTATCCGTACTAATCTTAGAGGGTTGACATCAAGTTGATAACCGATTGAAAAATATTGTCGATCTCATGATCAACACCGTCTTGATAGGATAAAACATGGATGATGACAACGATGATGACGAATAACAGAAAACACCACCACACAAGCATTCGTGTCTGATTATCAACTCCCTTAACCTTCTTGTTAAGAAACCCCACCAACCCCAATTGTGAAAAGGATATAATGAACGAAAAAAAAAATACAAGAAAATCAACCAAATGCAATCACATGGAGACACAAGATTTGCAGGGAATAATCCATTCGAAGAAAAAAAAAAAAAACCACAAAGCCGCACCAAATCTACTATGCTCTCAGGCAAAAACGAATAACAACAGGCGCAGAGAAGACGATGCCCCTAAAGAGCTTTAGACCATCTCCAACAGGCTCCTAGGTGTCTTCCCTATTCTTGGGGCTCCAAGTTGCCATGTAGGCAAAGTATAGAGTGGAAATTGTAGAACACTCCAGCAGGCTCCTCAAATCTCTCGTTATTTCTTGAAGAGATCAAATGCTCCTTGATCATCACAGCAAGGGGCTATTCGGAAAATTAACAATGTCCACTCGTATGTAGCTAGGGCTACATAGGCTGTCCGCTCCAATCATCCGGCTCCACAGAACTCAAACACTTCTATTGCAGGTTGTTGGTGTCGCTCATTGCTCGAAAATCAGCGTTATTGGAAATCGTAGCGATTATTAGAAATTGAAGCTGCATTCCAGAATCTGTTATCGCATGTAACAATTCAACCGCATACGAGTTCTATGCTGTCTGTTTTCGCGGGCAGGCGGGTAGGTCGAGTGCCCACATAGAATCCTTGTGCAGCTGTTCTTGGACTCCTAATGAGATAGGGGATCCAGTCCATCTATGTGGCCATTGTGTTGCTATGGATGCTTGAGCAGTTAGACTAGAGAATCTTGAAACCACCCATTGTCCCTAAGATTCTCAACCACAATCCAAAGCCCAAGAGGTCCCCCAAAGGCTGTTGGGTGATTCTGAACATAACAATAAATAAAAGCAAGTAGATTAAAGGGTGTGATATTTATGCTGAGTCAACTTTCCTTGCTCTCTTTCCCTGGTCTTCAGTTTTTTTTTTGAAATTCCTGGTCTTCAGCTTTGGGAATCCCTCTCCATGTCTTCTGCTTGGGGAGGGGGGGGGAGGGGGGGCTATATATAAGCTGCAAATGTACCCTCTTCCAAACCCAACAGCTCTCAAGAAACAAGAAGACTGGCATCTCTTATTTTTTGAGGATACTCATACATACCACCTTCAAAGCAGCCAATGCATCTCAAAGGAGCACAGCTTGGATGGCTTGCAGCTAAGACATGTGAGTTGCATCTCTCTCTCTCTCTCTCTCTCTCTCTCTCTCTCTCTCTCTTTCTCTCTCTCTCCTTGCTTTCTTTCCCTGGTCTTCAGCTTTGGGAATCCCTCTCCATGTCTTCTGCTTGGGTTCATACAAATGCCTAAATCTTTTAGAACATAAAATTCACCGGGTATGATTTTGATCCTTGGAACGATCAAACGCTTGGAAGTTTACTGTAATTCTCCTCTACCAATGATGAAAATGATAGGGCCAATCACTTGGAAGTCTTCTCTTGCTTAAGATGAATATGAATCGAAGGAAAACAATGATCTTGAATCTAGCACTAGCCACCACAACACGAAGGGCTAATCGGAATGATGCAACAGATACTCTGTTTGATGTAATTTCCTTCCGGACAGGTGATTAAGCAGCTCCAAATTCTCAGGGAAATACTTCGCTACTATAGAATGGAGGACGGTCACCTCATCCTGTGGTTGTTCATGGCCGCCGCGTTCATATTCTTGCTGGTCCCTCTTCAACTGTCTCGATGCAATCGCAGAAGGAAGCGCGGTAAGCTTTCGATCAAATTGCCGCCTGGGGACAGTGGCTGGCCTTTCATCGGCGATAGCCTCGAGTGGTACAGGGCTGTGTCGAGTTCTCATCCTCCGAGATTCGTTGAAAAGCAAGTTAAGAGGTACTACTCGGTAGAAGCAATCAGATAGCTAGATCGCATCAGGCATTAATATGATCTGAACTTAACTGACAGGTACGGAAGAATATTTACCTGTAGCCTGTTTGGAAGGCAGGCTGTGGTTTCGGCAGATCCGTGCTTCAACCGATTCATCATGCAGAATGAAGGGAGGCTGTTCCAGTCGAGCTACCCGAAGTCCTTCCGTGATCTGGTCGGGAAGAACGGGGTGATCGTCGTGCACGGTGAGCAGCAGAGGAAGCTCCATGGTATCGCGGTGAACATGATGAGGCTGGAGAGGCTGAACCTCCACTTCTTGGGAGATGTCCAGATGGTTATGCTTCAAACATTGAACTCCTTCCATGACAACCAGGTCATCGTCCTTCAGGATGCCTGCAGGAAGGCAAGTGTATAAATTTGCTTCTCTTGTTGTTTCTAGCTAAAGATTGGATCAATTAAAGTGATGGCTTGATTTCCGCTCTCCTTTTTTGAAGGTTGCAATTAATCTGATGGTTAATCAGCTTCTGGGAGTTTCTAGCGAGTCTGAAATCAATGAGATGGCATGCTTGTTCTCCGATTTTGTCGACGGTTGTCTCTCCCTACCAATCAATTTTCCTAGATTTGCCTACCACACTGCCATGAAGGTGATTTATCTCATCATCATCATCACTATCATTATCATTATCCAAGTCTTATCCTATCAAGATTGGCTTGACAATAGGGACCATATACTAGAATTTTCTAACCACATGTCAACCTGACTTCAACCCTCCAAGATTGGTGTCAGAAATCCAAACCAAGGAAACTCAAAAAGAAAGGGGCAATCCAAGAAATCTGAGAGGGTGGGTTAACAGGTAGGGAGACCTATCTTGTTGGTTACAAACTTACAATCACATGCAACCAATGAGCAACCTTCCAAAGTCCCCCCTATGTTAGGAAAGAGTCTTGACCAAGAGGGCAGACCTATCTATATCCTCCAAGGTTCCCCTACACTAGGAAATAGCCATGACAAAGAGTGTAGAATCATTAAGACTTGTCTCACGTATACGAGGACGATTTACGAATCCTTCTTCCTCGGTCATTTCTGGCCATTAAATTTTCAACTAGCAAACTACAACCGTGCTGGTTTGTTTTTCTAAATCCTAAACCCTAAGCCCTAACAGTCATATGTATAACTTAAAAAAAAAAAATCACATGAATTAACAATCCTATCTTGTCTAATGAGCACAAATATTAGTGCTTGAAACAAAGAAGGAAACCTCTTACCAATTGTCTAGCTCATTCCTTGAACTGAGGTTTGAACATAGCAGGCAAGGGAAACTATCATCAGAAAGATCAAGAAGACAATAGAGGCCAGGAGACAGCAACCTGGATTAGCATCAGCAAGTGGACTCCTAGGAAGACTAGTGGAGGAAGAGAACTTATCCAACGATGCCATTGTAGATTTCGTCATAAACCTCATATTCGCTGGAAATGAGACGACCGCTAAGACAATGCTCTTTGCTGTTTATTTCCTCACCCACTGTCCCAAAGCAATGGAACAACTGCTGGTAAGGACAAATTACTCGCAATAACTTTTTTTTAAAAAGCTAATCACTCTTGTCGGATTATGACCTAATCCCTCCCCCGCCTGCATCAAATGACCAACTACTAGTACCCGAATTTTCTGATATGTTAATGTTGTAATCTCTAAACAGGCTGAGCAAGAGAGCTTAAGAGGCACTGGACATGACGACATGCTTGTGTGGGAAGATTACAAGTCAATGCCTTTCACTCAATGTGTAAGAATCTTAATTCAAGCCTTCTTACTTTCCATTGAAAAAACCAGGTGTTCTTTACAAATAAAACTCAAATATAAATGAAGGGATACCCTCTCATCTCTCGTATATGGGGGACTTGAGGTAGAGCACCTATACATCAGAAGATCATTATCATCCAAACCTTTATTCCACAAGGTGGGGTTGATTATAAGGAAAATTAAGAAAAAATGACAAGAATTTTCTACCCTTACATATAAGATCAAACTTAAAATTGAAAATCATTCCAGTTGATCAATGGGATGTTAAGGCAAGTAGGAGCAAGTAATTGGGACATCATGAGTTGCATTCTTATATTTCACTCATGGGAACTTGATATGTCTCTTAGAGTTGATGTCTCATCCAACAGTGATACATGATTAGCGACTAATAGGGCGATATGATACAGGTTATTGATGAAACTCTTAGACTTGGGGGTATTGCAATTTGGTTGATGAGGGAGGCAAAAGAGGATGTTGAATATCAAGGTAAATGCACTTTTTGTATTCCCATACGTCATCCAATTCAGTTTGAGATCTTCCTTTGTTTCCAATATTAGTAGGCTTAATGTTTCATAAGTGTCAGATTGTTATGGAAAAGTTATTTTCTTTGAATAGGCAACATAAGTCCTAATTTACGTTGATATGGTCAAATTTCACCTGTTTGCCAGATTTTGTTATCCCAAAAGGGTTCTTTGTAGTTCCCTTTCTCTCAGCAGTTCACCTGGATGAGAGCCTATACCCAGGAGCTTTAAGTTTTAACCCTTGGAGGTGGATAGATGAGGAGAACAAGGTTAGTTTTGTGTTTCCCAATAAGTTTTTCAACATTTGAAGTAACCTGATGGATCCTATTGTTCCGATCAGAAAGCATGAATTTAGTCTATATTCTAGTGTACGTCACGAATATCTGTATCACTTTTAAATAGATCAGTCATCATCATCATCACTGCCACCACTTCAGATAGCTCCAAATACCGTAATTTCATCAATGATGTTAGATACCCTTTCACCTCAAAACCGTGAGGGTATCTAACATGGTATCAGAGTTGGCCTGTCTCCTGCTCCTGCTCCGGGTGCTCCCCACCGATTGTGCCTTGCCACGCGTGCTCCGTGTGGGAGGATCCTTGCCACGCGTGCTCCGCGTGAGGGAGAGTGTTGACGATAGTCCCACATCGGTGAGGGAGGCACCCATCACCCGCTTAATATACCCCCTGTGGACCTCCCCTTAGAACCCGGGTTTTGAGGTGCAAGGGTATCTAACAAATGAAAATAATCAAATTGTGTTTGTGTAGATCTAAGCATGTTTTGTTTATATGTAAATGTATTCCCTAACAAATTTCCAATTTTTTCCTCTCTTTTTCCCCTACTCAAGGAGAAGCAAAATTGGAGAACAAGTCCCTTCTATACACCCTTTGGAGGGGGTGCTCGGTATTGCCCAGGGGCTGAACTGGCTCGACTTCAAATTGCTCTCTTTCTGCACCATTTTACCACCAAATACAGGTTTATATATACCCCTTTATGGTTTCCTGTGAATCTACAAAAAATCGCAATTCAAATTTACTCCGATAAAAATTCAAAATTATACTTTGGGAAAAAAAATAAATGGTCAGCATTTTAAGAGGCTAGAACTAGAATATATGCTGATTAGGTCAATAACAATGATAAATTTAAGATTGCATCAAACCACATACCATACTCATTCATGCCAACTTCACAGTTCGTCGCTCATTTTTTATAAGGGCTATATTTGTTGTGAATGCCACGGTTAAAATTTTTGATTTCGACCAAGATTTTGACACTGCGGGGATATGGAAATGGAAATACTACGTGGAAATATTTCGACAACATGTAAATATTGCAACTTTATAGAAATGATCAAATATTGATTAAATGATAAAATTTTAACAAAATCTAGACAATCATAAATGAAACATAGATATATACTTTAGAGCACTTAAACCGTATCTGTACACTATTTAGGGGTGTGCGGCTCCACATATAATGTATTTTTATACATGCTATACAGATACATAACAGTCTAAGATATACAACATATCCAACAAGTGATTTTATAAAATATTAAGATCAGAATTTCTAATTTTTATTTAGAAAACTCCAAATTTTCAAAAGGTAAATCCAATAAATTTTGTGATTGATCCCTAAATGCAGTGTAATATTATCAAATCTTGATAGATGTGATGTATTTGCACCATCATCTTATCAATTAAACTGCTATAAATGAATTAATTGAAAAGTCAAAGAGTCATTGTTTTTTAATATTTTGGAAAAGAACTTTGAATCCCATCTAACAAATGATCGATGCATTTTTTTGTTGATTTGATCTTCTTAAATTTGTGATAGATGGGTACCAAAGTAATTTTTTGAAGAAAATCACACCGAAGAAGTCAAACAGGCTGCTTATAGGATTTTGGGGTTCAAAATTTAAGGAAAGTGGAAGTTTTTGAAATATTTATGACCCCCATATTTCGTTTCGAGGGGCAGAAAAATGAAATTATTTCGCAAAATTTTGAGAAATGTTGAACTATGATTAGTGCAACTTTTTTCATATGTTTTCATGTAACTTCTTTTGGTTATTATCTATATTTGTTAAAACCTTGAGGTCATCTTGCCCATCCATTCCAATTCCGCACTTTTGCGCAAGGAAAATCAAATTTTCTTTCTTTAAATGCAATTTCCCTCACACTTTCATACGTGCCTATGCCCTATGACAGAAACTATAAATCGGCTTGTAAATATCATATCATATGTATGTGTCTAAGATGTATTTACACATGTTCGCATGAATGCTAAATAGCACTGTCATGGCATATGCATAGTTCCTTACTATCCAGCCATCATCATCCAACTTGTCCCATCAATATGGGATCGGCTATAAGGAAGATTGACAAGAATTTTCTGATGACAGCCAAACTAACATCAACCCTACCAAGGCAACTTGGCAAAAGAGAGGGATGCCACGAAACCTGGAAGGCCTGTTGGCTTGTAGGGAGACTTACCTTAGAGGTTACGCAGCTTACGCTCATAAAATAGGGAGCAACCCTCAAATCTTCCCTTAGATTAGGAAAGAGTCTCGACATAGAGGAAAGAAGGCAAGAATTGACATAGGGAACATCATTATCTTTGTGGCGCAAATTATAAACGAAAAAGCTGAAATGAAACAACATTCCTACAGTTGATTTCCATTGTGCACTAAATATTCGACAAAATTTCACTAGTGATAAGAAAAAAAGTTACAACAAGATGAAGTGTTCTGATATATTTCTATGAACAATTTGAACAGGTGGATCCAACTCAAGGATGATAGGATGTCGTTCTTTCCTTCGGCTCGACTAGTGAATGGATTCCAGATCCGTATAGCCAAAGTCTTCGGAAGCAATTCTTGAGCCGTGATTTTTTTACTAAATTGAGCTATACTTGAAGATTTTGTAAATGATATGACATTAAATATTTTTTAAAAAATTACATGCTTTTGTAAATCCCTGCTTTAAAATGCATGCATAAGATTATGTATACATATGTACACTAGCAAACACTGCAGGGTCATCTACAAGAGATGATAGCATCAATGGGACTGTAGTGGACCACTACCCATTAGGTTGAGAACACTTCATTTCCGTGTAAAAGATTAAGCATCCTGTCCCTCAGACTAAGATAAACACAAGGAAGAAATCAGGTGGACTCACCTCGTAGCGACCCTCTTTAAAACTGTTTACGGCAAGGGATAATAGTGCATGGTACCTATATTTCTTCCAAAAACTAATGATCTCATCTGTGAAAGATTTAAGATTTCCCACAAAGTTTCTGCCTTTGGTAATTCCCCATGCTCAACCCTGAAGAAAAGAGAGCCAACACAATTTTTCAGCATCTGATCATGTACGTACACATGGATAATAGATAATTATGACAAAATACATGGTATATCGTATTATATAGTTGTTAATAACGATGTCATAATATGAACTTCGACTGAAATGTTACACGGAAATAAGAACAACACAAAGTGATCCATAATAATCAACATATTAGTCAGATAAAACCAAAGAAGAAGAGCAAGAAAAATGTCAGCACAGCAATACCAATGTGGGGGTTTGGGTTTGGAATTATCAGTGTAAGCCTGAGCCTAATCTGGTATTCTAATTCTTAAGTTTGAACCCTGGTCAGGCCCAAGTTGGGCTAGCATCTGTTAGGTTCAGGTCACTTCAGACCACAGATCAACAAGCTAAATCCAGCCCAACAGGCCCTACTTTAGTCTAGCCCAATATTGGTTCACTCATCTAATTAAACATGAAAGCATTAATATTATTCCTTTCTATTGAGGTAAAAGTTGATTTATGGGAGACCCAGGGTTGCCTCAGCGCAACTGACCAGACCATACAGGAGGAACAAGCCCAATTCATATCAGAAGCCTGGCAAGCATCAGCTGATCCCGCTGACCTACCCATTAAAGGCTGGTTATATACATTCAGCTGGTAGTTTCATTGCATCATGCTTGTACAATAACCATAAGCATCAAACAAAAATTGTAATTTTCTCGGTTTCTCATCAATCTCTTGTAAATAAAACTATTAAAACGGATCCCTTTGTGAATTTAAGATTGTTTTTGGATGGCTGGTGATCTTCTCGGCCTTCTCCATGCTTCTCTCCAATAAATGATATCAGCTTTTCTTGTAGCCAAGAATTTATAAAGAAAAAAAAAGGAAGTTTAATAGTTATACTTTAAAGGTCCATTGATATCTTTAGGAGTGATAAGATGGTATTATTGCCGACACAATCTTGTATTCCAACATGTAGACCAATTCATGCAACAATAATGTTTAGATCAATGTAAAGTATCACCTCAAACAAGTCATACTGTTATAATTTTCAAGGATTTGTCAACTCTCTTTTTTGTGAAATAGTTACAATGGTAACTATACAGATCATATTGTGAACTTTTAACGAACTAACATGAATTAGAAGTGAATTACTGAAGATAATAGTAAACTTTGATAGCGACAATAAGTATAAAGTAGGAACAAGAGTTATCACGGAAATTACTATCGAGGTTAGGTAAACAATGTGCAAGAAATTTTATTGTAGAATGATGATATCCAAGTAAAACAATTAGTAAAAGGTTCTGCTTCTAGAAATCGCATAATCCCAGAAGTAAAATTGGGGATCTTGGTTTGAATGGGACATGTAGGGAGTCCTAGTTTAAGTGAAATCAAGCATCCTAGTATGAATCGGGTGGTCTACAAAAAAAAATTCTTTTTTTTTGGTGTCTTTTTCTTGTTGTAATTCTTGGACTCATTTTCTTGTCACTTTTTAAGTTAATTTAGGAGACTTATTCTAGTAGGAAAGTATTTAAAAGAGTCCTATTATCGATTTCAATTGGAAAACTATACTAATCTAACTGAAAAGGTAATGAAAGCCAGAGGGATATGATGTACTATACGAAGGGACCTTTGACCACCAAATTTAATGAAACAATTCTCGAGTTTTCCTCTCATCGATGTTGCATACAATATCCTTGGTGAGATGTCTCAAATATTCTGGTGTGAACACTAGGGCGCGACACCTCTGTATGAGCAAATATTTGATTTTTACTCAAGTACAAATTTCAAAGACTCGCTTCGAGGGAGCGGAGTACAAAATGTATATCAGGAGATTGCGGGGAAATCCGTCTTTGATCCTTTGATACTCGATTTCGAAGTACAAAGATTACAACAAGTGAGGAAATGAAAAGAGAAGAGCGTTGCGGTGCTTGATCCTTCCGGGCTTCGCGCGTGATCGGCTAGGGGCTTTGCTTTACTCTTCTTCTCCTAGAATCTTCACTTGTTCTTCGCTTGTTCTTCGACTTGCTTGGACTTGATTCTTCAATTTTCCATCTTCTTCTTCGATCTTTGGTCTTCGATTTTTCTTTGGTTTGCTTCGATCTTCGATTCTTCTTCTCTGGGATTTCTTGGAGCTTTGAAGTATCTTCAGTCGGGAGCTTTGTGGGATCTTGTTGCTATGGCCAAAGATCCTTTCTTCTCTTCTTGTCCCTCCTTTTATAAGGGTCGAAGTAGTTATTGTAGAGAATAACTACTTCGGGTGGTTGAAGCAACCTCCTGGTGGTTTCTATAACTTCCCTTGGATGGTTAGAGAAACTTCCAGGTGGTTTACATAACTTCCTTGATGGTTAGGATCATATTCGAGTGGTTTTGTAACTTCCACTGGTAGCTTAATCCTTTTGAGCTTGAGTGAACCGGTCTGATTAAAACGACTTGTGGTTCGGGTCTTAAATCCGAATCGACTTACTGCGACTTAGATTTTAACCAAGTTAACTCTTGATCCGGTCCTTTCTGACTTGGTAGGTTCAATGAGTTTGTCGAAATCTAGCGTAAGCTTACTTGTAGGAGCTTAAGCTTGATTATTCTTCGGCCTTGTATATCGGCTTGTCGAAGGATGCTCATCTCTAAGTATCATTCTATTGACTTAGATATAGCCTTTGGACGATAGGGATATAGTACTTTCCTTACTCTCAGACTTGGTCAAATTTCAGAGCGTAAGGAAGCAAGAAAAATTTCCTTGGTCATCAAGGAAATAAAGTATAAGGAAGCAAAATTTCCCTAGTCATCAGGGAAATAAAGTCTTCCAGACTTAGCCAAATTTCTGAGTGTAGGCAAAAATTTCCCTGGTCATCAGGGAAATAAAGTGTAAGGAAACAAAAATTTCCCTGGTCATCAGGGAAATAAAGTCTTCCAGACTTAGCCAAATTTTTGAGTGTAAAACAAAATTTCCTTGGTCATCGGGGAAATAAAGTCTTCCAGACTTAGTCAAATTTCTGAGTGTAGAGAAAAATTTCCCTGGTCATCAGGGAAATAAAGTATAAGGAAGCAAAATTTCCCTGGTCATCAGGGAAATAAAGTCTTCCAGACTTAGCCAAATTTTTGAGTGTAAAGCAAAATTTCCCTGGTCATCAGGGAAATAAAGTCTTCCAGACTTAGCCAAATTTCTGAGTGCAGAGAAAAATTTCCCTGGTCATCAGGGAAATGAAGTATAAGAAAGCAAAATTTCCCTGGTCATCAGGGAAATAAAGTCTTCCAGACTTAGCCAAATTTCAGAATGTAAGGAAGCAAAATTTCCCTGATCATCAGGGAAATAAAGTCTTCCAGACTTAGCCAAATTTCTGATTCTCTAGCTTTAGGCAATATTTCAATGTCTACAAATTGCCCCCTCAAGGATTGACGTTTCAAGCGAAAAACGAAAAAGGTCAATCTTTGATTTTTTTTTTTTTTTTTTTTTTAGGACGGCGGTACAGCTCGTCCTTTGACCCCCCTTTGTCTATAAAAAGGGGTCTCCTCTCCTTTTCTAACTTATTGTTCGGTATTTCTTGGAGCTAGGTCTAAAAACCCTACTTCAAGGTATTTTGCAAAAACCATCTCGCAAACTTGATTCCTTCGGCAAGTAGACGATCAAATCATCCAAGGTAATCATAATCTTGATCTTTTCCTTTGCTTTGCTTTCTCTTTGATCTTCGTTTCTCCTTTTGCAATGATCTTTGTGGGCCCCCTTTTTTTAAAAAAAAAAAAACGAAACCCTAGTTCAAGGTTTTGCAAGAATGATCTTTGATCTCCTCTTTTACCTTTTTGAATCATATGATATTTGATTCTTGGATCATCTTTCATGCATCTAGATGATCTTTGACTACCCATCTACTTGAATCGACTAGGTTTTTTTAGAAACCCTAGTTCAAGATTTCGTAAGAACGATTTTTTTTTTTTTTTTGCTCTCATTTTTACCTTTTTTTTTTTTTTTTTTATGCTCTTGTATATCTCGTGCATGATGTTAGATAATCTTTGACTATTCATCTACCCGAATTGACCAGGTTTGACCAGGTCATTTTTTTTTTTTTTTTTTTTTTTTTGCCAGGGCCGGCCAGGTTTGACCAGGGCCGGCCAGGCAATCCCCAGGGTCGGCCAAATTTTTTTTTTTTTTTTTTTTTTTTTTTTTTAAGGACAGCGGTACTTATGACGGTACAGCTCGTCCTTTGACTCCCCTTTTACATAAAACGGGATTCTTTTCTTTATTTTGCTTGTTCCTTGATCTTCTTTCCTTCCTTTGCAATGATCTTCGATCTTTGATGTTTTTTCGATGGTCAACTTTTGCAAAATGTATTCTAACTTTTAACTCAATCTTCTGTGTGTAGGTATGAGTACTTCAGAGAAATACATTGCTATGCCAGAAGATGGTTGGTTAGAAGAAGAAGAAGAACGAGGGGTCACTTATCTTGTTTTTCCTCATGCGAAAGTCAAGCAGCATGGGGCAACTCTGAAAAAGAATGGCCCAAACTCTTTGACTACCTTGAGAATCGTTGAGCACGAGAGTTATGACAACGATAGTCATAGAGCTGAGAAGAGCGCTGGACCCATTAGCCGTTTCGAAAAGGCTCCGATTCTTTCTTTTCCGTATCATCATACAACGGCTGAAATGGTACCCATTCCTCAAATTGCTTCAAAAATTGCTTCAAGATTCACTCGATGGGGGGACGAAATACGAGGTCGTGGCGATGTTCAGTATCTCAATGGTTTCGGTGAATGGATGCACGAAGTCTTCGAAGCCTTGCGCGGCCGAGAGGCTACTAGAAACATATCTGTTATGCTGGAACCTGCTTGTTATGAATATTGTAGGCCTGATGGAATGTATAGAGCTTTGTGTGAGCTCTGGTGTCCGGAAACGAATACATTCCTCACTTCTATTGGGGAAATAGGGATTTCCTTGTCGGAGATCTATCAGGTATATTCATATTTGAAATTGAATTTGAGCGACATTCATACGTGTGACTTACTTTCTTCATTTTTCTTCTTCCAGATATCAGGTTGTCTCATGAGTGGAGAATATTACCAAGAGAGAGTCCCTAATCTCTTTGAGCTTTTCGACTGTGTATATACTCCTTCAGCACTTTCCTATCTTTTCAAAGCTTTTGCAATTATTGCTGCATCTTGCCGTAGTGACCGAGTTCGGCATTGTGACTGGATTGATTTTTGGTTTCGTGGGTACCCTCGAGCTGTTAATTCTCAGAAAACCGATATCATAAGGAAAGCCAAAGCTAAACTTGACCAATCAGGAGATATTGATAGGCCGATCAGTCTTATGCCTCCAGAGAAACGACCTTCTGGCTCGAAACCCAGTCCTTACGTTTTGCTAGGATTGTCAGCCAATAGCACTCTGGGGAAGATTGTCTATAGGTCTGCGGCGATTGTTCTTTTTCTTTGTAAGTTCGCCCTGCCTTGGAGTGGTGACTTGATTCGTCCAGGTACTTTCATCCCAGCTGTAAATATGGTGAAAGGTACCGAATACAATTTGGCTGTTCCCATATTATGCTTACTCTACAATGGTCTGACGCGGACTTACAGCAGCCTGTCTACAAGCCCCAAGTTCAGTGGTGAGCTAGGTCGGGCTAGTTCCTTTTGTCCCCTTCACTACTTATATGGGTGGATTGGACTTCACTTTCCAAGAGGGATATTTGCCAAGAATCTTCGGCAAAAGAGATTTCCTTTCCTCATAGCAGTATCTGGTGCTCTGGCAGCTTATCAGCCTTGGGAAGGGTCAGCTCAAGACGCTAGAATGATTCTTCGTACTATGGGAGAAGCTGATTTTCGTTTTGCTCATGAAGCTTGGAAGCCGATCCCTGATAGAGAAAAGGGCATTTTTTATGATAATGGCAAGATGCCATACCCCATCTTCCTCTCAATGTTGAGCTGTAAACCAGGGTTTCTTGTATTCCGTCGGGGTAATACGGTACAGATAGCACAGTATAGCCCTCATCGGTTTTCTCGTCAATAAGGGTTTATGCAAACGATACCTGGAACACCTATCCCTTTTAAGGAAGAAGTGTCTCCAAAGTTGGCGTTTGGCTATTGGTTAGCATTCAGTGAGAGACATACTGGAGTTAGTTTCGCTCTTCCGTTACAAGGAGTAAACCTCAAAGACTGCGTATCTTCAGCATATTCAAGTTTAGTAAGAGGGAGAATCAAGAATCAATTGGCTATGTATCCTTCTTCTATGCTGAAATCGAGTAAGAAAAGCTCGTTTGAGTTTAAAAAAGATGAAGGCATGAGAGATAGGACGGAGATTCGATTCCAAAAGAACTCTCGTCCTGGTTCTTCACGAGCGAGCCATCGCCGAACAGAATCTGACAAAGAAGTTGCGTCTTCTTGTTCTGGCACTTCTGAGCGTCCTGTTCCTCCAGCCGTGCCTTCTGAGCGACAGGGAGATGAAAGAGGTACCAGGAAGAGGGCGAGAACATCAGAGGATAGTTCTTCTATTCGGGAGATCATTAATCCTCTTGCGATGTCCCCTACTGGATCGAGGCATCAAATATTGGAGACTGCTCTTGTTGCAGCTTCCCCTGCTGAGATGGCAACTCAAGGTGTTGATATTACTACTTCAGGTATGAGTTGTCCCCTTTGTAATCCTTTGAATATTAATGATTGCTGTATGTTTTACCCTATCGCTTTGTTGTATAGGATATTCTGCTGGCGGCCTTTGTATTCCTAATGATGATCTAACTGAAGTGATTGGCAAAGGATTATTGGAGGATGATGCCTTTGAAGCGACATACCCATTTTTCCAGGATTTGCAAGATGAGGGTGTTGGAAAAAATCACGAGGCATCAGTAACCGTTGAGATGACCAGAAAAGAAATAGTGGGTGACTCTATGTTTGAGGAGCTTGCAGGTCCTTCCACAACACCAGTGGATCATGAAGTTCAATCTTCTTTGGTATGCCAGAAAGCTCAGGCAGAAGTCCCTATTTTTAAGAAGCCGAGATCGATTGCTGGGATGGGTCCAACTATGTCTGAGGCAACTGGATTTGTGCATGGTTCAGTTGAGGAGATGGACCGTTCTTTGGCTGCTATTATGCTGGTTCCCTGCAGGTCATTCATAGACTGCTCACTGAAGCCTTTTCATCAAGCGGGATTCTCAGCACTAGAGAAGTGGTGGGCCAGTATGGGTGTTATCTTTTGTGATCGTCTTCGAAAATTCGGAGTGAACGATTCTGTCTTTGTTGAAAAGATCGAATCGCTTCTTCAAGACAGCCATACTTATCATAACCGACGTTCATCGTTTGTCAAGGAAAAGGCTGTTGTTAGTCCGGACCATATAGCGAAGATAGAAGAGACTTTGAAGTCGTTCTCCCAGTTCTTAGATGAGGGTGATTCTGTACTGTCAACAGCAAAGTCAGAGGAAACTTCTGCTCGTTTAGCATTGGAGGAGGCTAAAGCGTTGGTTATTTCTTGCGAAAAGCGTTTGGCTGCAGCTTCTGATGCCGTGACTTTACAGAATGATTACCTCAACTCCCTGAAGGCACAAAAGACTGAAAAAGAGAAAGAACTGACCGAACTCAAGGGTCAAGAGGAAGCTGGGGCATCTTCTGTCTTAGCTATTGATGGCGCACGAGAGGAACTTATGCAACGTCTTCGTGACTTAAGCTCGATATATTGATTATTAAGCTTTGTACTTTTTCCTTTTAGACTTCATTAAGATTTATGCAATATGAATTCTCCTGGTATTTCCTTCTTGATTGTTCTACTGAATATGGGTTATTATTTTTTTTGTTTGGACTGATCCTTAGGGGTTTCCTCAGGCTGCCTACGTACCCTTTTTCAAGGGATCAAGTCGCACGTAGTTCCCTTGGATTTTTTTTTTTTTTTTGCATCACCCTGATCGATATGCATCCCAACTAGGTTGGCACCCACATCTATCAGGACTATCATTTGCAATATAGAGTGATTTTCTTCATGCATAATATCGCTTGAGGAACTTGCCGTTGATTGGGCCAAGTTGTCCTCCTTCTGGTGTCATAAGTAGATATGCTCCATTAGTATAGACTTCTCTGACGACATGAGGGCCATCCCACTTAGCATCAAATTTTTTTCCTGCTCTGTGAGATAAGATGATGGGACGTCGCACTGCTAGGACAAAGTCCCCTTCTTGGAAAGAGCGAGGCTTAACTTTTTTATTGAACGCTCGAGAAATACGAGCTTGATAGCATTCAAGTCGTTGCTGAGCCTCAAGTCTTTTCTCGTCTAGAGCTTCCAATTCCACAAGTCGGAGTTGAGCATTTTCATCAGTAGTAAGACCTTCTTGGATGGCAATTCTTAGAGAAGGAATTTGAAGTTCTAGAGGTAGAATCGCCTCTACTCCATACACAAGGGAATATGGTGTTGCTTGAGTCGGAGTGCGAAACGATGTTCGATAAGCCCATAGAGCCTCGTGCATACGCTCGTGCCAGTCTCTTTTAGATTTAGAAACCACCTTCTCCAAGAGTTTGCATAAGGTCTTATTGAAAGCTTCTGCTAAACCATTGGCGGGAGCATTATACATTGTAGAACATCTCTGTTTGATTTTATACTTAGCACAGAAATTATCCATAGCAGCGTTTTTGAATTGCTTGCCATTATCAGTAACGATGCAACGAGGAATTCCATATCGGAAGATGATATCATTTTGAATAAAATTCATGACTGAATTTCGGTTCACTTCTCTGAGAGGGACTGCCTCTGCCCATTTGGAAAAGTAGTCTGTCGCCGCTAGAATATAAAGGTGTTGTTTAGAAGATTTGGGTAATGGACCGACTATGTCAAGTCCCCAAGAGTCAAATGGCCATGAAGCGACTGTAGGATGAAGTGGTTCTGGCGGCTGACGAATATAATCACCATGGATTTGGCATGCATGACACTTTTTAGAGAAGTTTAAGCAATCTTTAACCATGGTAGGCCAGTAGTATCCCATTCTTTTGATACGAAAGTGAAGTTTCGGCCCTGACTGATGAGTACCACATATACCTGAATGTGACTCCTGGAGAGCAAACTTGATGTCTTCTCCGGTCAAGCATCTCATAAGTGTACCATCATAGCTTCGACGATATAATTCGCCATTGAAATGCAAGAACTTGGGGGCTCGTCTTCTTACCTCAGTTCTGTGTTTAACTTCTTTAGGGAGTTTACCACTCTCGAGGTAATCAATAAGGGGTTGTCTCCAGTCTTGTTCTTCTATGACATAGGAATGATCTTCATTTTTCTGACCTATAGCCTGATTGAATTGATCTTCCAGAGTGAGTATCCACCTTCGACAAACCGGAATATTTAATTGGTCAAGGTCTTGAATAGCAAGCGATGCTGCTAGATTCGCCAATGCATCAGCTTGTTGATTCGAACTTCTTGGTACATGTTGAATGCTTGCTGCTTCGATGCTGTTGAATAAAGTAAGAGCATATTCATGATAAGACTTGAGGTCTTCCTTATTGACTTCATAATCTCCCAAGACTTGATGAATGATGAGTTTGGAGTCACCATAAATTCGTAGCCCTTGAAGTTTCATGTCCCGAGCGAGTTCAAGACCAATAATTAATGCCTGGTATTCGGCTTTGTTGTTTGAACAAGGCTCTGCCAATGAGAAAGAGTATGGGAGAGTTTCGGAGTTTGGCGAAACGAAAACAATCCCTGCCCCCGCAGCTTGTCGTTTTGCAGCTCCATCAAAGAACATTTCCCAAGAAGGGATTATGTTTACAAAGAAGACCTCCTCATCTGGTAATTCCTCAGTTAACTCCCAATCCGCAGGAATAGAGTGATGAGCCAAGAAATCTGCTAAGGCTTGCCCTTTGACTGCTTTCTGGGGGGTGAAGATGATATCAAATTCTGACAGGAGTAGAGTCCATTTTGCTAGTCTTCCTGATAGAACAGGTCTTGACATAATATATTTGAGGGGATCTGCTTTAGATACAAGTTTAATAGTATGAGCCAACATATAATGCCTTAACTTTTTTGTGGCAAAAATAAGGGCTAAGCATATCTTTTCTATAGGAGCATACTGTAATTCTGCCCCCACAAGAGTACGACTCAAATAGTAACAAGCCACTTCCTTTCCGAATTCATTTTCTTGTGCAAGCAATGCCCCCAGAGAGTGTTCTTGTGCGCTTATGTAAAGTATCAAGGATATCCCTGGAATGGGTGCTGTCAGAACTGGTGGTTTCAAGAGATAGTCCTTAATATCTTGGAAAGCCTTTTGACATGCTTCATCCCATTTGAAAATAGCATCATTTTTCATGAGCTGGTGAAAAGGGTGACATCTCCCGGAGAGGTTGGCGATAAATCGCCTGATATAAGCCAAGTGACCTTGTAAGCTTCTAAGGTCATGAAGTGACTTAGGGTCGGGCATGTTGAGAATAGCATCAATTTTAGATTGGTCTATCTCAATGCCTCGATGCCTTACGATGAAACCGAGGAATTTTCCGGATGTAACTCCAAAGGCGCATTTAAGCGGATTCATTCGTAGTTGATACCTTCTTAATCTATCAAAGATAGCACGCAAATCATTCAGATGTGAAGACCTTTGTTTGGACTTCACGACTAGATCATCAACATAGCATTCTACATTTTGGTGAAGAATGTCATCAAAAATCCGCTGCATGGCTCGTTGGTAGGTAGCTCCTGCGTTCTTCAGTCCAAAAGGCATTACTTTATAACAAAAGATGCCCTTAGGTGTGCGGAAAGCTATGAGTTCTTCATCCTTCGGTGCCATTCGGATTTGATTGTATCCTGAAGAGCCATCCATGAAGGATAGAGCTTCATATCCCATTGTAGCATCCACCATAAGTTCGGTGATTGGTAAAGAAAAATCGTCTTTGGGGCATGCATTATTCAAGTCTCTGAAGTCGACACATACTCTGATTTGCCCATTCTTCTTCTTCACGGGTACAACACTAGAGATCCAAGTAGGATACTTAACTTCTCTAATGAACCCTGCTTCAATCAGTTTGTTCACTTTGGCTTCAATTTGTGGAATAAGTTCTGGGCGGTATCTTCTTTGGCCTTGCTTGATAGGATTAGCACCACGTTTCACGGCAAGCTGATGAACAGCAATTTTGGGGTCTAAACCTGGCATTTCTTTATAAGACCAAGCGAAGACGTCCTTGTATTCTTGGAGAAGCTTGACATACTCGACTTCTTCGTTCGTTGTTAGGAGAGAACTGACGAATGTCGGTCGTGGTTCTTCTTCAGTGCCAAGATTAATTTCTTTTAAATCATCCACAGTGGACTGCCCCCCTTCTTCAAGGACTGGAGGTGCATCAGCTAAGTCACTGTCCGAAGAAGTAGACGAGCAATCGATGTACTCAGTAGAAATATGATTGACAGATACAACGATTTTCTTTTTCGACCCAGAGGAAGAAGATGCGTTCAAACATGCTGAATTGGTAGTAGAGTCAGAAGTAGCATCGATACTGATTGTCAAAGGAGCATCCTGAAGAGGCGGAACTCGATGCCAGGTGAGACTGTGTCGCTGAAAAGACCCGCTGTGACCATAGGAGATTTTGGCATGTCGAGAATGAGCAAACCTGGGTGGGCGGGAGGGCTTTGCGAAACCAAGTTCAAGTCTGTCAAAGACTGATTGTCGTGGATGATTATTTTTGACGATTTCAGATCTGATTCTTGGTTTCTTTATCCTCTCAAAGACTGAAGTTTGATTTGGCTTTAACTGGTGATGTACATCGGGCATCTCATATTGTGCCATGAGTATTTCTTTCTTCTTTGCACGTCGTCGCCTTCTTTTTGCTGACTTAGACAATGTCTGAAAGTCTTCATCTGTGTTACTGAGATACTTCTTTTCTACTGTGTCATCATCTGCATCATATAAAGCTTTTGTATAGTCTTCTTCATCTTGGGCTTCAATGAAGTTTGCGGACATAGTTTCTTTTGCGCTTGTTTTGAGCACAATGGGGATTTGCTTGGCTCCAATGCCAGGTCGAGTTTGTGGTATATTTTCTCCAGCCAAGAAGAGCCGCTCTTGGGTTTTAGTTAAACCGTAAGGGGCTGTTCGTGGTGGTAATGTACCTAAACGTTCAACATCTTTTGGAGTGAATCCAGCTTTGCTCAGGAGACTTGATGCTTCGCTTCCCCATGTTCCTTCTGGTTTGAATGTAGAGTTGCCCTTACTTGAGTTAGTAGCTGATGTTAGGCTGTGCAGCGGCAATACCAAGTCTTCTTTTAAAGTGACCAAATTAGCATCTGTAAAAGAGGTGGATGGCTTTGTATGCATAGGAGTGAATGGTGGCTGTCCTATCTTTCGGCCTCTCTGTGGTACGAAACTTAACACCGGAGCAGATTCAGCCATTTTTGTAGGATATTTATTAACCTTCTGTTTTCCTTTTATACTCTTCATTTGAACTGGCACCGCTTGCTGGTTTGATTTCTTCGGATAAAGGACATAAAAATCGAATTTCCCTGAAGGTTGGCCAAGTAAACCTACTTCTGGGTCACCGTTCTCATATCTTTGTTTGAGAGATTGTTGTGATGACTTCTTGTTTTTCCTTCGCCGATCTTCATCATCTTCGTATTCCAATTCCAGAGCCTCTTCAAGGCATTCGTCACATTCGCAATCACCAAACATCGTATGACGTTGGGTTGGAGGATTTGGAGAGACCCTGACTGATGGAGTCACTTCTTTTGCCTCTGTTTCTTGGAGAGAATTTGTAGCTTTGTTGGGTGACGTTTCCTTGATAACGGAGCCTTTACTGTGGTAGAATTTGGCGTCGGCGAGATAAGCTTCTGCTTCATTAAATGGTCTATCATCTGCTAGAACGCACTTCTCAATGCCCCCTTGGTGATATTTGAAACATTGATGTAATGTTGAAGGCATTATTTTATTCATATGTAGCCAAGGTCTTCCAAGTAAGAGTCGATAAGAGGTTTGACAGTCTATGACATGGAACAGAGTCATAGTGTCAAGTTCTCCGATTGACAACTTCAAGCGTATGATGCCGACAGCTGACTGTGCCCCTTGGTTGAAGCCTTGAATGACCAATTTGCTTCTGGAAAGTTGATCACTTTTTATGCCCAAGTCCTTCATAGTTTGACTAGGCATGATATTGACAGCCGATCCGCCATCTATCAATATGCGAGTTACTGGTTTTTCATTGATATAACCAGAAACATAAAGAGGTCGGTTGTGCAACCGTGCTCCCAGCTGCAAATCTTCGTCAGAGAAGGAGATAGTCATATCACATTGGACTGATTTTTCTTCATTAGTCTTCACTTGATGACTTTCTGGGTCAGTTAATGCCGCAGCCATAGCGTGGCGTGCATCTTCCGAAAGATGGAAAGCCTCTATAAGTGGCAAATGTAACATAGCTTCATCATAAGTAGCTGCGAGGTTTCCTTCGATCGGCTCAACAGGAGGTATATTATCTGACATTTCTGGAGGCTGAAGAGTTAGTTCCTCATTTGATTCTTTCTCATGGACTTCTGCCGTATAGCAAGTTGACGAAGAGGATAAATCATTTTCGAAGAAATCTTCAGGAATGAAGTCTTTTAGTGTAAGAGGTCGCCGGACGGCTTGATGTAGTATTTCTTCATCATTGACTGTAAGAACTTTAGGCATACTTTTCTTTTGGCCTTTCTTCTTTAAAGACTTCTTGACGTAAGTCTTTTCTCTCTTTCCCTTAGACTTATCAGAGATTATGGGAGAGACTTTACGGAGAGGGGCTCGAGGGGTTCTTTTATTTCGAACCACCAAGGTCCATCCGTCCTTCTGTTCCGAATTCTCTTTTTCAAGGGAATAGTCATTCTCTTTTGGAGGCAAGGGGGCTTCTTTCGTTGGTAGACTTTCACAACTCTTGATCTGATTTTTGCGCATCTGGATTCTGAGTTCTGGTGCCCCCAAGCTTGCAACCTGAGTAACATGCATATGCCTCCTTACTGAAGAATGTTGCTTGTTGAGGAGGGCTGAAGTTTTTATCTTGAAAACTAGCCTCTTCCTTGCTGCTGGAATTTGAACTGGTGGGAGAGAACCGAAAACAATGGATGTCATGTTAGTTGCGACTATCTCATCTGAAGGCAACTCAATCTTTCCTTGACGTGCCAACGACATGATTTTCTCTTTGAACACGAAACATTTTTCGATAGGGTGACTCACGACCCTATGATATTTGCAATATAAAGGATCATCAACTTTATTTGCTTCTTCTGGTCTCTTGGATAAAGGTATTTCAATCATCTTCTCCTCCAAGAGTTGGTCAAACATGGCTGAAACTTCTGAGTCTGGAAAGGGATACTTCTTCGCTTGGAGCTCTTCTAAGGTCATCCGGGGTGGCCTTTGCTGTGAAGACTCAGGAGTAGGCTTGGTGTTGTCTGGTCTATCTTTCATCTTCAAGGGTTTTGAAGAAGAAGCGATGTTTACAACATTTGTTTGTTTTGCTTTTGGGGCTGACATTTTTTCTTTGCCATCTGCCTTAGACTTCGAAAAGTCCCTTGGCTTGGAATCTCCGTGAGTAGCCAAGCTAAGATCCATATCGTGAGCTCGTGTGGCCAATTCTTCAAAGGAGCTGGGTTTGATTCCCTGGAGAATATAGAGTAATCCCCAATGCATTCCTTGAATGCACATCTCTATTGCTGAAGACTCGGAGAGTCGATCCCGTGAGTTGAGAGCAAGGTTTCTCCATCGATCGATATAGTCTATGACTTTCTCATCTTTGCGTTGCTTGACAGCAGTAAGTTCCACCATACTCACCACACGCCGAGTGCTGTAGAACCGAGTGAGAAACTCCCGTTCTAATTGTTCCCAGCTATCGATAGACCCCGGAGTGAGGTCTACATACCATTCGAATGCGGTCCCTTTGATAGACCGAACGAATTGTTTGACCATTTCATCATCATAAGTGCCAGCATTGTTACAAGTTTCTATGAAGTGGGCAATATGTTGCTTTGGATTGCCTTTTCCTTCGAATTGCTGGAACTTGGGTGGGTTGTATCCTGCCGGAAAGTGTAAGTCTTGGATACGTTGGGAGTAAGGCTTGGTGTACCCTACTGTGGACTTAGAAAATCCGTCTCCCCTTGCTTGGATCATACTTGCGACCATAGACTGTAATTGTTCAACAGTCATAGGTGAAGATGTAGGCATGATTGCACCTATCTCTGGAGAAGTGATCATCTGCGGCATCAAAGTCCGAGTAGTCGTGGGGAGGGCCTTGGTTGTTGCAGGAACCAAAGCCTCTTCCTTAGTATCCATTTTTTTGAGAAGACTGTTGATTTGACGATCCTTTTCTGCCATTGTCTGGACCATCTGAGCCATGAGTTGGCTCATTTGTCGTACTTCCTCCTCAAGTTTAGTCATTGTGGAGTTAGTAGAATTTGGGCGAACTTCCTGGCGTGCCTCGAGAGTCTCAACGTCGTCTTCCGAGACATAGTCATGATGAACAACAGCGTCCACATGACCATCTGGATTGAAGATTACTTCATCTCTCACCCCGAATTCCTTAGTGCATAGGATATCTCCCTCGGTTTTGACTTCAGGTAGAACTGAAGAAGTAGTCTTCTTGCGCCTAGTGTAGACACGTAGTGCAGGGGCCTCCTCGGATGCCGAAACATTAGCATTCGTGGTGACATTCTCCTGGTTGCCTTGTTGGAGTGTATTTGACTCAACAAAAGGCATAGTGACGGGAACAACCATAGCATCACCGATACCGACCATGTTGAAAATTTGAATTAGAAGAATCCTTCGTAAGGAAGAAAACTTCGAGTATGAGAACCAACGAAATGGAGGGATGAAAGGAGACGGAGGTCCCACCGGGCGTGCCAAAATATTTGTATGAGCAAATATTTGATTTTTACTCAAGTACAAATTTCAAAGACTCGCTTCGAGGGAGCGGAGTACAAAATGTATATCAGGAGATTGCGGGGAAATCCGTCTTTGATCCTTTGATACTCGATTTCGAAGTACAAAGATTACAACAAGTGAGGAAATGAAAAGAGAAGAGCGTTGCGGTGCTTGATCCTTCCGGGCTTCGCGCGTGATCGGCTAGGGGCTTTGCTTTACTCTTCTTCTCCTAGAATCTTCACTTGTTCTTCGCTTGTTCTTCGACTTGCTTGGACTTGATTCTTCAATTTTCCATCTTCTTCGATCTTTGGTCTTCGATTTTTCTTTGGTTTGCTTCGATCTTCGATTCTTCTTCTCCGGGATTTCTTGGAGCTTTGAAGTATCTTCAGTCGGGAGCTTTGTGGGATCTTGTTGCTATGGCCAAAGATCCTTTCTTCTCTTCTTGTCCCTCCTTTTATAAGGGTCGAAGTAGTTATTGTAGAGAATAACTACTTCGGGTGGTTGAAGCAACCTCCTGGTGGTTTCTATAAATTCCCTTGGATGGTTAGAGAAACTTCCAGGTGGTTTACATAACTTCCTTGATGGTTAGGATCATATTCGAGTGGTTTTGTAACTTCCACTGGTAGCTTAATCCTTTTGAGCTTGAGTGAACCGGTCTGATTAAAACGACTTGTGGTTCGGGTCTTAAATCCGAATCGACTTACTGCGACTTAGATTTTAACCAAGTTAACTCTTGATCCGGTCCTTTCTGACTTGGTAGGTTCAATGAGTTTGTCGAAATCTAGCGTAAGCTTACTTGTAGGAGCTTAAGCTTGATTATTCTTCGGCCTTGTATATCGGCTTGTCGAAGGATGCTCATCTCTAAGTATCATTCTATTGACTTAGATATAGCCTTTGGACGATAGGGATATAGTACTTTCCTTACTCTCAGACTTGGTCAAATTTCAGAGCGTAAGGAAGCAAGAAAAATTTCCTTGGTCATCAAGGAAATAAAGTATAAGGAAGCAAAATTTCCCTAGTCATCAGGGAAATAAAGTCTTCCAGACTTAGCCAAATTTCTGAGTGTAGGCAAAAATTTCCCTGGTCATCAGGGAAATAAAGTGTAAGGAAACAAAAATTTCCCTGGTCATTAGGGAAATAAAGTCTTCCAGACTTAGCCAAATTTTTGAGTGTAAAACAAAATTTCCTTGGTCATCGGGGAAATAAAGTCTTCCAGACTTAGTCAAATTTCTGAGTGTAGAGAAAAATTTCCCTGGTCATCAGGGAAATAAAGTATAAGGAAGCAAAATTTCCCTGGTCATCAGGGAAATAAAGTCTTCCAGACTTAGCCAAATTTCTGAGTATAGAGAAAAATTTCCCTGATCATCAGAGAAATAAAGTGTAAGGAAGTAAAAATTTCCCTGGTCATCAGGGAAATAAAGTCTTCCAGACTTAGCCAAATTTTTGAGTGTAAAGCAAAATTTCCCTGGTCATCAGGGAAATAAAGTCTTCCAGACTTAGCCAAATTTCTGAGTGCAGAGAAAAATTTCCCTGGTCATCAGGGAAATGAAGTATAAGAAAGCAAAATTTCCCTGGTCATCAGGGAAATAAAGTCTTCCAGACTTAGCCAAATTTCAGAATGTAAGGAAGCAAAATTTCCCTGATCATCAGGGAAATAAAGTCTTCCAGACTTAGCCAAATTTCTGATTCTCTAGCTTTAGGCAATATTTCAATGTCTACAACCTCCTTTCTAGAAGTGCAGCGCTTCTACTACCTATCCCTTCCCTTTATTCACTGTTAGTGCTCTTCACATTTAATTTTTGGATCTATGTTATTTGTTTAACCAAGATCTTTGTCAACACTGCTTTCAGTTCCACCTATAAGTGCGATTTCAGTTCAGAGCATCAAAATGCCATCAAAAGTCCATATTTTGCTACATATTTTAATTCAAGTAAGTCCATATGTTCATATTTTACCCACAAATCCTCAAAATCTTGTGAAATTCTTTTAGATCCCAATCATCCTTGATGTTAGAACGCTTCTAGGCTATTTATTGGAAGTTCAAAATCGCTTTTGCAGTGCAATTTCAGATGAAAGTCATATCTAGTCGCACTGTGAAAAAATTGAAATTCTTCCCAAGTTGCATCCAAATCATGATCCATCCAAGTTCTTTCTGATGCGGAACGGGTGTGGGGGTCCCACAAAAATAGAAGCATCTCGCTTTCGGTGAAGGATGAATGTTTAGGAATGTGCAGATTCTAAGGATAGTAAGGTACGTTTTGGCTTGTTGGCGGAAATCTGAGAATCCGATGCGGTTGAAATTTTATAGGTAGAGGGGCTTAGGTATGACTTGGACTCCTAATAGTAATACACTTAGGACTTGGACCCTTATACTTACGACTTGGACTCCTAATACAATTAGGACTTGGACATCTAATTAACTCATGACTTGGACTCCTAGCATATTTAGGACTTAGACTCCTAATATACCTCCTAATTAACTTAGGACTTGGACTCCTAATATATTTAGGAAACCCTTTTAACATCGGTTTTGATATGTGCATAAATTACCATAACAAAACTCCAAATATTAAAAAATAATAACTAAAAATAACACATAAAAGCCCAATGGACCCCAAAGAAGTGGGACATCAAATCTAGGCCAAGCCTGTTCCTCGGAATCCATGCAGGCACAATTCAGCTCCCCATTTACTTTCCTTATGTACCACGGCATACAACAAAGTGATTCAAGATAGATAAGAAACTAGATAATTTTGTATCTGAGTTCTAAGGAAATCTTCCCCAACCTGAAAAACAAGGCCATGTCCAGCTGATCCTAAAAAAGTATAAGGATATTTCTTTTAGGGAGAATCATCTGATTGAATCTCCATCGTAGATTAGAGTCTTGATGAGTATACTGAAAGAGAATTAACAAGTAAGAACTGACAACTACCATGGTTTGAAATCTCGGTCGAAATACTGAAATTTCGCTGAAATATTTCATTTTTGGCCGTGGGCAAAACGAAATGGGGGTTTCGAAACTTGGACCCATCCTATTTCGGCGAAATTTTAGGATTTCGAGAGCATTTTGATCATTTAGATGCAAGTTTATGATTTTTCTCATTTTTAATATTTTTCGGATCAACTAAATCGGTCGAATGCGAGCCGGAACAGGCCGAAGTGGTTTGTTTTTTTGCTCGAGCCGACCTGAAGTCGTATTCGAATTCTCAAACTTTAGGAAAGATCTAGTGATAATGCAAGAGGTATCAAGAGATATGACCATACCAGGGGCGTAGCCAGAAATTTTTTTTGGACTGGGCTAAAACTAAACTAATTTTTTTTTACAATCAAACTTTTACTTTTTAAAGAAATACTAAGCAAAATTTTTTAAGGAAACATCGACGGTACTAGAAATTATATTAATATAAAATAGGTTAATTACACTTTGTCCTCCTGAATTTTAGCTCAAAAACATCTAACCCCCCTATAGTTAAAAAACTATATTTTGCCCCATTGAAGTCAAATAAAAATTACAAAATGAGAGAAATTAAGTAGTTGACAAAAGGACTATTGTGCTAACATGTCAAACTTTAGGGAGCGTTTTGGAACAAAGTAAACGATAGGGGGGTTAAGTGTTTTGTGCGGTGATTCACGTTTCGTCAGGACTCAGAGGCGATAGCGATTCACGTACGTGTCGTGAGGGGCCAAGTGCCTTGCTGGGTTGATGCGGGCTGACGTCTTGGTTGAGGGGGGCTGAAACATGTACTTAATAATATGGACTAGTTTTTCTCAAAACTCGGCCGAGCTATAGCCCGGCTGAGCCAACTATTAGATCCACCCATGGACCATATCATCAACAGACTGAAGATATTCATGATACGAGGCGGAGGCTAAAGATGGTAACGTTTAAGTCATTTAGGTTTACGAATGGAACTTCAAGTAGATGAGGGATCTTTCGTGGAGAAGATGCATGGTGAGCAAATATTGTTAGAATCTTGATGGCGACATCATCAATGAAAAGCTTTTGATGTAGTTTATGATTAGCTTACCATTTTTTTCCTTTTAATTGAGTTTAGTCAATGTATTTCTATTTTGTTTAGAGATTAAATTTAATTCAAATAAGTGGTCAGGATTTGTTTTAGAAGAAAATATGCTATTTTGGGATCCCGTAATTGCCAAAACTTTTGGGACCATAACTTGAGATTTGGAGGGTATGTTTGGACTTCTAATGTGTGTTTAGGGTGTATCAATGAGATGCATCATCTGAATATGTTAGAAACACAAAAGGGGCCTCTTTGGCAAAGTTATCATGGCTTGAAAGGGCCAATATGGGATTTGGACATAGTTATGTTTTTTGTTTCTCTATATCATACTTTTCTTGAATGATTACAATTAATTTGTCAACTCAATAATTTACCTTAAGCTTAAGTTTCTTAGGTATTATGCAATTATGTCCTATACGTAGGGGTTAGGCCAACACCAAAGGATATAAAGTTGACGAATACAATTGTGCCTTATTTTTTTTTCTTGGTCGTGGATTCGGTCCCTTTCTTGTAAATTTCAAGTCTATGACCATGGATTCAGTTATCTACTTCTTCAACCCCCCCCCCCCCCCCCCCCTCCTCCTCCTCCTCCTCCTCTCCTTCCTCTCATATCTACTTAATATCATGCAATTAGAACCTCCCAAGTTTCTTGTTTCAACATATAATATCTTCTTTTCAACTTATTGTTCCTAATTATTTGAGTAGGGTCTCTTCCCCATACAACCACTCTGGTCATTCATAAGCTTTTTATGTTTTATTGTATAGTTTGTTTATCATTCTCCAATAGAAGATATCTATACAAAGTAACTGATTGCCATCAAATGCATTCGCAAGTCTACGACCTAATACATAGCAAAAATTGGCTCCCTTGGGCTATGAAATGGTGTAAGACCACCTTACATTGATCATCCAAGATGAGGCATATGCCAGTCTAAGTTTTAACTGCCATTAATGTCCTTGCATCTACAACCTTCTCCCCTATGTTTCCTTACAAATTCCGTTCATCCTTTCTTAGTCCTTCACTTTCTCTTTCTTGCCCATTTTAGGGCCTTTTCCGCTCTAACAACTAAAAGCAAACCAACCCAACGAGACAAGCTTGAATCCAAAAAGGTAGGCACATGTTAGGAGAAAATCTGCCATGCCTATCTAGCATTTCATCATTTTGTAGAATTTATGGGTAGTTCTAGGCTTCGAGTTTATCGCAGCGTCCATCAGGCAGTGATCCATTGCTTTGCAGGTCGAATCAAAAGAAAAGGAGAGAGAGAGAGAGAGAGAGAGAGAGAGAGAGAGAGAGAGAGAGGGGGGGGGGGGGGGCAGGGTTATGGTCTGATGTTCACCTCTTTTGCATGAGGATCAGCTGGAAGAGAGGGCAACACCCCTTACGGAATACGGCACACTGCATCATCAAAAACCCATGAGAGAGGTGGAGGTGGTGGTGCGATGGGAGAGGCCAGAGGTACGAGCGCCATTGTTCTTTGATCGATCTCCTTCCTCTCTCTAAGAAGCTAGAGTTCGAGGAAAAATATGAGATTTTTCCAGCTTCGAATATGTTTGGCCCTGGGTTTTTGGAAGTTGTTATTTGCACCCTACCAATCAATAACGGCACCCAACTTAATAAAAACATAAATGCACCATGTGTCCCCGACTCCCCGAGACCTCCCATGCTTATTGATAAGGACACTGCCACCTCTGCTGCCGGTTCCATTCACCCACCATCACCTCCGCCAGTCCTGTGCAACCAATCTTTGCCATTGTGCCGGTGGTAAAATTGTTATGGCATCAGTGTAAATCATAGACCTGATTCCAACTGTTCTAGAAATTACACCCTGATTTTTTTGTGCATTAAGCTAATAAAAGGATTCGATATCAAGTACAGATCCCAGTTCATTATTGAAACTAATACGGATACTTCAATCAAATGGGATAAAGATGAGAGGATAGAAAAAGAACCAACCTTGGCCATGTTTAAACTTGAAAGTCGTCAATTGAACGATGGCGTTTCCCACCTTCCAGTCGTCGATCGTTGGTGATGTTTCTAGAGGCTTGGTTAAAAAAAACCAAAGGAACACTGTATGCGCAGAAAAAAAAGATTTGGGTCGTCTTTATTGCAAGCACACGGAGATTATAAAGGCCGGGACCCAGGGACTCGGGGGTGGTGAGCCGGGTGCGACGAATATTTGATCAAGAGATTATGGGAGAGATCCTTTGGAGAGTCCCTTTGATCCGCGTCTCCACGTTACTTCATGCGAGAGCTCTGAAGGGGTTGCCCAAGACAGAGATCTTTATAGGGGTGAGGGTTTCTTGAGAGGCTAAGAGGTGTTCGCCGTTGATTTTGTCCCTTCCGTGCTTCGCACTTTCTCAGCTAGGGGGCTTTTGGCTTCGTTCCTCGGTCTTCGTGTCTCCCTCGGCTCTGGCTGGATCTTAGCGTTCTTGATCGTCGGTTTGCAGCGTCGATCGTGCTTCTGGCGTCGACTTTGGCTTTGCTTTAGCGTGGCTTTGGCTTTTGCTTTGCTTTAGTGCTTGCGCTTGAACGTAGACGGGTAGAGGCTTGTGATGCTTTAGTTCTTCCAGACTTCGAGTCGCATCGACTAGAACGTGCGGTGCTTTGCTCGTGATCGTCGTAGTTGCTTGGCTTTGGCACTTGCTTTGCTTTGGCGTGGTCTTTACCGGTGCTTTGCTTTGGCTCCCTAGTTTTGGCTTTGCTTTACTTTGACTTGATCTTCTCCTTGAACGATGACGGCGACGTTCTCCGATTCTTCTTTATTCTTCCGGCTTCCTCGACGGTTGTGGCATCGCCTTGACTTCTCTTCTTCTCCGGGCTTATTTGGCGTGATCAGAGTTGAAGACTTTGTTTTGAAGGCAACGGGTGTAGTGCCGCTTCGGATATCCTTCTCCAAGCTTTCTTCTTCGTGAATGGAGCGGACGTTGTTGAAGACGATGGGGTGATACCACTTCGATCTTCTTCTCCAAGCTTTTGGGCTTCATCGGAGTAGAAGGCTTGATGAAGATGATGAGGTGATACCGCTTTGATCTTCTTCTTCGGGCTTTTGGGTTTGATTGGAGTCGAAGGCTTGATGAAGACGACGGGGTGATGCCACTTCGATATTCTTCTTCGAGCTTTTGGGCTTGATCGGAGTCGAAGGCTTGATGAAGACGATGGGGTGATGCCGCTTCAATCTTCTTCTTCGGTTTTTGCTTCTGGCGTCTTTGGAGTTGATGGCTTCTTCTTCTCCGAGCTCTCTTCTTCGTGCCTGGAGTCGAAGGGTTGATCTTCTTGTGCAAGGGTCTTCACGTTGATAAGGACTTTCAATGAACTAAGTCGGTCCGAAAGGGATAGGCTTGCCCGAGCCTCGTGAAGCCTTGGGTCGTTGAAGGTGAGTCTCCTCCTTTGCAGAGCTTTCTTACTTCTGTCTTTGACCTGCGACGGTTGTGGCGTTGGCTTCTTCTCCGGGCGTATTTGGCGTTATCGGAGTTGAAGGCTTTGTTGAAGATGATGGGTGTAGCACTGCTTCGGGTATCCTTCTCCAAGTTTTCTTCTTCGTGAATGGAGTGGATGTTGTTGAAGACGAAAAGGTGATGTCACTTTGATCTTCTTCTCTGGGCTTTTGGTCTTGATCGGAGTTGAAGGCTTGATGAAAACAATGGGGTGATGTTGCTTTGATCTTCATCTCTGTCCTTTGCTTTTGGCATTTTCGGAGTTGAAGGCTTGTTAAAGACAATGGGGTGATACCGCTTCGATCTTCTTTTCTGGGCTTTTGGGCTTGATCGAAGTCGAAGGCTTGATGAAGATGACGGGGTGATGCCGCTTCGATCTTCTTCTCCAGGCTATTAGGCTTGATCGGAGTCGAAGGCTTGATGAAGACGACAGGATGATGCCGCTTCGATCTTCTTCTTCGGCCATTACTTCTGGCGTATTCTTCTTCTCCGAGCTTGCTTTTTCGTGCCCGGAGTCGAAGGGTTGATCTTCTTGTGCAAGGGTCTTCACGTTGATAAGGACTTTCAATGGACTAAACCGGTCCCAAAGGGATAGGCATGCCGGAGCCTCGTGAAGCCTTGGGTCATTGAAGGCGAGTCTTATCCTTTGCAGAGCTTCCTTACTTCTGCCTTCGACCTGACGACGGTTGTGGCATCGGTTTCTTCTCCGGGCGTATTTTGCGTAATCAGAGTTGAAGGTTTTGTTGAAGATGATGGGTGTAGCGCTGCTTCGGGTATCCTTCTCCAAGCTTTTTTCTTCGTGAATGGAGCGGATATTGTTGAAGACGATAAGGTGATGCCGCTTCGATCTTCTTCTCCGGGATTTTGAGCTTGATCGGAGTTGAAGGCTTGATGAAGACGACGGGGTGATATCGCTTTGATCTTCTTCTTCGGTCTTTGCTTCTGGTGTTTTCGAAGTTGAAGGCTTGTTGAAGACGACGGGGTGATGCCACTTTAATCTTCTTCTCAGGGATTTTAGGCTTGATCGAAGTCGAAGGCTTGATGAAGATGACGGGGTGATGCCACTTCGATCTTCTTCTCCGGGCTTTTGGGCTTGATTGGAGTCTAAGGCTCAACGACGGGGTGATACCGCTTTAATTTTCTTCTCCGGCCTTTGCTTCTGGCGTCTTCGGAGTTGAATGCTTCTTCTTCTCTGAGCTTTCTTCTTCGTGCCCGGAGTCGAAGGGTTGATCTTCTTGTGCAAGGGTCTTCACATTGATGAGGGTTTTCAATGGACTAAGTTGGTCCCAAAGGAATAGGCTTGCCCGAGCCTCGTTAAGCCTTGGGTTGTTAAAGGCGAGTCACCTCCTTTGCAGAGCTTCCTTGCTTCTGTCTTTGACCTGGAGACAGTTGTAGCGTCGGTTTCTTCTCCGGGCATATTTGGCGTAATCGGAGTTGAAGGCTTTGTTGAAGACGACGGGTGTAACGTCGCTTCGGGTATCATTCTCCAAACTTTCTTCTTTGTGAATGGAGCAGAAGTTGTTGAAGACGACAAGGTGATACCACTTCGATCTTTTTCTCCAGGCTTTTGGGCTTGATCGGAGTTGAAGGCTTGATGAAAACGATAGGGTGATGCTGCTTCGATCTTCTTCTCCGGCCTTTGCTTCTGGCGTCTTCGGAGTTGAAGGCTTGTTGAAGACGGCGGGGTGATGCCGCTTCGATCTTCTTCTCTGGTTTTGCTTCTGGCATCTTCGGAGCTGAAGGCTTCTTCTTTTTCAAGCTTTCTTCTTCGTGCACAGAGTCGAAGGGTTGATCTTGTTATGCAAGGGTCTTCACGTTGATTAGGACTTTCAATGGGCTAAGCCGATCCCCAAAGGGGTAGGCTTGCTCGAGCCTCATGAAGCCTTGGGTCGTTGAAGGCGAGTCTCTCCCTTTGTAGAGTTTCCTTGCCTCTTGCTATCTGACCTCTTGAGCCTTCCCCCTCCCCCTCTATTTATAGGTGAAGGGGGGTGGGGAGAAATATGGGAAGGTTCATTTAAATCGCTTGATTTTCTCTCTCATAACTATTCAAGATTCATTCCCTCATTTATGGGAGAATAAACCTTCATTTATTTTCCTTTTCTCGCAGAGTATTTATGGCCCAATCATTTTGACTTTTTTATTTGAATCTCGCGCATTAAATCAATGGTGATCCGGCTTCGTTTATTGTCCGTTGGATCAAAGGATCGACGTAGATCTACGCTTATGTAGACGTCTACGCAACCTCCCCCCCGCGTATGACGGTTTTCTTTCCTTTTTCTTCCTTTTCTTTCTTTATTTTCTTTCCTTTTCTTTTCTTTATTTTCTTTATTTATTTTCTTTTCTTTCTCGATCTTCTTTCTTGGCCGGCCGCTCCTACCTGCAGCACGGTTTTCCAAAAGGGGGGCCGGGTGGGCCCCACTAGAGGATGGGCCCACCCGACCTCTCTTTTGGTTCAGGTCGGGTCTGGTGGGCCCGGGTTCGTGTCGGGTTTGTCCCCGGGTCGGCGAATACGGGCAAGGCTTGGGTGCGATCCAATTTTCGATGTCTACAAACACATAATGAATCGGACGGTTCGGCCACGACATAGGTAACAACGACATCTGCGTTAACAGAGAGAGAGAGAGAGAGATTACTTAGGTGATGGCTGATGGGCTATGTCGGCAAGATAAAGTGCAATGGAGAGAATAGCAAGAGGTAGGGGGTTCAGTGTAATCACAGTTATAGAGGAGAGACGTTTGACACATCATGAATAAGGCAAGTAATCATGATATGGTTATAGGAGTTCGGTATAACAGGGATTGCTAGATTTAATGATTTTAAATTTCAAGTTAAAGGGCAGAGAGATTTAGGGGGCCGTAGGTCACAATCACAATCATTCGCTAAACCCGTATTTGATCGGACTATATAAGTGATGTTGTGACTGGATGTTTTTTTAGCCTTGATATGCACTCATATGTATGGATGGCCAGAATATATGCTTTATCTTATGTTATATATTTGGGTCGCACGGCTCGCTCACTCGAGAGCGAGAGAGAGAGAGAGAGAGAGAGAGAGAAGAGAGAGAGAGAGAGAGAGAGAGAGAGAGAGAGAGAGAGAGAGAGAGAGAGAGAGAGAGAGAGAGAGAGATTTGTGCTACTATTGGGCAAGCTATTATCATGCGGTATGCGGCATCACACCTCAGGGCAACAGGTGTCTGTAGAGCATAGTTTCTATGCACGGACAAAAAAGATTCGGAGTTAAAGTTTCTGAGTAGCTACAATAACTCCAATTTTTTTTTGTCTTGTAGCGCAAAGAAGCGCACAGGGCATGGACAATTTTATTCGGTATGAAGGTCGAGGCTTAGTGCAATTCACCCATTGGTGGTGTATGCTAAATGGGGTATTGTGCTAACATTTCAAACTTTAGGGAGCGATTTAGAACAATATAAATGGGTATTGTGCTAAAAACTACTTAACCCTAGTCTAAAAACTACATTTTGCCCCCATTCAATTCAGTTTTGATAAGATAAAAATTACCAAATGAGGGAATTAAGTAGTTGACTAAACGGAATATTGTGCTAACATTTCAAACTTTAGGGAGCGATTTAGAACAATATAAATGAGTATTATGCTAACATTTCAAACTTTAGGGAGCGATTTAGAACAATATAAATGAGTATTATGCTAACATTTCAAACTCTAGGGTGCGATTTGCAACAAATTAAGGAGGAGGAGGAGGATGAGGAAAAGGAGGAGGCTAGAGGAGGAGGCCAGAGGAGGTGGAGGATGAGAGGAAGAGGAGGAGGCTGGAAGAGGAGGAGGAGGGGACTTACCAGAGGAGGACGGCGGATAGGCGGCGGAGCCGAGGTGCGCGCGTCGGAGAGGAGGCCCGGGGGGGGGGGGGGGATAATTCAGAGCACAGCAAACGAAAAGGGGATCGGCCGGGTTGAATAGATCGCAGGTATTTTTACCGACGGATATTAAATTTCCATCGGTAAAATTATGTATTATACCGACGGATTATATATGTCTGTCGGTAATAAAAATAGAAAAAATATTTAAAATATGAAAGTTTTTATACCGACGGTACATATATAATCCGTCGGTAAAACATGTATTATTACCGAAGGTTTTACGTTGCTCTGTCGGTAAAGATATTATTACTGACGGCTATTATATTTCCGTCGGTACTAAATATGCAAAAATAATTAAAATATTAAACTGTTATTACCGACGGAATTTAATATTACCGTCGGTATAAATGATAATATTGCCGACGGTAATAAAATATTCCGTCGGCAATAGACCTCTTTTTTGTAGTGTGGGCAGAGTATGATTCACATATCGGCGGAGCTTGCTGGTCGGGGCTTAGAGCTATTCACTGACCAATGGTGCCTGACGGTTGGGGAGTGTGTGATTCACCAATTAGCGGTGCTTGCTGATCGGGGGAGAGTTAAGCACATTTAATATATATATATATATATATATATATATATATATATATATATATATATATATATATATATATATATATAGGGGCATGCTATAATGCAGCATGCGGTAAGTGCGGCACCGCACTACAACCGTCTGATGCACTACTGCGTGCATGCGATGCACACAGCGGGTGCATCAGACGACTGCGGTGTAATGCCGCACTTACCGCATGCCACATTATAGCATGTATATATATATATATATATATATATATATATATAGAGAGAGAGAGAGAGAGGCATGCTAGGATGCGGCGCGTGTGGCGTCGCACCGTTGCCATCTGATGCACCGCTGCGGTGCATCAGACGACTGCGATGCGACACCGCACACCATATTTTAGCATATATATATATATATATATATATATGGGCATGCTATGCTGCGGCATGTGGTACGTGCGGCACCGCATCGCAGCAGTCTGATGCACGCGTTGCGTGCATCGCATGCACGCAGCGGTGCATCAGACGGCATGCGGTAAGTGTCGCACTTACCGCATGCCGCATTATAACATTTCTTATATATATATATATATATATATATATATATATATATATATATATATATATATATATATATATATATATATATATATATATATATATATATATATATATATATATATATATATACTAGTAAAGCCCGTGCCTGTCGGCACGCAAAAGATTTTGAAGGCGTGATAAAATTTTGAGGGAAAAGGCAATATTTTAAAGGTGGCAATAATAATTTAAAAGTGATGATATTTTTTAGCGAGAGAACAATATTTCTAGGGTGATAACAATAGTTTTTGAGCTATGACCTACGGAATGAGAAAATGAGCTACGATCATTTTGACCACCCTAGAAGTTTTGGAATTTTGTGAAAATTGGTGGGTGTGCTGTCAAGGGTATCATGATCATCTTCACCAATTTTCAAGAAATTCCAAAACTTCTAAGGTCATCAAACGGTAGAACGATATTTTAAAGAAGGTGGTGATATTTTAAAAGTGACAAAAAAATTAAGGACGCTGATAATATTTTGAGGGTGTGAACAATAATTCATATTGTTTTTTTTTTAAATCTATGTTCTATCACCCTCTCCATAACTAAATGGTGTGACTAAACGTTTGAGTCTTAATCAATCTTGAGTTCCAATCCTCTACCTCCATTGTCTGATGCAGCATGCAGCCGTAACAGTTAGATATACCAATCAGTGTGCCTGCCAACAGACGATTGTGATTCCCAACCATAGGAAATCAAGGGAAGTAACAATGTGAGAGGAGTGGAACACACACATACACACAAATATAAGACAATAACAACGATTAAATATTTTATAAATAATATTCATAAATTAACAACAATAATATAAGATCCTTGCTCAAATAATAGATTATGCACACAAACAATAAGCATGCTAGAGAGAGAGAGAGAGAGAGAGAGAGAGAGAGAGAGAGAGACCACAATCAACTGCAAGTGAGTCAAGATTCTTAAACAGTAAGTGAAACACAGGGACCTACTGATTCAGACTCCGACTACTCTCCACACTCTGGATTGAAGTAAGGATGGGCCTAGGTGGACACAATCAATGAACAATGTCAGAAACATTAGCCGAGATGAGGTGTGAAGAAGCAAGGGATGAACACCACGAAGGAAATAAATTCATGCACCATCGCTTCGTTTGCAGTTGGCCTCTCCTCGTGATCATACCGAAGCAACTTGTTCAAGAAGTCGATCACCTGCAAAACATCGGTCCAAGATTAAGCCAGTCACTTATATAACACAAAGGAGAAGTACAATTCAGATAGTGTACTGTGTTGGAATCATACTGAACATATATAATACACATTGGATCGAATATCAACGCAAGGACTCGACTGACGTGCAATTTCACGGAACCGTTCAGCCTCTATGCAAAAAAAAGTGGTGCCTTTATTCTTTTGATTAATGGTTTTGGTATAGATAATAAAGTTTTCCGCCGCATCATACGAATACAACATGTGGGAATGAATTCCAAGAATAGGACATCCGTCCCAATAATATATGTACAAAATTGGTAATAACAATACAAAAAATATCTCATGATTAAATATGAACAATAACATGGTTCGTAAACTCGAGTAAAAATCATCGTTTCAGATCAAAACTCATGCTTCTGATAACATATCTGAACAAACTACTCTTTGTTAAGATTGTGTGATAACAAATTTCGTAACAGAGTTGTTACAACTACTCATGTGATAACTCCTTGATCTGTGATGATATCTGCTCTGTTATGATAGGTCGGCGTGTAGGACATCATCCATCATTATGGCCATTACCGAGTATCAACCAGAAAGAGTATGAAAGCCCTGTTCACCAAGGAATGAAAGCCAACGTATTTGTGAGATTTCATTTCTTAACCAAACACCTAATAATTGTAAATCCCACTCAATGTACAAATGCAGATGCACATTTAATAAAAACATTTCAACCACAGAGTTTGAACCGTATCAATGTCTTCTATAATTTTATGAAAAATACTATTAAACCAAACAATTTTGTACAGATACACTATAGACCCGATCACTACAGTTCGCTGCACCCAAACTCGACCAGTGAATCACAATCAACACCAACTGGCAAGCAACAGACGGTTATGATCAGATCTGTAAAGAGTCTAAACCTTTTTGTTGGGTTGAATATCATTGCACTATTTTTATATATAGAAATTCAAAAATTGGAGACCAAATGATGCACAAATGTAAATATAATTAGCCAAAATAATAAAGTCATATCGAACAAAAACAAATCAACCATAGTATCTTCTCAGTCATATAGGCATAATATTAATTACATATCCTATGATTTCCAGCAAATTCCTTCTCTCAACATTCTCTTTCATTATCGTCATCATCATCAAACATCTAAATGGATGGATACCACACCACCACGGATAAATAAACTATGTTTATGCCTTTTGTTTTAGACTACATGGCATACCATGATAGGACCATAAAGCAAGTGCATCAAATCATATGGGTAGCTAAAAGAACAATACTTGACCGTGAAAGCCTATCCGTCGGAAAAGCCGAGACACCGACTGTGGGGAAGGGACTTCACTCCTTCCGCTGAACTGATCAAGTCATTGAGTGAGGAGGAGTGGAGCGAGATGGGGCTGTCGCTCGCCGGGGAAAAAGTTGCAAACTCATTTTCCTACTACAATAAACACAGAGTTAAAAGTCTATCAAGAGAGCAATTCCAACAAACTAAAACAAAGCAACATGAACCCCAAATTGAATATCTTTTCCATGAATTTTTTTTTTCATTGTCGATTAGCCCTAGACTTCTTTAAAATGGTATTTTTAAAGGCAACCCATTAAATGCCAACTTCAAATTGAAAAATTTCCAACACATTATGGATGTACTCTAACTGTGAAGTCCCTTAAAAATAAAAACCTAAAGTCGGTTCCTACAAAAAAAAAACTAATATTTGTAGTTCAACTTTAACAACACAACCCATTTTACATTTAGAAAATTAGATAAATCTTATTTAACCTAAACATCACAATCTGAGTTTGTTCCCATATCAAGGACACTTAGAAGCATGCAACATGTACCGTAATAATTTACTTAAAAGAAATGACAAAAAAGCTTGATCGATTATAAGGTTTTCTTTTACAGCAACAGTATACTGTTTTGGTTGCACCGAGAATTTTAGTGGAGTATTGCATTGAAACAAACATATTAACTGTAAACATTTTTTAGAACAAACACATCTAAAATCAAAAGTAACCAATTGAAGAAAATAAATCAAACCCAAGATAATCAATACCTAATTCTAAATATGATATAAAGGGTATCAAATCAAGTGCCACCACAAAGTTAGTAGAAGTGCAAGACATGAGCAGTTAATGACAACCTCATGCACAGATTCAAGCTTCTCGCCATCGTCTTCTTCGTCTTCGGAATGGTCCTGCATTGAAGTGATAAGTAATACCATATGATTCATCATCCTCGCTCATGTTGTCCTCACAACAGGTCTCCTCACTTTAAAATAAAAAACTGTTAGACACCTGCTTCGATTCAAGTAAGAATTCGTAAATTTTGAATGATTTCAAAGCATGATATTTCACATTTCTGCGAAGGCAAAGTTAAAGAGTAGAAGATCTGGTAAAGATTTTAATCGAACTACTTGCCTCATAATACAGTATTCAAAACGAAAGGATAACCCACCATATCAAAGCCCACAACAACCCAATCAACAAACACTTTCCCCATCGCCTCCCATATTCTGATAATATATAGACTCTAGTTGCCTTGGCGTTTGGGTATAAGATTATCCCATCAAAATATTTCCCTAATTAGTATAGCTTGGTTCTTGTTTCATCGCTGCCAATCAACAACGGAAATACTCTTCACGTCGGTTTGAACTCTTTGTTCCCTCATCTTGTGGATCTTATACTCCAACTCTTCAATCACTTATAATCACCCTTGACTTTATCATATCAATATCAGTATAACAACAACCAAATTCATAAAATAAAGACTGCAATCACCGAATATACCAAATGATGCACTTTTTGGCATGCCTCTCAATTACATAAGTATCATAAAAAAAAAAGACAGTTGAGTGCTTAATACATTATCATCGGATTTGTTTGAAAAGAAATAAATAAAGGAGAACTATAAGATCATTACACAACAATGGATCAAAGAATTTAAGATCAATTATACATAAAACAAAAGAAGGAAAACCAATCGGCGCAATCGGGTATGAGAGAGAGAGAGAGAGAGAGAGAGAGAGAGAGAGAGAGTATATCCAAGCCAAATGTGATTTAGTGTATTTGGTTGCCTGTCGGCCGGGACTTGGTGTTATTCAATGCCTGCACCTCCCCTGCTATCCTATGCATCGTCCCAGATCTTGGCAGCCACCCCAAGCCACTTGCACCTCTTATGTTTTGTTCCTATCTCCGGTGATCCCCCTAGCCACCTTAGGCATCCCCCCGATGACCCCCTCCACGCCCATAAAGTCAGCAACAACAGCAAGCAGTGCATTTTAAGCAAAGAGGAAACTTGAGATTATTAAAAATAAAAAAACTATATATTAGAAACTATAATATGAGAGATAAAATGATAAAAAAAAAACTGAGATTATAAAAAAAAACTGAGACTATAACTTCTCAAATCCAACATGAACCCAGTCACATGGAGAAGCTCCAAGCCTCAAGCCCCAATAGTAATGTTCAAGGTTTTTTCAAAGTTGAAAGTGGGCTTTGAAAAAACATTGAGCATTATGAAATTTTTATTTGCACCAAAAATAACAAAAAAAAAACCCACCTGCTTCTTGGTTTGAACTCGAAAGCAAAAATCCCAACCAAAATCGATCCCTAGTGAAACCACCAAAACTGGATATATATCACAAGCAAAATTGATTTTGTAGAAAATATGATCCCAATAATCTAGAAGAGAGAGAGAGAGAGAGAGAGAGAGAGAGAGAGAGAGAGAGAGAGAGAGAAACAGAGAGAGAGACCATTACCTGGAACATCCATCAGCGGGAGGCTTGTTGCCATCTTTGATCCTTCTCCAGACGTCTCAGCTCTCGCACCAAATCGTCATTGGGAGGAGCATGGGGCACGGTGTGGTTCTAAGGGGGCGGCGTTGTGTGCCGTTGCCGATGACATCGTAGGCGGCGGAGACGGGGGAGGTCGCGGTGGCGCCGCGTGGTCGAGCAGAACATGAGACCGGAGAGAGAGAGAGAGAGAGAGAGAGAGAGAAACAGAGAGAGAGACCATTACCTGGAACATCCATCAGCGGGAGGCTTGTTGCCATCTTTGATCCTTCTCCAGACGTCTCAGCTCTCGCACCAAATCGTCATTGGGAGGAGCATGGGGCACGGTGTGGTTCTAAGGGGGCGGCGTTGTGTGCCGTTGCCGATGACATCGTAGGCGGCGGAGACGGGGGAGGTCGCGGTGGCGCCGCGTGGTCGAGCAGAACATGAGACCGGAGAGAGAGAGAGAGAGAGAGAGAGAGAGAGAGAGAGAGAGAGAGAGAGAGAGAGAGAGAGAGAGAGAGAGAGAGGAGAGAAGAGGGGTCCAGGGCGGTTGCGATCACCGTAACAGCCGGCAGAGGAGAGGGAGGAGTTTTCTTCGGGGCGAAATCGTGGTTTGTGGGATCGTGGGTTCGTGAGAGAGAGAGAGAGAGAGAGAGAGAGAGAGATCATCCCTCAAATCCAGCAACCCTCGTCGCGTCAAATCCCGCATGCCCATCGATCGCCACAACTCGATCATCGATCCCCTGCCCTTTGATCCCGTCGTTCGATTAAGAGAATGCCGAGAGAGAGGCGAGAGAGAGAGAGAGAGAGAGAGAGAGAGAGAGAGAGAGATAGAGAGAGAGAGAGAGAGAGAGCGAGAGAGAAGCAGTTACAGATTTGGGGGGCGTGGGGTGGCTTTGGGATCGGATCGATCACCCCTTAAATCCCGCAACCACGCCCCCTCAAATTCCGAGGGCCCTTCGATCATCCCACCCCGATCGTACCCGCCCTTCAATCGTTCGATTAAAACAAAATTGAGAGAGATAGAGAGAGACGTGCAAAGATATATTGTCCTTTGATTTTCTAACCGCCTCTTATGTTTGTATCGAACGGCTCTCTTTATTCATTCATTGTGAATATATATATATATATATATATATATATATATATATATATATATATATATATATATATATATATATATATATATATATATATATATATATATATAGAATACGGGGTATGAGCTGACAGCCCATTTTCATTTTAGGCTGTCAGCTAATATCCATTCGATTCAATCGATCGTGTCCGTCCGATCAAAAAACAAAAAAACCCTCAATTCTCTCTCTCCCTCTCACTGTTATCCACGGCCCTCCCTCTCTCTCTCTCTGGTTCGCTGAGTGAAACCCCCCACCGCCGTCAACCTCTCCCCCTCCCCCGATCTCCCGATCCAGCCCCCCGTCGCTCGTCGTCCCTCCTCCGGCCCCCTCCTGCTCCGTCCACCGGCAGCAGCGCACGACACCGCCATTGCACCCCGCGGCCGCCGACCACCGCCACTGCGCCCGCGCCCCGGCCAACGCCACCAGCATCCTGCGCCCCGGCCAACGCGCCGCTTGCGCCTGTGCCCCGCGCCGCCTGCGCCTACGCCCCGCGCCCCGGCCAACGTCGGTGCCAGGCGGGTGCTGCTGCCGCTCGCGAGAGAGAGGGAGAGGGACGGCTCCGGTCGTCGGAGGCACTGCAAGCGACGGCGAGCGACGGGGGGTTGGATTGGGAGATCGGGGGAAGGGGAGAGGTTGAAGGCGGTGGGGGGTTTCACTCAGCGAACCAGAGAGAGAGAGAGGGCCGTGTATGACAGTGAGAGGGAGAGAAAGAATTGAGGGTTTTTTTGTTTTTTAATCGAATGGACACGATCGATTGAATCGAATGGCTATTAGCTGACAGCCTAAAATAAAAGTGGGCTGTCAACTCATACCCCGTATTCTCTCTCTCTCTCTCTCTCTCTCTCTCTCTATATATATATATATATATATATATATATATATATATATATATATATATATATATATATATATATATATATATATATATATATATATATATATATATATATATATATATATATATATATATATATATATATATATATATATATATGAGCATACAAGAATAACATCTTTGCATGGACATACAAAGTCTCTCTCTCTCTGTGGGGGGGTGGCATACTCTTCCGCCATGTGGCATGCATCTGTCACATCGGGTTGTTACTGGATGTCAACCGACTGGAGCCTTAATGGAGAGGCGTGGAGCCCCCATTTCCCTCAAACCTACAGGACCTGTTGGGGATGTTGGTAGAGATGTGGAGCATGTTCCTATTGTGAGGAGCTCTAAGCTGCGATACATTGCCCCTAAGCTGATTGGTACTACAAAAGTGGTAATCTGTCCAGATGAGGAGGTGGTTAAGAATCAAAAGAAGTGGGAGTATTCGTTGGTTGGCTATGTTTTAGGTAGAAGACCCTATTACTTGCACTTGCAGGAGATGCTGATGAAGCGATGGAAGCCCAAGGGGACCTTGGAGATTTTTTCTAGAGAGAATGGGATTTTCTTATTCCGATTTGGGATAGAGGAAGATTTCTTCAAGGCTCTGGAGGGTGGACCTTGGTACATTGATGGAAGACCCTTGGTTCTGAAAAAGTGGGTTAGTGGGATGAAATGTGAAAGGGACCTTATTACCCATGTCCCTGTATGGGTGAGATTTTCAAATTTATTAGTAGACCTATGGTCCGAGGAGATCCTTAGCAGAATGGGAAGTATTATTGGGAAGCCATTGTATATGGATCAGGCAACCACAGCACAGCTCCGGGTAAGTTATGCTCGGTTCTGTGTAGAAATCAGCGTCGAAGATTCTCTTCCGGAGGTAGTGGAAGCCAGGGATTGCAAAGACAAGATTTTGTCTCTTCAGCCTGTTGTCTATGATTGGATCCCACAGAGATGCCGCGCGTGCAAATCCTTTGATCATAGTGAATCGATGTGCATTAAGCACCAGAAGATTGGAGAGAATTGGAAGAAATTCGGTGATAAAATGGGTCCGGTTCGGAATAGGGGAGCTTGGAGACCGGTTATGCAAAAGAGCAATGTAGTTCCACCTAACTCTAATGACTATCCTAGTCTATCTAAGGTAGTCGAGGATGGATGGACTAGGGTGTCCTCTGATGTTCGCAGTAAAGGGAAGGAGCGTGTGGTTTATAGCAAGTCTAACTCTGCTCATGTCAACAGATTTTCGCCATTGGAGGGTAGTCCCGAGGAGGGAGTGGGTTATGATGTATGCTTGGGAGATAATCGTTATCATCAAGGTCCTATTATTGCTGGTTGTAGCAATGAGGATGAAGTGCAAGCTGAGGTTGTAACAGAATCTGTTGCTGCTGTTGGCCCATCAGGTTCGTGCAATGTGGCTGCTGTTACACCACCTGGAGCTGGTGTTGGTACTGCTGTACCTGTGTCATTTGTTGATGTTACGCAGTCTCAGGGCAGCATTAATGATGTTGTTACCGCTGATTGCGCTGGAGCTGGGTTTGTTGGGAGTGATGAGGTCAGAGCTGGAGCAGCAGATGTTACTGTACTCAATGTTGAGGTTGTTGGCATAATAGAAGGGGCTGGTAGTGCTGCTGCTACACATTCAAGTGCTGCTGTAGGAGTACTGGAAGCAGTTGATGTTACAGAGTCAGTAGTTGGGGAAGATGTAGCTGGTACAGAGCCAGCAGCTAGTGTTACAGAGCAGGTTGCAGCGGTTGCCACAAAATCTGAAGCAGTGACGGAGATTATTGCTGCTGTTACAGATGCAGGAGCAAGTACTGATGCTATTCATCTTAGGGATGGATCTGGGTCAATTAACTCTGAGGTCTTGGCCGCCCATGTTGATGCTCCACTCACAGTGGCTGATCAACTAGATTCGGAGCAAGATCTGGATAAACTAAATCCTTGGGATGATTATGATAATTATAAATGGCCTAATGATGCTCGTTGGTTTGACTTTACTCAGGTTATTAAGTCAGGTGAACTGAGCAAGGGTAGGGCTGCAGCGCTTAAACCATTTGTGGAGCTCATCCAATGGAAAAAAGAGATACTCGAGGGTGATTTGCCTTTGACTCCTAGAGACCGTAAGCTCTTCAACGATGAGTATTTTCCGGGTGTTAAACCTAAAGTCTATTCCTTGATCGTGGATTCATTCCTCCTATCCTTTCTTGGCATTGAGGGGGATGGTCATATTGAGGGGGATCTATTGGAGTCCTGGCAGAATTTGAAGCTTTCCGGGGAGGACTTGATTTCTGACTGGGGTGAGCCCATTGGTTCTGGAGACAATGATAGTGAAGCAGTAGATGCGAGAGAGGAAGTAGATGATGGCATTGATCGGGCTTCTCTGGAGATCAAGCTAGAGATTTTGGCTAGGGAGCAGGAGCAGTCCCGAACTTCGCGAATTGGTAAACGGACTAAGGAGAGTTGGCCAAAGGGCCCTTGTGATAGGACATCTCGAAGCAGGCGGCGTTAGCAGAGCTTACTTGCAGCCTTTGCACTAAGTCGGAGGGTAGTTTGAGGGGATCTTGGCGTTTGGGAGTGTGGAGTTTGGGAAGATGAGTCTGGGATGATCGGATGGGCTATTTGGATGTTGGGTTTTTGCTTTTTTAGGCTGGAGTCATGTTACTTACTACGGTGAGCTAGTAGTGTGGTCCTATTTGGCCTAGTTTCTGCTTACTCACCCAGAGCTAAGCCGAGTCCTGTAACTGTCTTTATTTTCCAGTAATATATTCGTTTTTTACCTCTCAAAAAAAAAAAATAAACAGTCATCAAACAGAAAAGAAAAAAGAAAAGAAAATAGTCGTTGCCGGTGAACTGGCTAACACCATCCTCCACCTATGTCTCACACATCTTTCTAAATAATCAAATCCTCCATTGCTTACACTGCAAGCTGCACTATACATCATCCATTTCCCACCATCCATCTACCCTCATCGTACGGTTTAGATTTAGCCACGCCATGAAATTGGTGCAACAACCCCCAACTTCCTATACAAAGACAAGAATAACACAAAACTTGGGACTACTAATCTTCTACTGTTCCAGTGACCTACTGTTGGGATGGTAGCCCGCGGATGCACGTCACGTGGCACTAGTGTCATCACAGTCATTGGATTGAGTCCGTGTACGCCTACCATCGGGTCCTATTGTGAATCACACTTATCCACGGCAACTACGATGCGGTTAGTGCTACGTGGTGTGTATCGATCGGCTACCGTTTCCAGCTGTAGATTGCTGAAACCGTAGAAGATTCGAATTCTGTGTTGGCTCCCCTCAAACAACCAAATGTATGTTGAGGCCGAGAGGTCTCTTTCCACCCTCCATATGGTATATGTTTATGATTCCTTGATCCCTCCGTTTCCTTGCTCACCAACCCCTTGAATACTCTCCCCTTGCCTTGCACTTCTCGGCAAGCCCAATTCAGACAAAATAAAAAGGATAAATTACACATAGACCCCTATAGATTGATAGATTATCACAAATACCCCTAGTTTGAAAAGCATATCACTTGCACCCCCTCCAGGGCCTCCAAAGGGGTCTGTGTAGGGCTGGCAATTTCGAACCCGACACGGCAGACCCAACACTATCCGACACGAAGTTAGCAGGTCTGGGTCGCGGCTAAACGGGTTCGGGTTGTAAACGGGTCGACACGATAGACCCATTTAATAAACGGGTCGGGTCCGGATTTATACAGTAGAACCGGGAAGACCCGTTTAATATTCAACAATCGGGTCTACCTGCAATCCGATACTATAATATATAATATCAGCGGGTCTATCAGGTTTGGTCGGGTCGAGTCGGATCGGGTCAACTGAATAAACCGGTGTGGTAAACGGGTCTTATCGAGTCTACCCGTTTATAAACGGGTCGGATACGGGTTTAGGATCTAGACACGATTAGTTAAACGGGTCGGGTCCGGGTCTATGGATTTTGGACCCGACCCGAAACTAGACCCGACACGAACCTGACCCGACACGACCCATTGTCACCCCTAGGTCTGTGTATGGTTTTTCAAACTAGAAGGGAGACATTTGTAGGGTTTAAAATGTGAGGGGGTGTAAGTGATAATCTGTCAAACTACAGGGGTCTGTGTGTAATCTGTCAAACCTGAAATCCAACAGAACTTTGTATACCTTTCCCACCAAGATGGTGATCTCAAACAAGAGCCACCACCCATAACATCTCCAGCTCCGACGACCCACTTCGCGCCGCGATCATATCTTGGATCAGGCGACATGAATTCGAGCAGGAGCGCGAGCACCTGCATCTTTCTCATGGTTGTCGCGCTGAGTTTCCGACGGATAGCGTCCGACGCCAGCGTCGGAGCGCTCTCCCCCGACGAACGGAGCTCTCTGATCGAACTCCGCGACTCCCTGAGCTCCATCGCCGACCTGCACTCGAATTGGACCGGCCCCCCTTGCTACAATGGCCGGAGCCGATGGATAGGGATCGCATGCTCCGGCTCCCATGTCATTGGCATTGCTCTCGACGGGATTCAGCTCACGGGCTCACTCCCCCCCTCCGCTCTGCAGAGCCTGACGTATCTGACCAACCTCAGCTTCAGCAACAATGCCCTCCACGGCCAGCTTCCCACTCTCGAAGGCCTCCATCGTCTGCGGGCCGTGTCCTTCTCCCACAACCGCTTCTCGGGTCCGATCCCGATCGGATTCCCATCGCTGCCCGTATTATCGCGGCTGGATCTCCAGGATAATCTTCTCAACGGGACGATTCCAGCGCTCGATCAGCAGGCGTTGGCGGTGTTCGATGTGTCGTACAACTTCCTCGAAGGCCAGATTCCGGCGACGGCGGCCTTGCAGAGGTTTTCCAGCAGTTCATATAATCATAACCTGAAATTGTGTGGAAGGCCTCTGAACAAACAATGCCCGGTGGCTCCCCCTTCGATTCCTCCTCCCGGACCGCCCCCTTCGCCTCCGAGCCGCCGGTCGAGGGAATTGAAGCTGTGGGCTCTTGTTCTGATTGCTTTGGGTTCACTCATGGTCCTTGGCATGATCATCTGGTGCTTGCTGTGCTGCTACAAGAGGTGTCATAAGGAACCAGGGAAAGGGGATGCTTCAGGTATCTGAATTGCTCCATATCTAAGTAAAGCTTTATGTTGATATTCGAATGTAACAGTAGAATTTTCATTGCAGGAGAAGCTTCTTCTGGCCTGTCGGACAAGGCGGCGAGAGGCGCGGGGGATGGAGCAGACCCCGACAGGGTCGTCGAGCTGGTGTTCTTCGACAAGGAGAGGCCGGCCTTTGACCTTGACGACCTGCTAAGATCTTCGGCGGAGTTGATTGGGAGGGGGAGGCTGGGGATGACGTACCGGGCGACGCTGGAGTCGGGGCCGGTCGTGGTGGTGAAGAGGCTGAATGGGGTGGGCAAGAGGGAGTTTGCTCAGCAGATGCGGCTGCTTGGGGGGGTGAGGCATGAGAACCTCGTGGAGATCATATCTTTCTACTGTTCCATGGAGGAGAAGTTGGTCATCTATGAGGAGGTCCCTGGTGGGAGCTTGTTCCATTTGCTCCATGGTAATCCCTCCCCTGAATTTCTCCATTGAAGTGCTAACCATTTCCCCAAGTTCTACTTTAAAATCTTTATCAAGTGATTACCTTAAGGGTGTGTTTTCTTATCTGTCATCAAGTCTTATCCCATCAAGATGGGGTCGACCATGTTGGCGTGTTTAGTCCCACATCGATAAAGGGAGCGGGTGTAGTGTGCTTTATATATATCCCGCTCTGCACTCTTCTCTCCAAAAATTTAGTCTTTTGGAGTAAGTTGGGATTGTCAATTTGATATCAGAGCCGCACATGGATGTCCACGTGAGGGGACATTTTAGCATGTTTAGTCCCACATCCATAATGGGAGAGGGTGTAGTGTGCTTATATACCCCGTTGTGCACTCTCCCTCATGGTTTCTTACATTCCCCATGAACTTATGTAATATAAAAAGGGTAAAGGTAAGATTGGATATATATTTAGAATTTTTAATAATAGCTTGGGGTGGCAGTTTAACCCCAACCTCAGTTTTTGGGGATTCCTCATGAAGGGAAAAAAAAAGCAATACTATTCATACCGAGAGTTTTTACCGAATCTCTCACACCGGATGACATGGCATCCAATCACAGTTAGCGGTGGCAATGGGTCGGGTTGGGTTGCGATATAAGTATAAGGGCAAAACACCCGACCCGTTTAGTAAACGGGTCAAAAACTTAAACCCAAACCCGACCCGTCTAATAAACGGGTTGATCCGACCCGACCGTTTAACCCGTTTACTAAACAGGTCGAGTCGTGTCGGGTCGGGTTGGGTCAACAGAACCCATGTAAACATATCGGGTTGGGTCAAGACGGGTCGGATTGGGCCGGGTTGGTTCAGGTTGGGTCGAGTCGGTTCGGGTTGGCTCGGGTCGGGTCGGGTCGGGTTGACACGACCCATTTGGTAAACGGGTCAAGTCGGGTCAATCGGGTTATAAGTACAAACCCGAACCCGACCCATTAAATAAATGGGTCAATCGGGTCGACCTGTTTATGACCCGAACCTGTTTAGGCCAAACCCAAACCCGCTAATTTCGGGTCGGGTCAAGGATTGCCAGCCCTAATTACAGTGTCCCTTTGTCTGCCGGTATAGGCTGAGTGATATTCGTCGGCCAAGGATAGGTGAAACGGACGACTGTGATTGCGACACATCATTCTGTGCGAGGGATCCGGTAAAACCTTTTGTGACAATTAGTATTTTCGAAAAAAAATTAAAAAGGCTAGATTTGATGTATGGAATTGCATTCTTTCACTACTACAAATTATAAGCCAAAGGCAAAATTTGGGACACTTTTGTAAATTTTGGCACTCTTTTTTTTCATGCTATGTTGATTTTAGAGTGTGCACTAACATTCATGTTTGATGCTAGATAACAGAGGGGAGGGAAGAGTGCCTTTAAATTGGGCAGCACGCCTTTGCATAGTTAAAGGGGTGGCAAGAGGCCTGGCTTACCTCCACCAGTCCCTGCCCTCTCACAAGGTCCCCCATTCGAACCTCAAAACTTCCAATGTCCTCATCCATCACAACACCCACCACCCAAAGCTCACAGATTTTGGGCTCCTCCCCCTCCTCCAATCCCCGCAACAGTCACGCAAGCTGGCCGTCGGAAAGACGCCGGAGTTCTCCCAGGGCAGGAGGCTGACCCACAAGGCCGACGTCTATTGCTTCGGGCTAGTAATTCTCGAGGTCATCACCGGGCAGGTCCCGAACGAGGAGGAGGAGGACCTATCGGAGTGGGTGAGGTCGGCCGCTAGCATCGATTGGTCGACCGATATATTGGACCTGGAGATAGTTGCTGAGAAAGAGGGCCATGAAGAGATGCTGAGGCTCACCGGGATCGCACTCGAGTGCACGGCCAGGGAGCCTGAGCGGCGCCCGAAAATGAGTGAACTGGTTAGAAGGATTGAAGAGATGAAAGAAGCCAGCAGTGAAGAGAGGACATGATGAAGAAGAGAATACAATTGTTTCATTCTTTTGGGGTGGTGGTGTTTTAGAAATGTAGAATTTTCAAATTTTCAGTCGATGAACTGCATATGTGCTTCACAGTTTTCACCTCAATCAGGAAACTAGTTTTCACCATGGATTCCACCTATTTCCCCCCTTTTTTTTCTTGACATATAAGAATGTTGCTGTTCGTTCGTTCCCCAGGCCACCGGTACCTGTGTGAAATTGCAGGCAGCGGGCAGAGGAGGCTCGGCTCCAGGCTTTCGGCGCCCGAGTGAATCCTGTAGCGGGTCTTGGTCGGGTTTGCACGAATTTTTAACCCTATTTAAGGTTTTTTCTTTTAGGGCTAGGAGAGAGTTGTCATATGCTTTTGACGGCTTGTGAGATCTACTTCTGGGCTTCTCAATTGAGTGTGAGAGACGTAGAGAGATCGATCGGGGTTCGAGAGGGGAGGATCATCACCTTGATATCCGGTGGAGGCAAGGAAGAAGAAGGTTGTAACTCCTACATCTAATTCCATATTGCTACAAGGGCGGTGATGACACCCGCAGAGGTAGGGCTTTTCCGAATGCGTGAACAAATGCTCTTGTGTGTCGGGTGATTGTTTCTTTCTCTTTTTCTCTGTGGTTATTATTGTTTGTGATAGATTCTTCTCTTGGGATCATTGGAGATCCAAAAAGCTATACCGCTTCCGCAAGCGCACAGCGACAGATCTTGTTAGGGGTATTTCGTGCCAACATCTTGTATCAGAGCACCAAGTTCAGGAGAGTTTACGTCAGATCTGTCAAAGATGGCTGAAAGGACCACCACCATAGGGAGTGTGAAGGTTGATCTAAAGCCTTTAGATGGAAAGACTAATTTTACGCTATGACGGAGGAAGATAAGGAGCGTCTTGATCTAGCAAGACCTTCTCATGTGTATAATAGGGAGAAGTCACGCATCGAAGGATACCGGCATATGCAGTTTGGAAGAACGCATATCAGAATGCAATGAGTTCAGCTGAACTTCATCTGTCCGATAAATCATGTATAGTCTTATGGAGGAGATATCTGCAAAGGCTACCTAAAATAAGTTGTAGTCTCTCTATATGGAAAAATTCATCTTGAACAGACTGTTCTTGAAGGATGAATTATATGATATGCACATGGATGAAGAAATAAATCTGATAGAGAACCTAAACAAATTCAATATGTTTATATCAGATCTATTGGGGGTAGAGGTGAAGTAGGAGGAAGATAACAAGGCGTTGCTTCAGCTACGGTCTCTTCCTTCATTCTAAAATCACTTCAGGACCACCCTGATATTTGACAAGGAAACTCTCAAGTTCGAGGAAGTCGTCCAAACAATCATCTCACATGCCAAGATGTGCCAGAATACGGGAGATGATAAGAAGGGTGTGGGATTCATTGTGAAGAGTTTCAATGGGCACCAAGACCTACCAAAGAGCATAAATGACAGAAGTCAGAGCCGGGGAAAAGCAAATCCAAGTTCAGAGCCAGATAAAAGAATGTTGAATGCTTCCACTGCGGGAAGAAAGCCCACTACCATAGGAATTGCTACAAGTTGAAAGTTGAGACAAAGGAGAATGGGAAGAAGACCGAGAACTCTGACACAGCAGGTGTCGTTTCGTAGAGCGGAGATGGAAATTTACTTTCGGCATCCTTAGGTAAACACTCTTCTTAGTGGATTCTCGATAGTAGTTGTACCTTCCATATGTGTGCAAATAGAACTGTTTTGACACATATGAGGAGAAGAATTGCAGCAAAGTTTTGACGGAGAACGACCCAAGGTGATAGGCATTGGCACTGTGACGCTGAAAATGAACGATGGTACGATTCGTTTGCTCGAAAACAAGAGGCACGTCCCGGCTCTCAAAAAACCTTATATCTTTAGGTACCTTGGATGAAAATGGGATGCCTACTCATCAAGTGATGGGAAGATTAAGGTGTCAAGGGGATCATTGTTGGTGATGAGAGGAGAGAAGCTGGTGAACAATATGTACAAGCTTTCAGGAAGCAGAATTTTCTAGTGGAGCGGCTGTCTCCACAAATGAAAGCTTAGAGGAGGATCATATGGCTCTGGAGTTTGAGGCTAGTCCACATGAGCGAGAGGGTACTGCAAGAATTATACAAGATAAAGCTGCTAAAGGGTGTAGGTGAATGCAAATTGGAGTTTTACCGATTATGCATCATGGGAAAGCAATCCAAGGTATCGTTCAAGTTGGCATCAACAGATAATAGGGCGAAAGATGTTCTCGATTACATTCAAGCCGATGTTTGGGGTTTGGCTCCAACACGTTCTCACGGTGGATCCCGATTGTAGGCGCATAAAAACATATCTACACGTGTCGATATCTCAAGAAGAGGCGCATTGATATTCAGGAAAAATGAGTAACTGGAGAGAAGCCGATAGAATAAGCCCTCACGGGAGGAATGTGACATAATGGCTCAAAAATGTTAAGGCATATATCAAAACATTAGCGACCATAGTATGTGCATAATTGGTTATGCAACAATGTCGACATCTAGTGATAGCATATTTGCCTTCCGAGACCTATCTATATAAATCTCTTCAGAAAAGGACCATCAGAGCCAGATGAAGCTTCCACGACAAAATTTAGCAGATTGCCTTTGCAGCTAAGGTTTGACAGCTTGGCAAGCAAGTAGGACGAAATATTTACAAGATAATGATGATAAGAGTAACAAAAATATAACTAAATAGTGACTGTATCGCCCCTCCCACCTGAGGACACGATCAGGAATCAAATAAAACGAATTAGAAAAGACATCCACTGAGGCAACTAGTCGGAGAAGAAGACGATATAAGAAAGATGACGGACTGACAACTCACTAGTAATTGTACCTTTGACCAGACCTGCAACCACTTTGATCGCCCCGATCCTATTAATAAGTGTCCAAGGTTTTAGTTAAGGGGATCGAATCTTGGGTTAAAGGATTGTATAAGCTTAGAGTGAGTAGAGAGAAGAGAGCAATTGAGAGAGAAAATGAGAGAGTAACGGTAACTATTCTCTCAGATCTGCTGATCGGAGATCTTGTACTCTTGATTTGGTAGTGGATTTCTCCTGCTCGTTGCCCGTGGTTTTTCCCTTTCTTTCCCAGAGAGGGTTTCCACGTAAAATATGTGTGTTGTGCCGTGTTTTCTCTTGAATTCTCCTAGATAGAGGACTTGATCATGTGAATGATCATTCTTCACTGATCGCTAGCCTTTCAACATGAAAGTGGCATTCCTGATCATTTAGATAGATTTGCCATGTCAAATATTGAGTTTCACAGTAGACCTGGCTTAAAACACCAGATCCTTCCAAGGGTCCTCACGGATGAGAGATTTTTGCTATTCGATTGATTTGCTGCACTTGCTTACGACGGCCTAATCGTGGTCTGACACATCATCCAAAAGAAAGGACATAATGGGTACTGCATTTGTCCATTACGCCTTTCTTTTGGACAAAGTGTTAATGTATAGAGATGGGTTGGGTTATATGTACAGTCGGGTCAGGTTGTGTGTGTATATATGTACATATATATTGGGATTCGGTCCCTCAATAACATGGATTCCATTCTCTCCAAACCCTAGTCGTCATCTCCTAACAAAATAAAAGGCTAACAAAACACGAACAATGCTTCACGGGTGATTACTGTTAGAATTGGTGAGGTCTATAGCTCGTAAAAACCTAGTGTTTAGCTTTGTATAGTTGATAGTATAGGAATGCATATTGGTACGTAACTTAGTACGTGTTCTGATTACAGAAAAGAGAGCCATGGCTACATGATAATCCACTTGAGTAGGAGACTCAAATAATTGGTCCTATGTAACCTAAATACGTTCGTAGCTCTGATTAGGGTTGGTCGCCCTATCAGGATAAGCTGTTGGGATGACAGAGCGTGGGTGTCTCCACCACAGTCATTTCCAGGCACAATGTCTGTGGCCGAACGGAACTAACACGGTGCACAGATCGGTGAGCAGACACCGGTGCACTAAACCGTGTTTCTGCTTAGGGTAAAATGATCCTAAACCCTGAGGAACCATGTCTGGTGGACTAACCAGTTGTGTGGTGCTTTGGCGCACCAATGTGTGAGGATCCGGATGCAGTGATCCAAAACCACGGTGTACTGGGTTACCCGGCTGGTGTTGCATCAGCATGTCACTCCTGTAGGCTATCCACACCCCTAATGGGAGGTGCGTTCCTTGGTCTGACCTACGTCGTATTAAACCCTGGCCAGGTGGTCATCAGTTGGACTGGTGACGGATCCGGTTGCTCGGAAGAGTAATCGGAGGTACGATGTATGTGGTCAACCTGGAAGGAACCAAGTCATATGAGCACTCGAGTCTGACGATATTCTCCACCGCTCGAGTTGCATCATGGCACCAGTGGAGGGATAATGAGTTTATCATACTAAGCGGAGAGCAGGGGTATGAGGGAGAACATAGTAAGTCCGGGAGAATTGGAGTGCAGCCTGCGTCGCACTCTGGGTGGCTACGCAGGTTAACTCGGACTCAGAGGATCGATGATACACTCGGGTAGTGTGTCGATCGAGTCTAAGTTGGAAGCCATGAACCCTGGTCCCTGAAGGTTCCACCTTATCGATATTATGTACGGTTCTTATACCATCTCATCGAAACATAGAACGCAGTTAGAGGAAGCGAGAAGTTCAAGCGAGGAAGCGAGAAGTTCAAGCCTACGCTCCGTGAGTGCTTCGCACTAGTGCACGGTAGATACGTAGCTATGTGTGTGCACTAAGGGGAAACCCTAGGTTAGTGCAGAGACGCATGTAACAATTCCTTGTCATAAGTGGACTTTGCCACATGGGTGCGATGCACCAGGACATGTTGCGAGTTAACTAGTTGACTTCACTAGAGGCACCCTACGGGAACCTCAGAGAATAGTGAAATCACTAGTGCATTTCACTTATGTGTGCCTTGCAAAGTCTCGTACATGAGGAATGGCCAACTAGTGACATAAGGGCATTTTGGTCATACCATGCGCCACTATGTACTAAGGGGGCCGACCCTAAGTGTTGAGAGACTGATCAAGGCCGGCCCCATTAGTTTCAGGAGGTTGTTATCGCCGATGAAAGGGTCGGTCATGAGGCGCAGAAAACGGGCTAGTTTTGACCGTTTTCGAAAACAAAGAAAAGATAGAGATAAAAGAAGAGATATATAGGAAGAGGTTTGAATCAGTCAATCCTATCCGCTAGGCTTATCCATAAGGATAAGGCCGACCCTATATAAGGCATAGGGAGAGAGGGGGGGACGAAATTATATGCATGGGCAAGCCCTAGGGCCGGCCATGCAAGCCATGGGGAAACCCTAGCCGCCCCCTCTCCTCTCTTCGCATCTCCTCTCTCGTCTCTCTTTCCCTCGCTTGCGCCATTGGATGGCGACTCATCTTTCTCGCATGGTGTTTCGTAGAAGGAGAAGGCTCATCATATTGAGGCACTCAGAGATCCATCGACGAGGTGCCATGCATCGTGTGAGATCGGGTGAACTAGAAGGCATCTCCCGCAACCTTTTGCTGTCCAAAATCTGCACAGAAAATCAGCGTTGTTTCTATGATTCCGGGAGTTACAGAAGTCCAAACGATGTGAAACTTGTTGCACAAGTTGCGTCTTGAAGTTGGCTACCTTCTGTCCAAATTTCAGCCCAATCCGAGTTTGGAGCAAAAAGTTACGGCCATCGTACTAAAGCTATGTCGAGCAGATTCGAGCCCGTCTCCATCGACAAAGAAGAAATTTGTCGCAATGAAAGAATCCGCACGCAGGTATGATCTCTAACAAGTAGATCTAACATAATTAGAACATGCATACATGCTAGATTGTTCTTTCGCGTTAGATCGTCGTTAGGTGTTCGCGTAGTTGCCATGCTAGATTCATACACGCATATGTAGATCGTTTCGATGAAAATTTTGATATATAACGCACACCGCTCACGGTCCTCGGACCTTCACTTTGCTTCCGCTGTGGGCCTCTGCCATGGATTTATTTCCAACAATTGGTATCAGAGCTACGCTAGTGGTGTACGTTTCATGTTTTTCATGAAACCGTCATGTGCGCGCATGAACACTATGTGCCGTCATCGGGGTTCTACGAGTAGATCATGCATAGTATATATTGTATGTTCTATGAATTGTTCTTACAGGGTGCCGCTTCTAAAATTAATCTGGATATATGAATGCTTGCTACCGGGGGTCGGACCCCGTGTTAGTGAATTTGTCTGGATGTATTTTCTTCTGTGTGTGGATAGCTTTTAAAGCCATAGTCGGGCAAGTGGTGGAAGGTGACCACCCTTGATTTACAGGTTTTTTGCTATGCTTGTTTTCCTTTTCGTTCTAGAAAATTGTGTATGAGCGAGCACTTGCTCGAAGCATACTAGAGCTTTTTCGGTTACAGATTGAAGATGAGAACTTGCCGTGGAGATCCACCACCGGGAGGACGAGCGGAACCTTGTAGGACGATGACGATCCGGCGAAGCGTACACGATGACGGCAAAGGGCAGAAAGCGTTAGGAGATCGTATACAAGAGGCTTGCACCGGATCGAGGAGCCTTGCGAAGGAGACAGAGAGCCTGCGCTGTGCCAGTCAGGTTCAGGGGTCGGACCCTGAACTTGATTCAGTTGTGTGCTTGTTTCTTTCAGTAGTTCTTATATTTCTGTAGAGAACCCCGATGCGATAATTTGATTATCTGTGTTAGAGGGATGCCCTTTCCCCTTGGGTCCTAGCGACCTTATTAGAATAGGATTCCACTAGTGACACCTATTATTTAATTGACCCTTGATGATAGTATGAATTCCTCACATTTGGTTATGCCACCATTAGGTCAACACCCGATCCTTCGGGTGTGCCTATTTGGCCAGTATCGAAACCTAGAATGAGTTGGAATTATACTATGACATCATTCGTCAAATTTATAAGCGAGGCGCCATGGTAGTAGAAGACCTTTCCTGTCAGTCTGACCTTAGGCTAGGCTTCAAAGCATTAGCGTGATAGCTAGGTTTGCAAAGCATCGATGTTCTTGAGATATGTAATGTGACCCTTGAGTGGAGAAATCCACTCGAGGCAGGGACTATGATATTCCAAGATCGATTAATGCTTCGCGAAAGGCTTGAAACGCTAGTGGGAGCACGGTATGACCAGGGTCTAGTGTATAGGTTGTCGTGACCTTAGTATACACTCATATTTGCATAAAATAACCCTCAAATTTAAGGGATGTAAGAGAGGACTTTTAGAGATTCTCTGGCCTCCACGACCAATCACTTTGTGCTAGGGTGGGAGGGCATAACTCAACAACCCCCTCGGGTGAGAGCTGTGTTTTTCCATGCCAAGCTACTTAGTGATCTCCCCCGGGATATGGCGGTTACGGTGCCAAGGGTTCAGGCTTTTACTCACCCTCGTGGGGGCCGTTAGAACTTCCGTTCCGTAATTGCCTAGGCTCGTGGTTAAGCATCCGAAGTACACGTGAGGTATTCGTTGCGAAGACAATGGTGATCACGTGGTACTGGCCAAAAGATAACCATGGTCCATCAAAGCCCTTAGTTGGCAAATTTGGATAGGGTCAAGGAAAAGACCCGTGTAAGCGGATGACCTGCACACTGCCCCCTCGGACAGGTGCAGCCTATTCCGAGATCTTGCATACATGGTTAAATTAATCCATAAATGTGTCTTCGTTGTGAGGGTAGCGTTGGTATTTGGATATAATTAGCTTGTTTTAAAAATCTATAAAATAAGTTATTTTGCATTCGTTTTCATTCAACCATATAGTTCCCCTATCCGCTATCCCATAAGAGAACCAGTTATCGGGTCTCTAACTACGTAGAGCGGAAGCACTTTCTCTAGTTTATGCATAGGGTAGTAAACGTACATTGGCATGTAATCTAAATATCCCTGTACTAGACCTAATGGGTCCAGATATTACTAGGGCACTAATTAGGGCATATGATGACTAGCGAGAGTCTTAGGAGATGTGCAAGTTCTGTGTCATAGCAGACTTATGGACAACTCCTTAGAAGCAAGTCAGAGATATGCCGGGTCTTCTCAAATAAAGTTTTACTTGCATTAGATGTCTGCTAGGCGAAGTCGGTAGACTCATCGCTTATCTACTAAGATACTTGTCGGTACCGAGATGTCAGTGGGTATGCTTGTTCGGGAACACATTTGAGAGTTCTAGATCGAATAAGATTCCAAAGACATGGTGCCAGATGACGAAGTGGTGGAAGACGTCTGTCTTGCATTCTTGTCTGGAACCTTCGAAGGCGTTGTCAAAGACTTTAGCTTTAACAAGCTAGAGATGACAAACGTAGAACTTCTAAGTAGATTTCCAAGAGACAAAGGATAAGATCAAGATTAAAGGCGATGTCTTTAGTGCTTAACCTAGGTCTTCTTTAGAAGAACCTAAAGGAGTAACTTATCAGAGATTGAGAACTATTTTAGTGCAGAAACTGGTGTGGACTCCTAAGACTGGTAACGCTAAGGACGGAAGTGATTCCGCTTTGGCAAGAATAGGAGGTATTTGAAGATTGAGTATGGCCTCAGGATGTTAGGAGTTAAGTCGCTATCTAGTAGCAATTCTTATGCTTCTTGGAATGTAGACTCCAGGTCTACAGAGATTCAAAGAAAGCAGAAGGCTACTTTATAGTGAAGTAATCCTAACATAGGTACTGATGCCATAAGCCGTTGTGGAAGCTGTTAGATATGATTGTCTTAGTTTCTCCGAAATATGGATTTTGATTTTTAGAGATGTAATTCTGTTTCCTCTTCCGTAAATAAAGTTTTTTAGTTTTAGACAGCACCATAGGTGTGTATCTTAAACTAAATAGATAACTTCATTACTAGAGGAATAGATCAGAATAATCTCTTTGTATTTAATCTTAATTCGGAAATAGATTTCATGACAGCTGCAGCGTCTAGTTGAAATTCATCTGTATCTTTCGGAGGATCTACCTCATTTATGACCCCTCTGACTTAGATATTTTGCCTTAGATAAATTCAGAGGTAACAGAAGGCCGAGTTTCTGTTCACAAATTCATCGGAGATCCTTCTAACCTATGAGTGTAATCTGGAAGGCAGAATAACTAAAAGAGCCACGAAGGTATGGGAGTTAGTTAATTTTGACATCTATGGTTCCAAGAGAGTCCAGACGATAGGAGTCTCTTCGATTTAATCGAAGGAATAAGTCACTATCGGACGAGTTCCATAGGATCCTAAGGGAGCATGGGATTAGCTCCCAGTTAAATGCTCAAAGGATGACACGTCAGAATAAAGTCTCCGAGAGAAGAAATCAGACCATGTTTGACATGGTCCGTAGTATGATGAATATTGCCAAGTGTACTACCCACCTTTGGTGGGGTTGTACCTTAAAATAGTAGCTTATATCTGAAACTATCTCTCATTTAGATTAGTGCCTCAGACCTATAGTCTAAGCGAAAGCTGACACTATAGTGTCTCGAGATATGGGGTTGTCCTGCACTTGTGCAAAAGGACAAGAGGGATGAGATGGAGATGTAGTTTCTGGTATATCTGTTTATAGGTTACCCTTAGGAGGCATAAGGTGGATTGTTATATGATCTTGAGGTTTGGAAGGTAATCATTTCTACGAATACCATCTACCTAGACCAGGATTATATTATAGACCATAAGTTTATCAGTAAGGTAGTTCTGGGTGAACTACTGGGTACTGGTAGAGAATGCGCATCTGAAAACGTAGTGGGAGTAGATGATACAGAAACTAGTATACCAGGTATTGTAGAAATGATTCACTTTGTACCACTACCACCTCGTCGTTGTGGGACCATCAGAGCTCCTGAAAGATACTATAGAGAAACTTCGATAGTTAATCCAGAGTTTCAGGAGGATGATCCCTAGAGCTACAAAGAAGTAGTGAGAGCTTCCTTTGTACCACCACCACCTCGTCGTTGTGGGACCATCAGAGCTCCTGAAAGATACTATGGAGAAACTTTGATAGTTTATCCAGAGTTTCAAGAGGATGATCCCTAGAGCTACGAAGAAGTAGTGGGAGCTACCAACAGCTCTAACTGATAAAAGACCATGGAGGCAAATTTGCATCAATGTCCCTTGGAACAGTCTTGACACTTATAGCACTATCACCCTTCGGGGTGTAGGAGGTGTATAAGAAGAGCACCCGGTTTAGACTTAAGTAGCTAGATTAGTTACCAAAGGAGAAGGGATTGACTATGTCAAAACCATCTCACTGGTAGCTATGCCTAAGTCTATTTCGGGTCCTCTTAATCCATCGTAGCCCATTATAGTTGGGAGATCTAGTTGATGGATGTCAAGACAGTTATTCCCTAACGGGAATTTGGAAAGGACATATGGATGATGTAGCCCCAGGTTTGTGTCAGTAGGTTAGGAAGATTTGGAATGCAAGTTGCAACGGTCTATTTATGGACTGATGCAAGCATCCAGGATGGAATGTCTATTTTGATCAAGGGAATCCGCTCATACGGATTTGATCAGAATGATGATAAACCAAGAAGGTACAAGAAAGGTGAAATAGCTACAAGGGTGTATTTAGTACTTTACGTTAACGATATTCTACTGATTGAAAATGACGTAAGAATATTGTTTACGGTAAATATTTGTAGTCGTCACAATTCGATGTGAAAGATCCTAGTGAGGTGAGTTATGCTCTGGGAATCAAGGTAACTCGAGATTACCAGAGCAAGGTTTTCTTGCTGTCACAGGCTACGCATGAAGATAAGATTCTAGCCAGATTCGTTTTATGATGCTAGATATCTATTGCACAGCAGGATTTATGGGTCGGTTTCAGTCGAACCCGGGTCCAAATCACTGGACTAATGTGAAGGGTATACTCAGAAATCCTCATTAAGTAAGGATTGTGAGTTAGCTTGCACTTCACAGGTCCTGATATCGATTGGACACACAGGATCTGATTTAGTGTGAGATGTGTGTTCCAGAGAATCGATTTCAGGGATTATTTTTTATCTTGGGATTAGAAGCGGTAGTTGGTAGAGTGTGAAGCAAAAGTGCATCACAGACTCCACCACAAAGACAGAGCACGTTGTTGCGTGCGAGGTAGTCTACCAGGTGGTATAGCTTAGGAAGTTCTTAGAGAACCTGGGACGCGTACCAGAGGCTCAGTTATCTGTTATTACAACAGAAGAGCGGTAAGCAAGGTCCAAGGAGACTAGGCATCACTATGAGGGGAAACCCATCAAGTACAAACTCCACTTGATCTGACAGGTATAGGAGGAAATGCAAGTAGCGGTACTGAGGTGGAATCTACAGACAATGTTGTCAATTCCTTTAGGGAATTCCTGCAAAGGCTTTTGGGCAGCATGTAGAAGCTACAGAGCTCAACACCGTTATTTCTCGTTAGACCTAGTGGGAGATTGTTAGAATTGGTGAGGTCTATAGCTCGTAAAAACCTAGTGTTTAGCATTGTATGGTTGATAGTATAGGAATGCATATTGGTATGTACCTTAGTACGTGTTCTGATTAAAGAACAAAGAACCATGGCTACATGATAATCCACTTGAGTAGGAGACTCAAATGATTGGTCTTATGTAACCTAAATACGTTCGCAGCTCTGATTAGGGTTGGTCGCCCTATCAGGATAAGCTGTTGGGATGACAGAGCATGGGTGTCTCCACCACGGTCATTTCCAGGCACAGTATCTGTGGCCGAACGGAACTAACATGGTGCACAGATCGGTGAGCAGACACCGGTGCACTAAACCGTGTTTCTGCTTAGGGTAAAACGGTCCTAAACCCTGAGGAACCATGTCTGGTGGACTAACCAGTTGTGTGGTGCTTTGGCGCACCAATGTGTGAGGATCCAGATGCAGTGAGCCAAAACCACGGTGTACTGGGTTACCCGGCTGGCGTTGCATCAGTATGTCACTCCTGCAGGCTATCCACACCCCTGACGGGAGGTGCGTTCCTTGGTCTGACCTATGTCGTATTAAACCCTGGCCAGGTGGTCATCAGTTGGACTAGTGACGGATCCGGTTGCTCAGAAGAGTAATCGGAGGTACGATGTATGTGGGCAACCTGGAAGGAACCAAGTCATATGAGCACTCGAGTCTGACGGTATTCTCCATCGCTCGAGTTGCATCATGGCACCAGTGGAGGGATAGCGAGTTTACCATACTAAGCGGAGAGCAGGGGTATGAGGGAGAAAATAGTAAGTCCGGGAGAATTGGAGTGCAGCCTGCGTCGCACTCTGGGTGGCTACGCAAGTTAACTCGGACTCAAAGGATCGATGGTACACTCGGGTAGTGTGTCGATCGAGTCTAAGTTGGAAGCCATGAACCCTGGTCCCTGAAGGTTTCACCTTATCGACATTATGTACGGTTCTTATACTATCTCATCGAAACATAGAACGCAGTTAGAGGAAGCGAGAAGTTCAAGCCTACGCTCCGTGAGTGCTTCGCACTAGTGCACGGTAGATGCGTAGCAACGTGTGTGCACTAAGGGGAAACCCTAGGTTAGTGCAGAGACACATGTAGCAATTCCTTGTCATAAGTGGCCTTTGCCACATGGGTGCGATGCACCAGGACATGTTGCGAGTTAACAAGTTGACTTCACTAGGGGCACCCTACGGGAACCTCAGAGAATAGTGATTTCACTAGTGCACTTCACTTATGTGTGCCTTGCAAAGTCTCGTACACGAGGAACGACCAACTAGTGGCATAAGAGCGTTTTGGTCATTCCATGCGCCACTATGTACTAAGGGGGCCGACCCTAAGTGTTGAGAGACTGATCAAGGCCGGCCCCATTAGTTTCAGAAGGTTGTTGTCGCCGATGAAAGGGTCGGTCATGAGGCGCAGAAAACAGGCTAGTTTTGACCGTTTTCGAAAACAAGGAAAAGATAGAGATAAAAGAAGAGATATATAGGGAGAGGTTTGAATCAGTCAATCCTATCCGCTAGGCTTATCCATAAGGATAAGGCCGGTCCTATATAAGGCATAGGGAGAGAGGGGGGGACGAAATTAGATGCATGGTCAAGCCCTAGGGCCGGCCATGCAAGCCATGGGGAAACCCTAGCCGCCCCCTCTCCTCTCTTCGCATCTCCTCTCTCGTCTCTCTCTCCCTCGCTTGCGCCATTGGATGGCGACTCATCTTCCTCGCGTGGTGTTTCGTAGAAGGAGAAGGCTCGTCGTATGGAGGTACTCAGAGATTTATCGACGAGGTGCCGTGCATCGTGTGAGATCGGATGAACTAGAAGACATCTCCCGTAACCTTTTACTGTCCAGAATCTGCACAGAAAATCAGCGTTGTTTTTGTGATTTCGGGAGCTACAGAAGTCCAAACGAGGTGAAACTTATTGCAAAAGTTGCGTCTTGAAGTTGGCTACCTACAGTCCAAATTTCAGCCCAATCCGAGTTCGGGGCAAAAAGTTACGGCCATCGCACCAAAGCTATATCGAGCAGATCCGAGCCCGTCTTCATCGACAAAGAAAAAATTTGTCGCGGTGAAAGAATCCGCACGCAGGTATGATCTCTAACAAGTAGATCTAACATAATTAGAACATGCATACATGCTAGATTGTTCTTTCGCGATAGATCGTCGTTAGGTGTTCGCGTAGTTGCCATGCTAGATTCATACACGCATATGTAGATCGTTTCGATGAAAATTTTGATATGTAACGCACACCGCTCACGGTCCTCGGACCTTCACTTTGCTTCCGCTGCGGGCCTCTGCCATGGATTTATTTCCAACAATTACCTCATCATCATTCTCCATGTTGATCTCCAGCGTTTCCTGTGGAAACACAAAAAAGCAATTACATACCTTCAAACTAAAAAAAAGAATAGGAAAAATTGGAACATCAAATCAGCAGATCAAAAGGTACTAGATGAATTGCAAAAAAAAAAATGCAGGATGAATTAGATGTAGACAAATGAAAACACATGATGAATTAAAAAAAACAAATATAAGAAAAAATAAGCATCCGTTGAGAGACATGCAGATCCTCCTCGACGTTGATGGTTGGGTTTTGAGAAGTAAAGAAAAAACCAACAATACACGAGCAATGCTTCACGGGTGATTACCTCATCATCATTCTCCTTGTCGATCTCCATCGTTTTTTTTGGAAGTGCAAAAAAAACGATTAGTTACCTTCAACCTAAAAAAAAAGAGTATGAAAAATTTGAACATCAAATCAGCAAATCAAAATGCACATGTTGAATTGCAAAAAAAAAATAGGATTAATTAGACATAGACAAATGACAACACATGATGAATTTTAAAAAAACAAAAATAAAATAAAAATAAGCACATGTTGAGAGACATGCAGATCCTCCTCGACGTTGATGTTTGCCATTCTCTCTCTCTCGCTCTCTTTCTCTGTATATATATATATATATATATATATATATATATACATATATATATATATATATATATATATATATATATATATATATATATATATATATATATATATATATATATATATATATATATATATATATATATATATATATATATATATATGAGACCAACCTAAAGGCTAGAGTTTAGGTGGGGAAGAAATTTGGATTTCGGATGGATGCGCGATCAGCGGAATCAGAGGGGGTGAGGGGGCGCGCGATCAACGGAACCAGAGGGGGAAAGGGGGCGCGGGCATGGATTTGGGGGCGCAAAAATGCAAAAAAAATCATATCAAATTGATTCAACCAATAATTTAAGTTTTATTTGAAAACATAAATCAAATACAACAATTTCAATGGGTATTTAGATAAGGGAAATTTTGGGACGGGATTTCGGAGGTGATTATGATCAATTTTGCTCGGTGAGGAGATCGTGTCGATGAAGAGAAGTGAGAGACGTGGTAGCGATTTGGGGGAGATTCTGCAGGCGATCGAGCTGGGGATTCTGAGAGGACATCGCGATTTGAGGGAGATCACGCGGGTGTTCAAGCAGGGCATTAAATCGGTTTTAAATCGGGTTTTAAAGGGGATTCTGAGAGGGCGACTTTCCTGTTTGGGGCTCTTGAACAGGCTCTCAGATGTGATCGATTTTAAGGAGATCGGCTTACGTGGGATTTAAATTGGGTGACCCTCTTGCGGATTCGGTGATAAGGGTCATTGTTTCCTTTTTGGGAGATTGGAAGATTAGGATTTAAGATCACTGGATGCCATAGATGGTTGATATCGAGACGGAATTTTAAGAAGATCGGGTTATGCGGGATTTAAATTGGGTGACCCTCTTGTTGATCCGGTGATAAGGGTCATTGTTTTCTTTTTGGAAGATCGGGAGATCAGGATTTAAGATCGCTAGATGCCATGGACGGCTGATATCAAGAGATCAGATTCCGCTCGGGTGACTTATCCCTCGGGGTGAATGTTGACTTGGGTTTAGCCTCTTATTTTAAATGGATCTTTGCCATTGTTTGTACCCCCCATAAAAACCCTCCCCTATATATAGATTCAAAAAATAAATACTTTACAAAATTAATATTGCGGACTCATGTGAAGTTATTCATATAAGTCAGATAACCGGATCGAAATGGGACAGATTTGAGTGAACTCTGAACCTAACCCGAATCCTATAGGGTTTTAAATTTAAATTTCAAAATTATACCAAATCGGTTTTTGAGCATCCCAAACCCATCACAATAGGATCTATCAGGTAACCCGGTAAACCCGATTAATGGTCACCCGTACACCAGACCCCTCTCTCTCTCTCTCTCTCTCTCTCTCTCAATCAGGGGCGGAGCCACGTTGGGGCAAGGGTGGGCTCAAGCCCCCCCTTACCCAAAAAAAAAACCGGGTTTAATTAGATTTGATTCCCGATCTCCACGCAGCAAACGATAGCGTCTTTGATTCCCGATGTCCACGTAGCGACGGTCACGTCCTCCACTCCTCCTCTTTGATTCCGATCTCCAGGCAGGGTCGCTGTCCTCCTCTTTGATTCTGAGAGCATCACGGCACCGGCGCACCGCACCAAAGAGCAAAAGTCCGCCCGGACCGTCCCTTAATTCCTCAAACCCAGCCCTTGCCGTTGCCAAGTTGCCAGCCGTGCAGTCTCTCTCTCTCTCTCTCTCTCTCTCTCTCTTACCAGCCTTGTTCCGAACATGGGGCCGGCAGCCGGCTACTAGTATCCAAATGCGGCCAAGTCCCGAATGCCCGCCAGGTGTTCGACGGAACTGCTGAGAAGGATTTGATGGACTAGAATACAAGGAGTTAAAAAAATTTCGGGTCGGGGGCTTCGCCCCCTAACCCCCGAACAAGGGTGCTACCGCCCCCTAACCCCCGAACAAGGGTGCTACCGCCCCCTTTAACCCCCAAGTGCCTTCAGCTTCAGCACAAGTACTATAACTATAAGCCCCCCTACTAAAAATTTCTAGCTCCGTCATTGTCTCTGATGTTTTGATTGGTGTCATGCCGGTTGTCGCCGCAAAGGTTAAACCTCTCTCTCTCTCTCTCTCTCTCTCTCTCTCTCTCTCTCTCTCTCTCTCTCTCTCTCTCTCTCTCTCTCTCTCTCTCTCTCTCTCTCTTCGGGTATGCGTCACGATCATGGGCAGATCTACTAGTGGGCTTGGCCGGGCTATAGCCCAGCCAAGATTTTATAAACACCTCTAGCCTGCCCAATCAAGACTTACATCCCTTCGGCCCAGCCCAGTCCAGCTAAGCCTCACAGCCCTCCGGCCAGCTCGCGCGTGAAAATAAAAAAACATGCAGGTTGTATGAGCGATAAACGCACCGTTCTCAGTTTGGATCTCCAGTTCTCTTTTAAAAAAAAAAATTCTCCAGTCGGTGGGCCCGTCGTGCATCACAACCGCATGCAGTCAGATGGAGCCCAATTCACTTTTGGGGTGCTTGGCCATCGTGCGTTTGTGATGCGCACGGGCCCACCTATAGGGGCCGACTGACTGGAGAAGATCTGAATCGGCCCTTTCTCTGCCGAGTCACGAAATGCCGAATAAAAAAAAGGGATAAATTACAATTTGCCCCCCTTAAGTTTAGCCAAAAACACTTTACCCCCTATAGTTAAAAAGCTACATTTTGGCCCCTTCAATTCAGTTTTGATAAATAAAAACTACGAGGAAACTAAGTAGTTGGCAAAAGGGGTATTGTGCTAACATTTCAAACTTTAGGGAGCAATTTGGAACAAAATAAGCTTTATAGGGGTTAAGAGTTTTTGAGCTAAATTTCAGTGGGCAAAGTGTAATTTACCCAAAAAAAAAATTGATTCTATGAGCCATCCAGATCTCGAGCGACAAGCACAACCCCTTTCTCTAAGTGTCAATCTTCTCTTGGTTTCTGCTGATCTTTGCAAAAATTGCGATATTCTTTGAGACGGTATGACGTCACGATTTTGGCCCGATTAGAAAAGGAAGAAAAAGCTCAAATTTTTTGAAGCAATCCGGAAAGAAGAAGATGATCAACTATGAGCTCCATGCAACTTCAATAATATTTATATTTACATTACATCACTACAACAGTAACAATTATTTGCGGCTGAATAACCGGCGGTGACTTCACCGATGGCCACATATGTTCCCTTCAAAATAAAAAAAAAATCAGAATTTTTTTTCGGCCGCCCAACAGCCGTTAACTTCACCAGATCCAGCGAGTGTCCTGTTCCGCCGCTAACTTCACCCGATCCCGGCCGAAAAATCGGCGGCCAGATCCGGCGGGCCGGATCTATCTCGCGAAGCCGGCGGCCAGCTCCAGGGAGGCCGGATCCATCTCTCGAAATCGGCGGCCAGCTCAATGGGGCCGGATTTCTCCAACACGGCCGCCGCATCCAGTCGTCTCAGCCGCCGCATCATCGACGAGGTGATTCGGGGGTTTAGGCCGCTGCATAAGCGCCTCTATCTCGGGGGTCCAGCTCGCCGCATCAAAGGGGATCTGCTTCGAAGCAGATCCCCCTCTAATTCGGGGATCCATGCCGCCGAATCTGTGGAGCAGGTCGCCGCATGAGAGGTTGGTGGTAATGGCCGCCGCATTAGAGGGAATCCAGGCCGCCGCATCTGTGGTGCAGCCGAGATTAGAGTCTTGGCCGCCGCACGTAAGGTTTTTTCAGCACCAATTTAAGAATTCGCGCCAAATTTTTTTGCATGCGCTTCAAGTCTTCGACGATCCAGCTTCCATCCCTGGCCTGCGATGAGTTCCCGCGATCGACTTGCATGCCCTGGCCTGCGATGAGCTTCCCCGGCTTCCCTGCTGGTAATCTGGTATGTGCCTCTATCCTCTCTCATCCTCTTCATCCCGGCGACAGTCTACAGATGTTGATCAGCATCTGGTAGATGCTGACCAGCATATCTATGCTCGATCTCTTCCACCGCCGTTCTATAGTGTTCTCATCCTCTTCATCCCGGCGACAGTCTACAGATCCACCGCCTGTGATTGATTGAGGAAATTTCCTGATCGAAGTTCCGGCCTCCACTTTGATTAAGATCTCCCGAGCATTCCGCCAATCCATCAACAGTGCATAATTGGTAAGATTGTTCGATGATCGAATATCTCTTATTAAACCCTTGCATCGATCATATATCGATAATTTGTCATGTCTCTTTTTGAGTAAGAAGAATATCTGAACCCTTCATTTCTATTGCCTAAATGCACACTTTCTCTTTTACAATGTCTGATGCCTATAAGTGATGCAATGAGATGTGACAAATGAGCAAAGAGTAGTATATATGAAGCATTGAAAAAGGATGTATTCTTATAGTCCTATTTAAATGCATGACTTTCCTTGCAAGTATTTAACTGCATATCCTTTCCATTTCGTGTTGTACAATACCTATCATCTTTACCTACATAAGATGGATGTCAATAGCTTATATCAGTGGGTATTGATGAGTATCGGCTTGTATTTTGGTGTTTCTTATCGAATACAGGGTTATGTGTCAACATTATTTGTCGACTGAACTTATATTCAACCAAATCATGCTTCAAAAATTAAGATCACTGTGTTATTTTTAAAATATAATCCAATATTAAGCTAGTTTTTTGTTAGTTTAATTAATGTAATTCTTTTGCTAAGTGGTGTTCATGAGCTGTACACATGTGTTTTCTCAGAATTCTTGTTTCATTGTTCGAAACAACCCTACCTATTAGAAAGAATTAAGAGGACCTAAAGTAGTGTAGTAACCCAAACGTATGTTTTCCTCGTGTATCTTGCTGTGCCAATTTGTTATTTTTCACTAATATCTATCGTCCTGTAGACGTGCATTGTGTTGGCAGTTGGCACAGCACAAGGCATGGAACAGTATGGTATGACAACGCATGACTAAGTCAGATCATGTCGCCAGGGACACTTGATGCATCCAGAATTCAAGAGCAATGTCCATCTTTGGTTGGGGCAATCTTCATGATAAGTACTAGAAGTTGAGAGATCCCATTCATGGGGAGCCGAATTGTGCATGCACGAAATCCGAGGTCCACATTGGGCTTTTATTTGCTGGTTTAGTTATTATTTTTTATTTTGGATTTTTTATGGTAATTTTTGCACATGTCAAAACCCAAGTTTTAAGTGTTTCCTCAGTGTCCTATGAATCCAAGACCTAAGTGTATTAGGAGTCCAAATCCCAAGTGTATTAGGGGTCCAAAGTATAGTAGAAGTTGTATTGCTTTGGAGTCTATCAAAGGACCCCAAAGTCTCTATTCTGATTATTGCTTTTGATGATAAAAAAGAAAAATTCTGCTTCGTAGAAAGGTTGACTGTGGTGGCGTTTCTTCTAAGACCGTGAGAGGTCGTAGGGTACCTGACGAGAGGTTGGCACTGAGAGGCCATAGGGTACCCGGTGAGAGGTTGACGACGAAAGGTCGCACGGTGAGATGCTCTGTTAATCATCTCTCAAACTATTTTCCTGAAAAAATCTGAACCCATCACCATCGCCATCGACCTTTGTTGCCTTTTCTACAAGACCTACAAATTTCACAAAAGTTGAACCTTAAAATCCGTTTGAATAACTATCAAACCCCTCCGAAATCCCTTAAACTTGATCCTACATAACCCTCATGTAACTATAGACCTTCCCTTGCATCCGGTCATCGAAGTTTGACCCATACTTTCCCACACCTAGATCTACCTCGCTATCAACTTTCAACAACATCCGACTCCCGGATTTTAGGAATACAACAAAATAGTACCATGATGTGGTCAAAATCTGCATGATTATCTTCGGACCCGAATTAATTTTTTCAACCGTTCAATGGGATATTACTTCGGGTCGTCTTCTCTAAATTTGATGATCCATGGCTCGTTTTGATGTTTGTCTTGTATCGGTTCTTCCTATCATGTTCGTGCCTTACTCCAGTAGGCCTTGAAAAGTAGAATTGACGTTTACCTTTTTCACATAGAGCGAGTTCGTTGGTTTTGGTGGGACCCCTCACTCTTCTGCATCAAATAACCTATTACCTCATGGAATAATGTTCCAACTGGGATGACAATGTTGCTTTACAAGAGGCGTGTTGAGGCACATATGCGTTATGTTGTCGAGAGACAACTAATAAATGAAATGACAAGGTGAAGGAAAAGATAGAGACTACGACTGCGGAGGGCAGTGTTATGAGAAGCGGACCGGACCATTTAGTCGAACCGGTGAACTGGTTCCTACACCGGTCCGGTTACGATTCTCTTCATCCCGGCGATGAGCTTCCCTCCCTGGTAATCTGATATGTGCCTCTATCCTTACTCATCCTCTTCATCCCGGCGACGGTCTACAGATGTTGTTCTTTAATCCTCGACTTACAACATTCAGATGGTAGTCAAATCTGCAGTGATATTACTGCCGCTTGCATCCTCAGTCATTTGTAACTTCCTTCTCCAAGACTAAATTTTCCTGATGTGATTTTGCTTACATCCTAGGGTTGAATATTGGATGTGTGTGTGTGTGTGTGTGAGAGAAAGAGAGAGAGAGAGAGAGAGAGAGAGAGAGAGAGAGAGAGAGAGAGAGAGAGAGAGAGAGAGAGAGAGAAGTAGTGATAAATGTTTGAAGAACCAAGCACAAAGATTGAAGATTTGGTTCTAGAATATCAAAAATTTTGGTTTTTTAATTTTTATTGATTATATTTAAAATATAGTACACGATATCAACTGCACATGCACACTAGGATATCATAAGTTAGAATTTCCGTTCGATGGGGTCGTGAGCAATCAGTAAACTCGTAACTTTACAGTCAGCTGATTCACTTGTTAGTTGACTCGAGTACTGTTACGTTTTGTAAGATAGCAACGACAGTCGAATTGCCCGAAATTGTTTATATATAGAACCCTTATAGTTTGGCCGATAGTAGTGGTCATCGACCAAAGTATATGCGGTTCTATATATAAACAGTTTCACTGGGCGGCACTAGAATGCCAAGGTCTCTTAATAGTCGCTATGTTCTTGGTATTGTTCTATTTTGAGAAATTTCGTCAGCACTCCCTATATGTTCTCTGGGTACATAGTTAGACACGGTGGCTCCGTTGCCCTTAGTCTAACTCTGTGTACTTGGAGAACTGTAGGGAAGTTCTGCCGAAATTTTCTCGAAATAGAGCATGCCAAGAACTAGCGGCTATTAAGGGGTCTAGGCATTCTAGTGTGTGTATAGGACATATCACCCTGTAGGTGTTAATAGGAAGCATGCATTGAAAATATCAATTAATTTAAAAATTATAGTTCACAATATAAAATTATAAATCCAAACCCTTTAACCGTAACCTTCAACCCTAAGCAAATACAATTTTATTATATTTTCTTTCATCCTAAATATGTAAATGATATTTGAGCGCTAATGGTTTATGTTGTTATGTTAATGAAGGTACCTAACGTCATGGATATGAGTTGGGTTGACAGTAATCGGGCTAGTGCAGAATATATGAATGGGGTTCATAATTTTGTTGATTATCTATTTAGCAAAGAAGCATATGGGGACAGGGTTCTTTGTCCTTGTAAACATTATAGGACAGCTCGATATCAATCACGTGATGATGTAATTGCTGATTTATTTCAGTTCGGAATAGAACCTGGGTATAGAACATGGAAGATGCCCGATGAATCTAGTGATCCGCCTCAGAAACTTCCTGAAACAGAAATAGATAACATGCACGGGCTCATAGATGCTGCTTTTGGAATGCATACTATATCTGATGATAACATGGAAGATGAACCAGTAGTACGTGATCAAGATCGGATGGGCAGTGATTCAGATCAGTATACTCGAGTTTTTAATGATGCATCACATAAGTTATATCCTGGTTGTAATAAATTCACGACACTATCATTCATTGTTAAACTGTTGCATATCAAGTGCCTAAATGGATGGAGCAATAAATCGTTTAAAATATTGCTAGAACTACTTAATGATGCTCTCCCTGATGGCCACACATTACCTTCAGATTACAGCAAGTGTCAAAAGATTATTCGGGACCTTGGCCTTGACTATCATAAAATAGATGCATGCAAAAATGATTGCATTCTGTACTGGAAGGATAATCAATCAAAGACTCATTGTCCAACATGTGGTCAATGTAGATGGAAAGAGACTGGTAAAAAAATTCCAGAGAAATCCCTACGTTATTTTCCATTAAAACCAAGATTGCAACGACTGTTTATGTCGGAAAAGACAGCTGCAGACATGCGATGGCATCATGATAAACGCGTCGATGATGGTGTGATGAGACATCCTGCAGATTCTCAGGCATGGAAGCACTTTGATCAGTTGCATCAGCAGTTTGCTTGTGATTCACGGAATGTCAGACTCGGTCTAGCAAGTGACGGGATGAATCCTTTCGGAAACATGAGCATCTCTTACAGCACATGGCCGGTTGTTCTCGTTCCATATAATTTACCACCGTGGATCTGCATGAAACAAACTAATTTTATACTTTCAATGATTATACCTGGACCACGTGCTCCTGGAAATGCAATCGATGTCTATCTACAACCTTTAGTTGAGGAGTTGAAGGATCTATGGGAAGTTGGTATTGAAACTTATGATGCATATGCCCGGAATAATTTCCAATTGCACGCCGCTTTAATGTGGACAATCAATGACTTTCCAGCATATGGTAACCTATCCGGATGGAGCACCAAGGGTCATTTGGCTTGCCCGGTATGCAATAAGGATACTACATCACGACAATTGAAGAAAAGTAAAAAACAATGTTATATGGGCCATCGAAGATTCCTGCCATTTAACCATAGGTGGCGCATGTGGAAAAAATCATTTGATGGGAATTCAGATAGAAGGCGGCCACCGAATCATTTGTCTGGTATTGATGTGCTTCAGCAGTTACAACACATGCCACCTGTGATGTTCGGAAGAATACCAGGTAAGAAAAGAAAAGATCTGCATAAAGAAAAATATTTAGGGTGGACGAAAAAAAGTATTTTTTTCGAACTACCATATTGGAGCAGTAATTTGTTACGGCACAATCTAGATGTTATGCATATAGAGAAGAATGTCTGTGAAATTCTCTTGGGGACATTGATGAATATAGCAGATAAAACAAAAGATAATTTAAATGCTCGATTGGACCTCTGCGACCTAGGTATACGAAAAAATCTTCATCCAATTAAATCAGGTGATGTGTATAAGATGCCAGCAGCATGCTACACAATGGATGCAAAGGAGAAGCGTGCTCTATGTCAGTTTCTCATGAACATAAGATTCCCAGACAACTATGCATCGAATATATCTCGATGTGTTAATTTTGAAGATCGAAAGGTTTCTGGTATGAAGAGTCATGACTTTCATGTGATGTTACAACAACTTCTACCTATTGCAGTACTTGATCTCATGCCAGCAAATGTATCTGAAGCAATAATTGAACTTGGCATTTTCTTCAAGGAACTTTGCTCTAAATCGTTACGGTTAGACATCCTCGAGAAACTTGACAAGCAAATAGCGATTACGCTTTGCAAGCTTGAGATGATATTTCCACCGGCATTTTTCGTTGTTATGATGCACCTCCCTATTCATCTAGCCGCGGAGGCTAAGCTTGGCGGTCCGGTTCAATACAGATGGATGTACTCCATTGAGAGGTTAGTCATTTAACAACTATAAATATAAGCAAATTACTTAATTAATTAAATTGTTCTTTGCTTTGAAATATTCTATTAGTAATATAAATATTTATTTATCAGGTATTTACATACAATCAAGTCGTTTGTACGGAACAAGGCCCATCCGGAAGGATCTATTGCTGAAGGATACATAGCGGAAGAGTGTTTAACGTTTTGCTCAAGATACCTTTGCGGTATCGAGACCCGATTTAATCGTCCAGAAAGGAATTATGATGGAGGTCAGATAAACCCTGAAGCAACCTTATCTGTGTTTTCCTCCACCGGTCGTCCAGTCGCAGGAGGTCGCACTTATTACCTTACAAATGCTGAGATCGATCAGGCTCAGTTCTATGTACTACAGAACTGCACGGAAGTCTATCCATACATTGAGTAAGCTTATTCTAAGTATTTACTTGGTTTAAAATGTCATTAATTAATTAATTAGACTTGGTTTAAAATATCATTAATCTATGGTTACTATGATTCATGATTATAGACAACACATTGAGGAGATCAGAAGATCTGGTGTGAGGAACATTGAAAAGGAGCACATGAACACATTTTCAGAATGGTTTAAAATACATGTATAAATTCTTATTAAATCTTGCAATATAATTTTATCATACCAATTAAATGATATATTAAGATTATCAATCCTATTATGATACAGGTTGAAACTTTAGACGTTACTGAAGAACTAAAATTACTGGCAAGGAGCCCTCATCGTGAAGCAAAAATTTACGATAGCTACAATGTAAATGGTTATAGGTTCTCCACAGAAGCGTCTCAATTGTATAGAAAAACTCAAAACTCTGGCATTCATGTTAAGGGAGATGATACCACTAGCAGCACTGAAAACTTTTATGGTGTTCTTCAACAAATTTTGGAGATTTTCTATTCCAGCACTCTGCGTATTGTGTTGTTTAAATGTAAATGGTTTAATGTTGAGGATCGTCGGAACGGGTACAGAAAAAGAATGGGTATGGAAAGTGTAAACATTACACGCAATGCATACGAGAACCAACCATATGTGTTGGCATCTCAGGCTATGCAGGTTTTCTACGTTAAGGAGATAAAAGATCCGAAATGGCATGTCATATTGAAGACGCAACCCCGAAACTATTACAACATACCTCTTGTGGATCAATCGAATAGAGAGTCTGAAATAGAAGATCAGCCTTATCAGCAGGATGTGAATGATGATATCCCCATTCCTTCTACTTCTTGTGCATTAGATATCGAAGACGACATGGATTGGGTAAGAAATGATATCCCTCCAGAAGTCTTAGCATCTCACTACGGTGAAGGTAAGGCTTACAACACGTCATAACCCCTTTTTATCTGAAGAGTATTTAGTGTTTCATATTACCTCTTCATACCGAGAACACTGTTTTTGTTATGAATTGTCTTATAGTTTGACATTTCCTTGTTGTTTTCCTGTTACATCATTATTGCTTTTACAATCAATCTGAATCGGTTTTGCAATGTTACTTTTGTTTGATTTGTCCTCTAGGTCCTTCCCATTTCCCCCCAGCTTGTTAATCTTCCCTTGGATAAGTTCCAAGCTGCACTTACTCGTGTATTGCAGGTATTCTTATTTTTAAAGGAATATTATTTCTTGTTAGTGTGTGTATATACTAAGCCTTGAATATGTTAGATTTATCCTTTTTTGTGGTATGTTCACCTTGGGCGACCCCATCTCATGTACAGATATATAGGGCCATTGCCCCATTGAGTGAAATTAATTGCCATGTCTTTAACTATGTGTATGGGAATTTTTAGTTTTGAACGCAAAATATATATAGTTAATAAACAGTCATAGTAAAGCAACGGAGGATAACAACTACAATGTTACTAAGACGAAAAAATTAGGGCTCATTAGAGATAGAATCATAGAAAACAAGAAAAAAAATTCCTAAATTGGAGATTCAAGAATGAAACAGAGGGAAATAGATGAATATATAGGGAGTAAGACAGGAGGGGATAGAGAGAAGGATGACAGACTATTTATCAATGGCCTTCGGTGGTCGATGTTGGCCGTCAGTGGTTCCTCCGCTCTCTCTGTGAAACATTAAAAGAAGGGGGTTGGGGTTTTGAGTCTGTATATAGGGGGGAGGGGGGTGCTGAGCTAAGCTGGCTGCCTAGGTCGCCTCCTAGGCGATTCAGCCCGAACTTGGCACCAAAATGTGTCCATGGACATAAAATGGGTGTAAAGGAAGATAAGAATGTTGCAATGAACACATGGTAAAACCAAGAACGATAGGACTATAATGTGCATATTTGAGGAGGCATAGGAGTCAAACTGATAGGATAAAGCTTTATCAACTGAGATATGGGCATTGTAACCATTGTTTATGAAATAGGTGAAGTGGCACCAAGAAGGAGAGGCCACTACAACATGAACAAACATTTGCGGCTACATAATCAGCGGTAAGGTCTCAGCTAAATAGGTGGACCATCTATTTAAATTGTACCAAACTTGACTATCTTTTTTTTTTTTAGCAATTCCTCTCCGAGGAGAGGATGGGATTTACAAAACCTGACTATCAAGTCGAATGAATGGCTAACAATATTATTTCTGTTTTCCTAAAATGGCAAACCTTGGCCGCTACATAGTTAGGCTAACTGGCTAAGGCTTCTTGCTAGTACTTATGATTTACACTGTTTTTCTGTATATTCATCCTCTTCTTTTCTTTTATATAAAAGGTCATTTACTTACGATTACCAGAGGGAACATTAACAAAATTAACAATAAAGAGATGAAGCTTTGTTGAATTACTTTACGGTTTTTTTCTTCTTTCTTGCTTCGATTTATCTCTAGAAGATTCTCATTTCTAACTTTAGCTTTTTTTGTTTCTTGATGCGGGAGGATAGACGGCTTAACAACAATAGCCTGTTAGGTCCCATTCCTAAATCTTTAACCAACATTGTTGCACTCCAAGTTCTGTAAGTCACTCTGGTCCTTATTTAATGCGATGGTCTACTCCGTTTTCATTTTGTTAATAGTCTTTTCTCCTGACATGATCAGTTTCTATAATTAACATGCAGGGATCTGTCAAACAACAATCTGTCAGGAGAAGTTCCATCTACTGGCGCCTTTTCACTATTCACCCCCATCAGGTGTCTTGTGATTTATTTTGTGAATTGTTTGGGCTTTCTGTGACCCTGATTACAATGTTGTTCATTCTAATTTCTAACAAGATAATCAATTTTGTAGTTTTGCTAACAACCCTTTGTTATGTGGCCCGGGTACATTAAAGCCTTGTCCGGGTGCTCCTCCATTTTCGCCGCCACCTCCGTTTAATCCACCGGCACCACTGTCGGCACAAGGTGATGGTTCACTATGATTTCAGCGCTGGAGCTTATATAATTCTTTGCTTAAAATTTAGATACTTGATCCAGGCAAACTTGGTGGTTTTTGGGCAAGGCTAATGATTATGCTGCATTTATAAGAAAAAAAAAAGTCTTCTTTGAATCCTGACTACTCCAGCAGAAAGAGCCCTTCAGAAACACTTCACTTGAAGAAATTTCACGCAAACTCTGTTGTTGGCTAACCAACATTGGACTATCAATCTTCAATATTGTTCCATCTAAAATGTTAGGGCATTTGGATCTGTTTCTCTTTGGAAGTGGCATATACAAAATAATTTTTGTGTTGGTCTTCTACTCAAGTTGGCTTGTTCTAATTGATTTGGCCCTCAGTTGGCCAAGCAAAATTTATGTTCCTGATGAACCCTCACTTCTTCTTTTTTTCTTCTCATTGTACGTCACAATTTTGAGCAATATGCACTTCACGGATTTGGTTCCTGATTCTTAACTGCATACTTTGGTTCCTGAGTGCAAGCTGTACTTTATAGCAATTAGTTCTGGAAGTAGTGTCGTCTTTACTTGAACTGGAGACAGAAAGTGTGCTGAGTGGTGCTGTGTTCTTTCTACTGCTTGACTATGTTGAGTTGTTAATGTGTCTAGTATTAGCAGGTCATTTGGTTATATTTTGTAATATTTACTTGTGCCTTTTGGATCATCACTATCCAGCCTAAATCAATAGTGTCATCTAAACTTAAACAAATGGATTTTTGATTACTCTTGTTTTAAGATTGTGAAGGTTGGTTCAATGATCTTCAGATGGACTTATGGCTCGTCTCATTTTGAGCTAAAATCGGTATGCATTTCAGGTTGGACGAAAGTCTATGATGTCCGTATAGCATCAGGCGAACCATTTTGTACTTGACATATGAAGTTGATTGTAGATGATAATCTCTTTTTATGAAAGAATGCACCATTTCTAGACTGCCTATCATAGATGGCTTCACCTCCCTTGCATGAATTTTGTTGGTATGCAACATAATAAGCATGCCAAAAGTGTTTCTTTCATTTTTCTCTCTGCAATCGTAGTCGATGTTTGTAGTTTGTTGGCTAGTGGATCTGGATTTCGTGCTGTGTTTCAATGGGAGCTCTTGTTTCTCCTTGAATTTTACTGTTGGATGGAGTTTTTCGGGAGGATGATTTTTTTTTGTCGGGGGGTTTGTGGGTTTTGAGATTAGGAACTCGTAGAGTTTGGATCGCATCTTGCATGTCGGATGTGCTCTTGTATTGGGGATCTTATTGGTTCTGGAGAAGTGTTGATATGTTATTCTGGTTCTCGTTTGAGGACTGAAAAATATTCTGATATGGGTTTTATAGATGCTGATAGCATTGAATTCATTTGTTGTAAGTGGACATGCTTGGATCTTTACTTAAACAATTTCACTGGTGGAATACCTGCTTGCTGGGGAATCTATCAAAACTGCGCTTCCTGTATGAAAACTGATCCTGTTGATTGTCTAACAGGTTGAAAGGGAGAAATGATTCGTGGCAGGGGTCATCGGTGTTTGTCGAATCCCCCGATTGGGACTCGCCGATTACAGGATCCCTCGACGCAGGATCATCCTATACAGAATCCTGTCGTGGATCCAAGTATTGAGGATGCAGAGACACAGGAGCCCGATGTTCCATCCCACGCATCAGGTCCAATATCCTCTAGAGGTAAAATAATTAAAAATGATGTTAAGATTTCTTGTTTTTATATCCTTTTTGTTTAAAACTATTAAAGATGATCTTACTTTAATTCTACTATTGTTTCAATGCAGAATCATGTTCTAAACGGAAGAGGGGCATCGCAAAGGGTATCCCTCGACCAAGCAGAGAAGAAGATAGATATCCAGTTAGTATTTCTGAAGTTGGGCCTGTGGGTCCGAATAAAGACAAGTTCCTCACAAAGATCGGCGTGTGGGTCAAGGACCAATCTAATTTTCCTTTTTGGCAAAAGGATTTCAATAACTTCTCCCAATCAAAATGGGAAAATATGGCGAGACTTGCTATGGTAATAACTTTTTCACAATCAAAATTCATTATTGTATCTTTATTATATATTGTTTCATATTACTAATTATTGCATCTTTTTTACTTCTAGGAATATTTTAACATTCAATACTCAGGGGTTCTTGCTGACTTCTTACGAGATAAGAGTAGAAAAACTTGGAATGATGCAAGATCGAAGCTATATCGGGAAAACTACCAGCCCTATCCGCATTGTGAAGCGATCCAGCATGTCCCTCGTGGTATGGAGTCTATGGACAGTGTGACTTGGACTAGAATATGTGAGGAGATATTCTCGCAACCATGGTGGAAGGTATATTATTACTAGAGTTCTACATTACTGTAGTTTTTAGAATTATTGAGCTTAGTAATAAGTTATGCATAATATTTTACAGGGTACAAGTGATAGAAATATAAGAAATCGCACAAATCAGCGTGTCATACATGTCTCTGGGCGAACAAGCTTTGCACAGAGGAAAGAAGATCTGGTATACATTATTTTTTTAATTTTGATATGCAAAGTATTATGCAAAATTAAAAATGGTTAAGATAATAGTCAAACAACTTTCCGTTATATGCAGCGTACGAAATTAGGACGGGAACCGAATCGCAATGAGATGTGGAAACAATGTCATATAAAGGCTGACGGGACCGCTGCGAATCCACACACCCAAGAGGTTACGGTAAGTGTTTCAACTTTAGTTATCGATTACTTGAATATAATTTTCCATGTGTCTTTAAATGCACTCATTGATTTATTTTGCCTCTTCAACATTGCAGAGTCGGATGGATGCGATGATAGAGCAGTCCATGGAGACCTCTGGGACTGTGGACGAGAATGCGATATTCCGGGAGGTCCTTGGTCTAGAGAGTCGTGGACGTGTACGTGGCGAGGGGAGGGGAATTAGACGACAGGAGTACTTCAGCTCCTTGCATCCATCCCAAGTAGTGTTAGAGAGGCAAGTAGCAGATCTCACCGAATCACAGGAGCGCTTGTCAGATGAGAACCGTCAGTTGAAAGAATCACATGAACGCTTGTCAGATGAGAACCAACAGTTGAAAGAATCACATGAGCGCTTAACAGACGAGAACATGCGGCTGAGTGAAGTAGTTCAGGGACTAGAAACAAAATTTCAAGAATTTAGCCAGCTTCTCCGGCGGGTACGTCTTATATTTTAAAATTGTATACATGAATGTTACGACTATTTAAAAAATAATCAAATTCATATTGTAATTAAAAAAAATTACATATGTTCACAATTAAATTTTGTAGGACACCTTTGTATCGATGACGCCACAGATGCCATACTCCCAGATGCCATATCAGCAAAGTTTTACACAGATGCTCCAAGGTGGATGTTTGCGCCCTACACATCCTCCAAGTTATCAACGCCCAGATGATTTTGACCCCCTACCACATGAGTGATTAAGGTATATTTTATTTTCCATGATGATGACCCCCTACAAGCCGTTAGTTTAACTTCAGAACTTTTAGAGTTTATTTCCTTTATTAGGGGTCTTTCTAGTGGCAAAATGAGTAAATAAGGGATTTCCTAAGTTATCTTGAAATACTAGAATTCCTATTTCCATTAGGATTCTTCATTCATATATGATTTCTAATTTTGTAAGGATTCCTTAATGTGCTTCTTGAAGCCTTTAACCTATAATATCCATTTTATGCATAGATTGGTTAGTTTTATGCATTCAATTTTAATTCAAAGCGTATATTTTTTCTTTGCAATCTCCACCACTAATTCGTACTCTCTTAAAATCTTCCTTATAGTAGTAGATATTTTAGACTTGAAGGTTAAACTCAAATCTGAAATTACAGGCCTGTTTTGGAAGAAAGACGCCATCACCTTTTGTTACAAGGTCTATTATGCCATGCACTCCTGGAAGAATGTGGGTATGACTTAACTATCAAGCTCCTTCTCACCCCGCCACCTATATTCAAGTTACACACTTCCCCACCACTGTTAACGATATATGAAAAGTGCATAACTTGTCTATATGCACATTCATAGTCTGATCCATGTGCTTTTGTGAGTTCAACTACAACATCAATCTGCTTAGGCTATGTTCCAGTTAATCAAGTTGTTTCAGAAGCTCCACTAGTAATGTGCTCCATGAGCTTCTCTGGGCGATATCTAGAATATAGGACTCCCAACTCTGTAAAAATGCCCATGTGAGCCCGTTCCAAACCAAGCCCACTCTCCATGAGAGAAATCAGCTCATTAAAGCATCCTCTAGCGGTTCTGGTAATAATCACTGACCTCTTCTAAGTCATCCACCTACAACATTAACCAAGAGAGGTTAATATTCGAAGCTTAACAGATACAGATCCTTTCAAATGACTTGGCATTAATCCTCTAGCTCAATGCTAAAGCTATTACAGCATTTCTATGTTGTTCCTGGATGAAATGGCATGTTTATACTCTAGCTGTTCCTGGATGAAATGGCATGTTTATTACAGCATTCCTATGTTGTTCCTGGATGAAATGGCATGTTTATTACAGCATTTCTATGTTGTTCCTGGATGAAATGGCATGTTTATTACAGCATTAATACTCTAACTCAATGCTACAGCTATTACAGCATTAATACTCTAGCTGTTCTGGTAATAATCACTGACCTCTTCCAAGTCATCCACCTACAACATTAACCAAGAGAGGTTAATATTCGAAGCTTGACAGATACAGAGCCTTTCAAATGACTTGACATAATATTAAGCATGTGATCCCTTCTTCCATTATAACATTTCTATGTTGTTCCTTGATGAAATGACATGTTGATGTTGTGCCTTCACATCACGCCACATGGACAAGTTACATATTGTCCATTTAAATACTCAATACCATCCATAAAGTAGTAAAACATAAATGCAAACTATTCATCATATATTATAAATCCTCCTAAAACTCCTAAACAATTAAAATGTGATACAAATAGAAGAAATTTTGTATCAAAGTGGCTGGCAGACCCTACCAGTTCTAGAGATCTTTGATGGGCTAGGTTTTGGGGCTTAGAAATTTATTAGAAGCTGAAGGAGGAGCTCCACTATTAGAAGCTGAAGGAGGAGCTAAACCATTTATCTCATGCCATTAGGTCTTGGAATGGGCTGGAAATTGGCCGCTACATGTCAACATCAAGAGTTGCGAGAGTCTGCTCTAGGAGCATTGTTGTGATGACTCCCTTGCCTGTGCAATTTGACACTTGAAGATGCTACATTAGACAGCATTTTGTGGGGAGTTATTCATCACACCATTATTTTATGGGATGTTCCATTTATTTTTTTAAACATGAAAATTGTCTTTCCCCATAGAAAAAATTGCATTTGTTAGTTTGGTGCAATCATTTTTTTAATCTATAAAGGAAAGGGTCCTCTTAAGGCCTGACTTAATCTATCACTTCATTGTTGACTGGGAGGTTCCATGCAATCATTGTACACCTCAAAAATGTCTTCACCATGTATTGCATTTGTTATTTTAGTATAACCTTCAATATATCCAAAAAGGAAAAGATTCAAGCCATGACTTTAATGTATGACTACTTATTTGGTAGTACATCCTATTTCCATTAGGATTTTATGGTGATATTTGGATACCCTTGGTTATGTTGGGAGAAGTTTACTTTGAGTAATGCTATTTGTACAATCTCCATCGACAAACACATTGACAAACCAGACTGATGAAGTGGTGGCGGGGCCCAGGGCTTAGTGCTTGGTGTGCATGCTGATGCATTGAGCCTAGACCTCGCCATCACTTCATGGGTCTGGTTTGCCAATGTGTTTGTCGATGGAGATTGTTCAAATAGCATTACTCATACTTTAAAGACTTGCTGAATTTTTTTTTCTTTTTCCCCTTATTTTGAATGTTTTTTTGTTCTCATTGGTATGTAAGACATATTTCCTTTAAAGAGGTCAATGAATCTACTTCGATTACTTATTTTCTTAGTTTAAGAGTTTCTTTTCTTAAAAGTTAGTCAAGCAAAAATAATCAATGAAGCTGTTTTTAACATTTCAAATATTGTCCATGTCCATCGCTATTTTAAGTGTTTCCATTATTAGTTTGGGTGTTATTTCTTACTTGTATTCTTAAAAATTATGTTCACTCTAATTAAACTCTTGTCATTTTTATTGTGTATTAGGTATTCAACTTCTTCCACTACTACTACCGTGCGAGATCGGAGAAGTCAGGCTTCATGCATGCGTCCTTTTTTGGCTAATTGACTAGCATGTTCTACTACTATTTAATTATCATTGAGATGGGACCGAGATATTTTTTGGATTGTTGTTACAGTGGTGGTATGAGTGGATTGTTGTTACAATGGTGGAATTGGATTGTTTTTTCAGTTCTTTTGAATTGTTATTACAATGATGGAATTTGATTATTTTTATAGTTCTTTTGAATTGTTGTTACAATGGTATATATATATATGTGTGTGTGTGTATGTGTGTGTGTAATGTGTGGATTGTTGTTATAGTGGTGGTATATGTGGAATGAGTTAATTGTTGTTCCATGGAATTGCATCAACTTATGAATTGCAGAAATTTGTATGGAATGAGTGAATTGTTGTTGCAGAAATGTGGTAAAATACGATAGTTGTTGGCCGTATAACACAGGTCAAATACCACTCAAATACGGGGGTTGTCGGACGTATATATTGGGTCATATACGGGGGCTGTCGGTCATATAAATTTGTCCGAGACCTTATAAAACCACTCAAATACGGGGTTGTCGGTCGTATAAACTGGGTCATATACGGGGGCTGTCGGTTGTATAACACATCATATACGGGGGTTGTTGGCCGTATATCACAGGTCATAAACGGGGGCTGCCGGCCGTATAAGACAGTGCATATACGGGGGCTACCGGTCGTATAAACTGGGTCATATACGGGGGCTGTCGGTTGTATAACATGTCATATACGGGGGCTGTTAGCCGTATAAGATAGGTCATATACGGGGGCTACCGGCCGTATAAGACAGGGTATATACGGGGGCTATCGGTCGTTTAAAGCAAACTCAAATACGGCGGTACATTAGCCGTATAAAGTATTATTTGCGGCGGTAAAGAAGGACCGTATATGGTTAATCTATATCGGCGGCTATGGCCGTATATGGTATTTGCGACGGGTTTATTTGCGGCGAGCAAATGCAGCGGCTAGACCCCCGAAAATATAAATATACGGTCTTTTTTGACCCCCGCAAATACTCAAAACTGTTGTAGTGCATGTTTATTTATTGTGTTATAATTTTTTTTCTAGTTTATATATTTATTTTATATATATACTTTTATATTAATAAAATTTTTTGTATCGTCAATGGTCTCTTAAAAAATTTTGTTTAATATTTTTACTATATAGAGTAAAAGTTTTACTGTAAAAAAAATTAGTTTAGTTTCAGCCCAGGGTCACGTTGGGTGACTGAAGGTCATCACTCGATCAAAGCCACGCCGGGCCTCGGCCCGGGAAGGACGCGAGGGCGAAGCCACTCCTCTCATACCGACCGTCGCCCCATCACCGATCCGGCCCCGATTGCCAATCGGAGCAACTCCGGCAGCGCGAGGAGGTCGCCCGACCTCTAATCTCTCTCCCTCCACCTTCTTCCCTCTAGATCATCGGCCGATCGACGGCCATACCAACACCGACCGCGGCTAGCCTCCTCGGTCCCCGTCTCTATGTGTTTTGTCGCCGCCGGCCACCCGTGGTCAGGCAGGCCGCAAGCCTCCACTCTCCTCTCTATTTTCGGTCCCGGCCCCGATGGGCGACCTGACGGCCACCCCGCAGCCGGCTGGCCGCAGGATCACCATCCGCTCCCTCTCTATCTCACTGTATGTGTGTGTATATGAGTGTGTGAGTGTGTGGCAGACTGGCAATGTGTGTGTGGTTGTGTGTCTAAGGGTATGTCACTGTCAGTGTCAGTGTGTGTTGTTTGTATCGTACGCAGGATGTGCTGAAAATTTCCCCAGCGGTCGGTCACGGAGGCGGACCCCGGATCGCTGGCTGTTTATTCCGTCCCTCCAACGGACAGATGTGGGTGTCAATTCATGTGCGAAATGTCGACAGGGAGGTGTGCCGGTGGAGGCGATGTCTGGACTACTGGGGTCAATTGGCATGGAGTGCGTGGGAGCACAGACACATCGAGTGCGGGATCGTGTGGCAACAGCCCGACGGGCTCGGGCTTGACCACGGGCGGAGCAGCAACACGGCTGCTATGGCTACCTCGGGCACACAGGGTGGCCGTCGAGACACTGGAGTGTCAGATTGTGGAGGAGTACCACTAAGACATAGAGGCACTGATCCAACGAGAGCGAGGTGTTGGTCACCATTGACGAGGGGCTGACGATCGTCATTGACGGGTGATTGGTGAGGTACCAACAGCCATCAATGCAAGTCATTGACAAGCGAAGGGGACGGGGACGGACACGGTGGTGACGAGCACAATCACGGGAATGCTGATAGTGCTACCGGGTGCGGGGCTGTCATGGACAGCAGTAGAAGGCGATGATGATCATGGTAGCGGTGAGCATAGCCGTTAGCACACCTGCAATCCAGCAGGGTGTGTGGATTTGTAGACTAATGGAGGGTGCTCAATGATCCAGAGTTGGGTTAGGTTTGGGGTTTTTAGTAATTGGATTGACCCCCAATCCGACCCAACCTGATTGAGTTGCAGCCCTACATGTGAGAAGACTGGATGCAGAGGACGCTGATGGACGACCGAGTGCTAGAGAGTGGAGTGCACGGGGACACGAACACGCAGATCAGTGTCTGTACATGAGTTGCAGCGAGCACAACTACGATCATCAGCGTGCGGAGTTGTCGATAGACATGGAGTCACCGACATGCAACTTATCCAAACACTGACGAGCGATCTAATGGAGTAGCCGATAGGTGCAAGTGCTAAGCACTGTTGACAAACAGAGATTCCGGAGTGGACGCATAAGACGTAGAATGCAGAGCACTGGCTGCGAAAGATGCAACAGATCATCGACGGGCCGTGTAGACTGGAGCATAAGAGCATGGCATATGATCAAATTGATCGAGGCGCTGGAGTATGGTCTACGATCACTAGAAAGATCGTGAATGTAGCCCGGTTATGGGTGAATTACATTAAAAGATGAGAAAAAAAATGTTTTGTACTGACTCGGTTTTCTTCGTGGAAAATATTTTTTAATTAGCAACGTTAATTAGAGATGTTTCAAGATCAAATTAAAAGACCCCCCAAAAAAAATTAACGAGGATACAATCTCACTTTGATCCGGCGGTCCTCCACATTCCATCCTGGCTGATCTACGGACAGGATTACACCACCGGATTCAACGCTTGAGCAACGACGTCTGCCCGAGTTTTACAGAGTGCGGAATTAGAAACGGCACACTAATCCAGCTCAGCTAATGGGATAAGGTCGGTCCAGCAAGCGGTTATGTCGACCTCGCGCCACCTCTCGCAACGTGCCACTCCTCTCAGTCTCTCACCTCCCACGTGTCACAACACCCTCTCACCACCTCTCCTATTTCAGCCCACCCCCCACCCTGCCCTTGCATGCAAATTACCCCCTCCCTCACCCCATCGATCTTCACGGCTACATCAAGCTTTGTACCACTGCACCTGCAGCTATGCCGCCCCGTCGCTTTGCCTTCGGCCGCACCGAGGATGCGATCCACCCCGATACCATGCGCTCCGCCCTCTCGGAGTTCATCGCCACCGCCATCTTCGTCTTCGCCGCCGAAGGCTCCGTCCTCTCCCTCGGTACGTACTTGCCCGGCCTCCCAACTTCTAACCACAAAAAAAAAAAGTTTGTGTGCGTGCATGCATGCATGCATGCCTGATCCTAGGTATTTCGTTGCAGGGAGGATGTACAAGGACACCTCATCCGCCGGCGGGCTGGTGGCGGTGGCCGTAGCCCACGCCTTCGCCCTCGCCGTCGCCGTCGCGATCGCCCTCAACGTATCCGGCGGCCACGTCAACCCGGCCGTCACCCTCGGTGCCCTCGTCGGCGGCCGGATCTCCGTCATCCGCGCTGTCTACTACTGGCTCGCCCAGGTCCTCGGGGCCATCGTCGCCTCACTCCTCCTCCGCGTCACCACCGGCGGCATGGTAAGCGACTTCTTCAGACCGATCGATCCCTATAGATCTCCGATCGAGCTAGCTGGGTTGAATCCTTGTGTTGCGTGTTTTGTGGCACGGCAGCGGCCGCTCGGGTTCTCGGTGGCGACGGGCGTCGGGGTGCTGAACGCGTTCCTGCTGGAGATCGTGATGACGTTCGGGCTGGTGTACACGGTGTACGCCACCGCGATCGACCCGAAGAGGGGGGGAGTCGGGACGATCGCCCCGCTGGCCATAGGATTCGTCGTGGGGGCGAACATCCTGGCGGGGGGGCCGTTCGACGGGGCGGCGATGAACCCGGCGCGGGCCTTCGGGCCGGCGCTCGTCGGGTGGAGGTGGAGCAACCACTGGGTGTACTGGCTCGGGCCGCTCGTCGGCGGGGCGCTGGCGGGGTTGATCTACGAGTTCCTGGTGATCCCGGCGGAGGTCCCGCACACCCACCAGCCCTTGGCGCCGGAGGACTACTAGCTGCGGCTTTAGGTCGCCGTCGGACTCTGCTGTATCTTTGTAGTTGTCGGTTACAAAATAAATCCCAGCCTCTCATCAACTTGTTTGTACCGAGTGTAGTGATTTACTTATAATATTATGCTTTCTATAAATGTAGGAATAAATGTAGTTGGATTTCTTTTTTTTTTTTTTTTGGTAGGAATAAATGTAGTTGGATTTCAAATTCAGTATTTAACATCATGAGAGTTGGTGTTTTTTGTTTTGTTTAGTTTTTTTTTTATTTGGGGGAGGGGGGGTGGGGGGTATTGTGTGATAGGTCCCTCTAATAGATCGAATTTAGTGATTAAAAGCAGCCGACATTGTTAATTAGTAAAATCATCCTGATAGAAAGATGTCCCTTTTACTTGTACGACAGGCAGTGCACATGAGCAAGACCCTAAGTGCAGCTGTACGTACATATGATCACTAATCCATACCTAACAAAAGGAATGTAGCAAAAAGAGTAACGTACAATTTAACAATCTTAAGAAATTGTTACTCTTGCTACAGTGAATCACTGTAGCAATTTTTTTTGGTAAAATCTTGCCAAATTTGTTATATTTTTTTTACTACAGTGAAATCACTGTAGCAAAAGTACGTAGGGCTGTTCACAGTTCGATTCGGTCGGTTTTGAGGTCACCGAACTGATCGTGTCAGTTTTGAGTTCGACGGAAACCAAAGCCGAGCCAGCTTCGATAGATCTACTATTGAACTGACCAATCTGAAGTCGATTCGGCTTGTTTGGTTTTGTTTTAAAGAGATCTATAAATAATTATCTTGAATGAGATAGTTTTTTCATCCATGGTCTTCCAAATTGTATTTATCATTCAAAGTTATTTCAAAATTATGGCCATAACAATTAGCATTAGCTAAGATATTAATTGTATATCATAAAATTCTACACGAAATCATGAATGAGAGTTTTTTCATCCATGGTCTTCCAAATTGTATTTATCATTCAAAGTTATTTCAAAATTATGGCCATAACTGTGGGGGAAAATTTCCAAGCCGCCTTGATCGGAAACCCCGCCCCACAGCCTTGATTGAATGTTGATGGTTTGTAGAGTTAGAGAGTTGGGAGAGTAGATAGAGAGAGTAGAGAGTGATGACACAAGGATTGGTGACGGAGTTCAGTCTTACGACCTACATCTCCGGGCGAGAGGTGCCACCTGATCTTCACTATAATTTGAGTAAATGATGGTTGAGCGTTCTCTCGACAGGCCGAGAGAAGCTTCTTACAATGCGTTTGCACGGAGCAATTAGAAGAGTTCAAGAGGAAGAATGGAGGGCTCTAGCTCTGGATCTGGAATCCCTCTTCCTCTGATCGAATGACCAACCCCCTCCCTGGATGCCTTGGGGGTCCTTTTATAGCGTAGGCATGTGCCCGATATGGCAGTGATGATATGGCGCTGATGACGTGGTACTGGTTCTAGGCCTCCTTGCTGGGCCCTTATTGGGCCATTGTTCGGGCCCAATAAGGGGAAGGGCTTGATTTGCGAGCCCCGTAGAGTGGGCCCATGAACCTGGACGGGCTTACCCACTTGGGCCGTTGCGCGGGCCCATGCCGCTCTGATCCGGTCCGGTACAATTTTTGCACCCACAGTTATCCCCTCCCAGTTGGGTCAGGACCCCCTGGGTTGGCTGGGATTCCTAGGTGCAAACGTCTCAAGATTCTGGCATGGTTGACAAGGGCCGTCGGTGTCGCGGTTCGTATTAGCAGAGTCTCGTTTTGCCGATGCCGAGACCCTTTTGGCGCAAGCCAAAAAGTCTCGGTTTTGCAAGTGGGCGTATCAGAAGAAGCAGTGTGTTTTCCGACCGAGAGGATACCGAGAGGGTACCGAGACCCTTTTGCTTTTTCTCGACCGAGAGGATGCCAAGACTTCTTTGCCTTCTGCCGACGCCGAGACCCTTTTGGTGCGAGCCAAAAAGCCTCGGTTTTGCGAGGAGGCGTTCTCAAAAAATTAGTGTATTTTCCGACCGAGAGTATACCGAGAGGATACCGAGAGGGTACCGAGAGGATACCGAAAGGGTACCAAGAGGGTACCGAGACCCTTTTGCTTTTTCCCGACCGAGAGGATGCCGAGACTCCTTTGCCTTCTGCCGACGCCGAGACCCTTTTGGTGCGAGCCAAAAAGTCTCGGTTTTGCGAGGAGGCTTTCTCGAAAAATTAGTGTATTTTCCGACTGATAGTATACCGAGAGGATACCGAGAGGGTACCGAGACCCTTTTGCCTTTTCCCGACCGAGAGGATGCCGAGACTCCTTTGTCTTTTGCCGACGCCGAGGCCCTTTTGGTGCGAGCCAAAAAGTCTCGATTTTGCGAGGAGGCGTTCTCAAAAAATTAGTGTATTTTTCGACCGAGAGTATACCGAGAGGGTACCGAGACCCTTTTTCCTTTTCCCGACCGAGAGTATACCGAGAGGGTACCGAGACCCTTTTCTTGCTGTCCTGGTTTTGCACAGGAGATCCACGGTGTTTTTATTATTGCAAGAGATATAGAAATCCAAATGACTTCAAACTAGATTCAAACATTGCGTATCGGAATTCTTTATATACAGTCCAAATTTCAGCCTAATCGGAGTTCGTGACCAAAAGTTATGGTCATTGTTTCAGGGGTATTGTGTAATACGTCCCTCTAACAGATCGAATTTAGTGATTAAAAGTAGCCGACATTGTTAATTAGTAAAATCCTCCTGATAGAAAGATGTCCCTTTTACTTGTACGACCGGCAGTGCACATGAGCAAGACCCTAAGTGCAGCTGTACGTACATATGATCACTAATCCATACCTAACAAAAGGAATGTAGCAAAAAGAGTAACGTACAATTTAACAATCTTAAGAAATTGTTACTCTTGCTACAGTGAATCACTGTAGCTATTTTTTTTGGTAAAATCTTGCCAAATTTGTTATATTTTTTTTACTACAGTGAAATCACTGTAGCAAAAGTACGTAGGGCTGTTCACAGTTCGATTCGGTCGGTTTTGAGGTCACCGAACCGATCGTGTCAGTTTTGAGTTCGACGGAAACCAAAGCCGAGCCGGCTTCGATAGATCTACTATTGAACTGACCAATCTGAAGTCGATTCGGCTTGTTTGGTTTTGTTTTAAAGAGATCTATAAATAATTATCTTGAATGAGATAGTTTTTTCATCCATGGTCTTCCAAATTGTATTTATCATTCAAAGTTATTTCAAAATTATGGCCATAACAATTAGCATTAGCTAAGATATTAATTGTATATCATAAAATTCTACACGAAATCATGAATGAGAGTTTTTTCATCCATGGTCTTCCAAATTGTATTTATCATTCAAAGTTATTTCAAAATTATGGCCATAACTGTGGGGGAAAATTTCCAAGCCGCCTTGATCGGAAACCCCGCCCCACAGCCTTGATTGAATGTTGATGGTTTGTAGAGTTAGAGAGTTGGGAGAGTAGATAGAGAGAGTAGAGAGTGATGACACAAGGATTGGTGACGGAGTTCAGTCTTACGACCTACGTCTCCGGGCGAGAGGTGCCACCTGATCTTCACTATAATTTGAGTAAATGATGGTTGAGCGTTCTCTCGACAGGCCGAGTGAAGCTTCTTACAATGCGTTTGCACGGAGCAATTAGAAGAGTTCAAGAGGAAGAATTGAGGGCTCTAGCTCTGGATCTGGAATCCCTCTTCCTCTGATCGAATGACCAACCCCCTCCCTGGATGCCTTGGGGGTCCTTTTATAACGTAGGCATGTGCCCGATATGGCAGTGATGATATGGCGCTGATGACGTGGTACTGGTTCTGGGCCTCCTTGCTGGGCCCTTATTGGGCCATTGTTCGGGCCCAATAAGGGGAAGGGCTTGATTTGCGAGCCCCGTAGAGTGGGCCCATGAACCTGGACGGGCTTACCCACTTGGACCGTTGCGCGGGCCCATGCCGCTCTGATCCGGTCCGGTACAATTTTTGCACCCACAGTTATCCCCTCCCAGTTGGGTCAGGACCCCCTGGGTCGGCTGGGATTCCTAGGTGCAAACGTCTCAGGATTCTGGCATGGTTGACAAGGGCCGTCGGTGTCGCGGTTCGTATTAGCAGAGTCTCATTCTGCCGATGCCGAGACCCTTTTGGCGTAAGCCAAAAAGTCTCGGTTTTGCAAGTGGGCGTATCAGAAGAAGCAGTGTGTTTTCCGACCGAGAGGATACCGAGAGGGTACCGAGACCCTTTTGCCTTTTCTCGACCGAGAGGATGCCGAGACTCCTTTGCCTTCTGCCGACGCCGAGACCCTTTTGGTGCGAGCCAAAAAGCCTCGGTTTTGCGAGGAGGCGTTCTCGAAAAATTAGTGTATTTTTCGACCGAGAGTATACCGAGAGGATACCGAGAGGGTACCGAGAGGATACCGAAAGGGTACCAAGAGGGTACCGAGACCCTTTTGCTTTTTCCCGACCGAGAGGATGCCGAGACTCCTTTGCCTTCTGCCGACGCCGAGACCCTTTTGGTGCGAGCCAAAACGTCTCGGTTTTGCGAGGAGGCTTTCTTGAAAAATTAGTGTATTTTCCGACTGATAGTATACCGAGAGGATACCGAGAGGGTACCGAGACCCTTTTGCCTTTTCCCGACCGAGAGGATGCCGAGACTCCTTTGTCTTTTGCCGACGCCGAGGCCCTTTTGGTGCGAGCCAAAAAGTCTCGATTTTGCGAGGAGGCGTTCTCAAAAAATTAGTGTATTTTTCGACCGAGAGTATGCCGAGAGGGTACCGAGACCCTTTTTCCTTTTCCCGACCGAGAGTATACCGAGAGGGTACCGAGACCCTTTTCTTGCTGTCCTGGTTTTGCACAGGAGATCCACGGTGTTTTTATTATTGCAAGAGATATAGAAATCCAAATGACTTCAAACTAGATTCAAACGTTGCGTATCGGAATTTTTTATATACAGTCCAAATTTCAGCCTAATCGGAGTTCGTGACCAAAAGTTATGGTCATTGTACCGAAGCCTCTCTGAGCAGATCCGCTGTCCAGATTTTGCACTAAAGATCAACGATGTTTCTATTGTTTCAGGAGCTATAGAAGTTCAAATGACCTCAAACTAAATGCAAAAGTTGCGGCTCGTAGTTCTCTATTTACAGTCCAAATTTCAGCCCAATCAGAGTTCGTGGCCAAAAGTTATGGCCGTTGTACCAAAGCGTCTCCGAGTAGATCCGCTGTCCAGATTTTGCACTGAAGATCAACGATGTTTCTATTGTTGCAAGAGCTATAGAAGTTCAAATGTCCTCAAAATAGACGCAAAAGTTGCGACTCGTAGTTCTTTATTTACATTCCAAATTTTAGCACAATCGGAGTTTGTGACCCAAAGTTATGGCCGTTGTACCGGAGCCTCTCCGAGCAGATCCGTGCTAGGCTGTTGTAGACACCGAGACCCCCTCCCCTCTCGGTTTTTGACGAAACCGAGGGGTGGGCTGTTGTTGATGCCGAACACCCACCCTCTCGGTTTTCTGACGAAACCGAGAGGTGGACTATTGTTGATGCCGAACACCCCGACCCTCTTGGTTTTTTTGATGAAACCGAGAGGTGGACTGTTGTTGGTGCCGACACCCCCTCCCCTCTCGGTTTTTTGCAAAACCGAGAGGTAGGCTGCTGATGGTGTGTCATCACCCCCTCCCCACTCGATTTTTTATGCGAAACCGAGGGGGGGCTGCTCGTTGATGCCGACACACACCCCCTCTCAGTTTTCTGACGAAACCGAGGGGTGTGCTGCTAATGATGTGTCGTCACCTCCTTCCCACTCGGTTTTTGTGCGAAACCGAGGGGAGGCTGCTTGTTGATGCCAACACACACCCCCTCTCGGTTTTCTGACGAAACCAAGGGGTGTGCTGATGGTGTGCCGTCACCCCCTCCCCACTCAGTTTTTGTGTGAAACCGAGGGGGGGTTGCTTGTTGATGCCGACACACACCCCCTCTCGGTTTTCTGACGATACCGAGGGGTGTGCTGATGGTGTGCCGTCACCCCCTCCCCACTTGGTTTTTGTACGAAACCGAGGGGGGGTTGCTTGTTGATGCCGACACACACCCCCTCTCGGTTTTCTGACGAAACCGAGGGGTGTGCTGCTGATGGTGTACCGTCACCCCTCCCCCACTCGGTTTTTGTGCGAAACCGAGGGGTGCTGCTTGTTGATGCCGACACCCCATTATTGGGGCTGCTAGAAGAGGCCAAAAAGTGTCGGTATTGAAAATAGTGTGTTTTTCAAATTTCAGCCCCATTTGAAACCGACAATTTTTCGGTAAAGCACTGGTGCGCGGGGATGTCGGCGAGGGACAATGCTATATTCGAGGGGGTTTCTTAGAGATAATCTAGGATGACACCGCATGATGGCCAGCCGGTCTTCACCCAATATATTACCGCACCTGGTTACTGTATTCACCAGGTACTACGGTCACGTGAGGGTGTTGACTTGGCCAGGATCAAGGAAGCACCATTTTATCCCGTGTTACCCACCGTCGACTGCACCAGTGTGGAGACACGCACTGACAGAGTCAGACCAACCACCCCCTGACCGGTTTGGAACCGTTAGTCGTCGAAAAAAGGTGATGGCCAGTGACAATCTGATGCTTGAACCTGAGTGACAAGACTAAGCTTGGACTTTTGATCGAATGCCAATACGTCGGCGACGACGTCTCGGACTTTGTCTTCGAACGCCAAGGGCTGGGCCTTGGGCTTGTAGCGTGCCAAGGCGTTGGTCGCCTCGAACTTTGTCTTCAAGTGCCAAGGGCTGGGCCTTGGGCTTGTAGAGTGCCGAGGCGCTGGTCGCCTCGGACTTTGTCTTCGAGTGCCAAGGGCTGGGCCTTGGGCTTGTAGAGTGCCAAGGCATTGGTCACCTCGGACTTTGTCTTCGAGTGCCAAGGGCTCGGCCTTGGGCTTGTAGAGTGCCGAGGCATTGGTCGCCTAGGCCTATGTCTTCGAGTACCAAGGGCAGGGCCTTGGGCTTATAGATTGCCGAGGCATTGGTCACCTCGGACTTTGTGTTCGAGTGCCAAGGGCTGGGCCTTGGGCTTGTAGAGTGCCGAGACATTGGTCACCTCGGACTTTGTCTTCGAGTGCCAAGGGCTGGGCCTTGGGCTTGTAGAGTGCCGAGGCATTGGTCACCTCGAACTTTGTCTTCGAGTGCCAAGGGCTGGGCCTTGGGCTTGTAGAGTGCCGAGGCATTGGTCACCTCGGACTTTGTCTTCGAGTGCCAAGGGCTGGGTCTTGGGATTGTAGAGTGCCGAGGCATTGGTCACCTCGGACTTTGTCTTCGAGTGCCAAGGGCTGGGCCTTGGGCTTGTACAGTGCCGAGGCATTGGTCACCTCGGACTTTGTCTTCGAGTGCCAAGGGCTGGGCCTTGGGCTTGTAGTGTGCCGAGGCATTGGTCACCTCGGACTTTGTCTTCGAGTGCAAAGGGCTGAGCCTTGGGCTTGTAGAGTATCGAGGCATTGGTCATCGGACTTTGTCTTCGAGTGCCAAGGGATGGGCCTTGGGCTTGTAGAGTACCGAGGCATTGGTCACCTCGGACTTTGTCTTTGAGTGCCAAGGGCTGGGCCTTGGGGTTGTAGAGTACCGAGGCATTGGTCACCTCGGACTTTGTCTTCGAGTGCCAAGGGCTGGGCCTTGGGCTTGTAGAGAGCCGAGGCATTGGTCGCCTCGGACTTTGTCTTCGAGTGCCAAGGGCTGGGCCTTGGGCTTGTAGAGTGCCGAGGCATTGGTCGCCTCGGCCTATGTCTTCGAGTACTAAGGGCAGGGCCTTGGGCTTATAGATTGCCGAGGCATTGGTCACCTCGGACTTTGTCTTCGAGTGCCAAGGGCTGGGCCTTGGGCTTGTAGAGTGCCGAGGCATTGGTCACCTCGGACTTTGTCTTTGAGTGCTAAGGGCTGGCCTTGGGCTTGTAGAGTGCCGAGGCATTGGTCGCCTCGAACTTTGTCTTCGAGTACCAAGGGCTGGGCCTTAGGCTTGTAGAGTGCCGAGGCATTGGTCGCCTCGGCCTATGTCTTCGAGTACCAAGGGCAGGGCCTTGGGATTATAGATTGCCGAGGCATTGGTCACCTCGGACTTTATCTTCGAGTGCCAAGGGCTGGGCCTTGTGCTTGTTGAGTGCCAAGGCGTTGGTCGCCTCGGACTTTGTCATCGAGTTCCAAGGACTGGGCCTTGGGCTTGTAGAGTGGCGAGGCATTGGTCACCTCGGACTTTGTCTTCGCGTGCCAAGGGCTGGGCCTTGTGCTTGTCGAGTGCCAAGGCATTGGTCACCTCGGACTTTGTCTTCGAGTGTCAAGGATGTCTCCTTGAACTTGGTGCATGTCAAAGCGGCGACGTCTGCCTTGGACTTATTCTCATTGCCTTGGATAAGTATAGTTGATAGTTTAGCTTGACCTGGATTGTCAGGAGCATTTTTATCTGACTTTCGCTTTGAAAGGGCGTAGCCAAATTGTCTTCGAGCTTCCGACTTGAATGGGTGGAATCGAAGGTCTTTGGTTGACCTGCGTTACCAGGAGCTTTTTATCGGACTTTAGCCTCTAGAGGGCGTAGCTGAATTGCCTTCGAACTTTCGACTTGAACGGGCAGAATCGAAGGTCTTTGGTTGACCTGGGTTGCCAGGAGCCTTTTATCGGACTTTAGCCTCGAGAGGGCGTAGCCGAATTGCCTTCGAGCTTCCGACTTGAATGGGCAGAATCAAAGGTCTTTGATTGACCTGGGTTGCCAGGAGCCTTTTTATCAGACTTTTGCCTTGAAAGGGCGTAGCCGAATTACCTTCGAGCTTCCGACTTGAATGGGCGGAATCGAAGGTCTTTGGTTGACTTGGGTTGCCAGGAGCCTTTTTATCAGACTTTAGCCTTGAGAGGGCGTAGTCGAATTGCCTTCGAGCTTCCGACTTGAATGGGCGGAATCGAAGGTCTTTGGTTGACCTGGGTTACCAGGAGTCTTTTTATCGGACTTTAGCCTCGAGAGGGCGTAGCTGAATTGCCTTCGAGCTTCCGACTTGAATGGGCGGAATCGAAGGTCTTCGGTTGACCTGGGTTGCCAGGAACCTTTTTTTTTTTTATGCCTTAACATGGTGGAATCGAACTTCGAGAGATTTGATTTTGAGAAAAAAGAGATACTTTATTGATACAACAAAGTAGCGGTTACACTTTTTCAGAAGTTGCCCAGCGGACGTTACGATTATGCATCCATGTATTACATTGACTTTTTTTCTCCACTGCTGCTGCCTCTCCTACTCTCGACCTGGTTCCTTATTAGCGAGGTAGCCATCGAGCCGCCCTTCTTGGATTAGGTCTTCGATGTGATGCTTTAGCTTCCGACATGTAGAGGTTGGGTGGCCATGGCTGCGATGAAACTCACAGTAGGCTGTCGTATCTCTCGCCTGGTCAGAATTTGGAGAGAGAGGCTGTGGTCACTTGCAAAAGGGCTCGCTCTGCAAGTAGGCGAAGATGTCTTTAATGGAGGTGTTCAGCTCAGTGAACACCCTTTGCTCCCTTGGAGTTTGCCTCTTTTCTGCTGGAGGGGCTTTCGGATCTTCATTGTACCTTTTGGCCTGGGCCTTTTGGTCGGACGCAGCATGGGCAGACTTCATGTAGCGTGTTTTATTCGAAGCTTCATCATCTTTCTTATGTCGGGAGTCACGAGACTCGCGAGGCTCGTGTAGTCTTCTGGCCTGCTGACTGTCTTCCACCTCTACCTCCCGTTGTACACGCTTGAACATTACCTCTAAGGTACTGGGAGGATACCGGATGAAGTCGGTATAGACGTGGAGCTCTGGCCGGATAGCATTCTGGAATGCCAGCATGATGGCCTCCTTATTATGGGACCGATAGGTGAGCTCAGAGTGCTCATTATGAAACCTCATCGTGAAGCTCCTTAGAGACTCATCGGAGCCCATCTTCAGCCGGTAGAGTGTATCCAGCTTCTTTTCTGGCTTTAATTTTAGCCGGTAATGGTCCATGAAGAGTTCAGCCAATTCTTTGAATATGGTCACCGTACCAATAGGCAGTGTGTAGTACCAGTCGAGGGCAGGTCTCTCGAGGCTTCCCGCAAACATACGGCAAATAACATGGTTCTCATACTCGTAGGGCGTCAGGGCCTGCTTGTAGGCTAGGATATGGAGAGCAGGGTCTCCATGGATGCAGTTGAACTTTGGCAGGCTCGGTGTTCGCCAACCCATAGGAAATGGTGTTGCAAGAACCTTGGGATGCAGTGGCCCCACCGAGGTGATTAGCTGCCTACGGTCTTGATGGCGGCGTCCCACATCGGCAGTATGCCTTAGTCGGTTGAGCAGCTCACGGGCATCTGTTGCTTTCGTGTGCAAAGGGATAGAATGTCTAGTAGACCCTGTTGACTGAGGTGATCCTTCTCCGCGATAGCTGGGCGCACCGTTGACGTCGAGGCGATCCCACACCGTTTGCCTTGGTGCTTGCGTGGATACCTGACGCATCTTGATACGCGGCACATGTGGTTCTTCAAGATGATGACTCACGGCTGGGCAAGTCCTTGGTTGATCTTCATCAGTAGCTAGAGAGTTGTAGGCCACAACCCCCGCTCTTTCAGCCGCCTTCTTTAGGGAATCCCTCTCTTGCTCGAGGGCCGCATTCTTCTTGAGGAGATTTAGCAGCTGGAAATCAGCAGCCGAGATCTCGTATGTAGCCTGAGGCTTGCTCCCTTGAATAGTGTGTTCTTTGCCAGATCGACGCCTCGGGGATGACGGGTCTCGCTGATCACTGTGCCCTTCTGGATAGCTGCCTTGCGGCCCCAGCCGCTCCCGAACATTTCTTCGATTGGTTGCAACCGAGACTTCTTGTTCTTCTTCGATCAGCATATCGTTTGTTCATTCAGCACCCGCCTTTGGTGGGTTGGTGCTGGCCTTCACCATCGAGCGTGTTGATGTCGGCGTGATGAAGGCATTGATGTTGATTTGGATGAGGACTTGTGGCTCATCACCGCAAGTTGAATATGAGTTGGTAGAGGTGTGGGTAAGACCTCTAACGATATCCCACAGACGGCGCCAAAGATTGTGGGGGGAAATTTTCAAGCCGCCTTGATCGGGAACCCCGCCCCACAGCCTTGATTGAATGTTGATGGTTTGTAGAGTTAGAGAGTTGGGAGAGTAGATAGAGAGAGTAGAGAGTGATGACACAAGGATTGGTGACGGAGTTCAGTCTTACGACCTACGTCTCCGGGCGAGAGGTGCCACCTGATCTTCACTATAATTTGAGTAAATGAGGGTTGAGCGTTCTCTCGATAGGCCGAGAGAAGCTTCTTACAATGTGTTTGCACGGAGCAATTAGAAGAGTTCAAGAGGAAGAATAGAGGGCTCTGGCTCTGGATCTGGAATCCCTCTTCCTCTGATCGAATGACCAACCCCCTCCCTCGATGCCTTGGGGGTCCTTTTATAGCGTAGGCATGTGCCCGATATGGCAGTGATGACGTGGTGCTGATAACGTGGTACTGGTTCTGGGCCTCCTTGCTGGGCCCTTATTGGGCCGTTGTTCGGGCCCAATAAGGGGGAGGGCTTGATCTGCGAGCCCCGTAGAGTGGGCCCATGAACCTGGGCGGGCTTACCCACTTGGGCCGTTGCGCGGGCCCATGCCGCTCTGATCCGGTCCGGTACAATTTTTGCACCCACAATAACAATTAGCATTAGCTAAGATATTAATTGTATATCATGAAATTCTACACGAAATCATGTTTTTGTTCATAGTATGTTGATCATCAAGTTTGTTAATAATAGAAAATGTTCATAGCAAACCTGTTCGGTTCGGTTTAGTGTGAAACAGTTTTTTTCTTTACAAAATCGAAACCGAAATGAAACCTTAGTTTTTTTTACATTCCAAAACCGAACCTACCTTGTATATCTAAAAAATTTACCACTAACCGGTTTTTCGGATCAGTTCGGTTTGGTTTTTTGGCCTCATCGGCTTTTTGAGTAGCCCTAAGCAAAAGAGAGAATTTGTACATATAGAGTAACAATTTGTGCAAATCGTTACTCTTTTGCTACACTGAAATCACTACAACAAAATTTTTTTATATATATTTTGTCGGGGAATTTTTTTTGCTATAGTGAAATTATTGTAGCAATTTATTTTTATGTGAAATCATGTCCGAAAAAATTTGCTACAGTGAAATCACTGTAGCAAATCAACGGTTTGGAGTCTTCTAGCGGCAAAGATTGAGGGGCATGCACTAAGGGTCAATTTGATCATTAAAAATGGTTAAAAGTCACCTATGAGACTTGCTCTAGTTGCATCCTTTTTGGGAGGGACTTGTTGCAACACCATCTTGTTGGTTGTCCTTCCCCTTAAAGCAATCTCGTCACGGACCTCTCACTAAGGCCCATTTTTGTTTTTTGTTATGTGTCGTTCATGAAGTGTTGTGGGATACATTGTCGCAACTACATTGATTTGGGTTTAATAATTATGTTAGGTCTAAGATTTATTATCATGGTTATAGAATTAGGATTAGAGTTATGATTTGCTATTTAGGGTATAGAATTAGGGTTAGGGTTCAATATTAGAGGTATTGAATTAGGGTTAGGGTTAGGGTTCACTATTTAATTCGGATACAGAAGTAGGGTTAGGATTAGGGTTTCACACCACGACGAAAAAAAAGTTTCAAAATTTTGAAACTTTTTGGTTGTGTTGTGAAACCAATTTAACTAGATGGTTAATGGAAGAGCATATGAGTCGCGTAGCTGAACATTTTACAATTGAGCTTTGAAATATATGTGGAGCCTAGACCTTTTATAATTGAACTTTGAACTGTGGACCTTTATTATAGGAAAGTTTTGTCAGTCCTTAAGATAATAAAATTTCATTAAAAAGGATGGATTGCAAATTAAGTCCCCCTTATATATAAAATATGCCTCCTAGCTATAAATGTTGTTGGATGGCGAATTTAGTATTTAGCATCTTAAGAGTTAGGTTTTTTGGGGGAGCGAGTTTTTGGTTAATTTTTGTTTTATGTAATTTGGGATACACCATAAAGACTATTTTGCACGGATTCTAGAATTAAGTTTTTTGATTGAGTTTAGGTTGTGTGTCCAATATTTAGGTATTTGTTTGGGTTTTTATTAGTCGTCAGTTAAGTCGAGACAAATTATTTTATAATTATTTAGTGTATCATGTAAGGATTAGGAGTCATAATCATTGACATAGGAGATCGAGTTGTAGTTTTTCGTGTTTGTGTGACTATAAAGACCTAGTCCTCCATTGTAAGACAGTTTTGATGATGGAATAAAAATTTAAGAGGCTCCTCTTTCCCTTATTGGTGGATTGCAAGTGCCTCGGTGAATTCCAACTTTTTTGTTCTTGTGACTAATTTTGAGAATATCTTTGGAAGATTCCATTGTTCCATTGGAGGTCGATGTTGATCATCTCTTTTTTCGCTCTCCCTTCACACATCAAGTGGTGTTAGAGCTTTGTGCCCGTGTTGCCGCCTACTCCCCGCATCAAGTGGTGTCAGAGCTTCGTGCCTGTGTTGCTGCCCACATCAGCACATTGGACTGTTCATAGGAGCCATCAAATTAAACTTCAACTCCCTTGGGTTAATTAAGAGCCATGCACCCATTGGACAGTAATACATTAGGATCCCCACACCATCGAGTTGTTGGGACCTAGAGTAATTTGTAGAGGCCTAGGAGCCGTCGTTGAACAATATATATATATATATATATAAAAGATTTCCTCCTAGATACAATGTACTATCTGTACTCGCCTTGGTCCGCGTGCGTGCGTCACTGCCCAAATTGAGGGTGAAGTGAAATTTTCCTTTTCGATCCTTTTGGGTTTGGGTGCGACAATATACAATTCATAATTTATCGAATGCAACCCCACTCAAAAGGCAGATGACCAGGTTTCCAAGGGCTTCCCACACCAGCCTTTTCTCCTCCCCGTCTTCCTTCCTTGTTGTCGGTGCTCGTGTAGGATGCCACCCCCGCCACCCGCTTAGTTCCCTCCTCCTCCACTGCCGATACCATCCAAACCACCACTGTCGCCTCCTTCCTCCTCTCCTTCTCCTTGATCTTCTTCTTTCACCTATTGCCTCCCTCCTCTCCTCCTTCCTTCTCCATTTGAAATAGAGTGACTCGGCCATTGCATGATTGAGTGCTTGTACACGCATTTGTCCATTGGAGGCCACGTACGTTCCCCTACATCCCATTCAACCATTGGAGATTTAGTGTTCAACGACAACCGAATGGGTTGTCAATAGCACTCACCTTGAAATGGCCGAGTGTCGGAGGAAGGAGAAGGGGAGGAGGGAGGGAGAGAGGGAGAAGGGAAGAGGAGGTGGAGGAAGAGGAAGAGGATGACAACAACGATTTGCGTTGCAGGGGGTGGAGGGGTGGTGGTAGGGATGGCAACATTGCGGTTTAAAACTGAAAACTGCGATAAACTGCACTGCATAGTGCGGTTTTGGTTTGCCAAAATATAAAACCGTCGTGGTGCGGTGCGGTTTCGATTTCGGTGTAGCGGTGCGATTTCGGTTTTGACCAAAACCATATAAAATCGCACTTTTTAGGCCATTCTGGTGATAAACCGCTGTGCACCACACTGCATGGTGCGGTTTCGGTTTTACAAAATGGTACACCGTCACGATGCAGTACGATTTTGTTGTGGTGGTTCGGTGTTACAGTGCGTTTTTCGATTTTGCCCAAAACCGCACCGTTGCCATCCCTAGGTGGCGGAGACCGGCGATAGGTCTGAGTTTCCCTTATCAAAAGGGTTGGGTAGAGCTGGGGACATTTTGCTTATATTATTTTAAATTTGTCTTGGGGTAGGTTTGGCTATTTGAAGTACACACATTACTAGGGACATTATATTTTCCAAGGGTTGCATATTACAATGGCATCCCACACCCTTATCATATCCCTTCCTCCCATGTGCAAGTTATCGCCCATGCAAGTCGCTATCCCTCCGTTGTTGCTCATCCACCGCCGCCAATCACATATAACCCACCTCCACCACAGCATCCTCTTAAATATTCTTCTTCCTCCTCCCCTTCTCCCTAGCCGCCTCCTCCCTCCTACACTGATGTAGTTTCAAGTTGGACTTCTCTACTATGCATTTAGCCATCAAAGGCCGAATACAACTATAGCCTATTCGATCACCGTTGAGCACTCGACTTTTCAATGATCGAATGCACAGTGTAGGGAGTTGGCCTGAAACTATTGAGTGGGCGAGGAAGAGAAGGGAGGTAGAAGGAAAGGAGGCGGTGGCGGCTATGGATTGCATGGGGCTAGTGGTGGCTGGTGGTGCCATGTATTGTACTAGTCCATGCCCGTACCTGTCGGCACTTGGACAGCCACCTTAGGCGGCATCAGCTTTCAGCTGGCGCCTTTGGCGCGACATGCAGCTAAGGCCTTTCGCCTAACACGGCCATCACACGTGCATAAAATCGGACGACTGTGATTGGGGATGGTTGTGATCTTGACATAAAAAATCGGACGATTGTGATTGAGGACTGCTGTGATGGGGAGGTGGAGGATTTACAGCAATGGACAACTGTGATAGGGACTGCAATGGGAAGGTGAGGATTCTGACATTTATTATCTACTTGATTTTGGGTAGCTATGAATAGGGATTTGGGGCTGGGGATTTCGACATTTATTACCCACCTGATATGGGGTCATTTATTAGGTAGCCAACCGATTTGGGTCAACAAACTACTGTGATATTTACATTAAATTAGATTGCTAAATTTTTTTTTTTGGTATAGTCATCACAATACCGCCCTGCCATGTTATATAGACTAGTGAATGCCCGTGCTTATTGGCACTACAGCGGGCCGCCTTCGGCGGCAAAAAAAGTCGAACCAAATTTGGTGGCAACACGTACAAACCCAGGCATCGCGACCCCAATTGTTATTTTCGGCAGCAACACACACCTCGGACGATGTCCAGACCTCTCACCACCTCTATCGAACACCATCAGCAGTCAGACGACCGAGTACTGGAATAGTGATATTATATGTCCAAGTGGAATCCCATGTCGATCAACACGCAGCGGGCACCTTCGGTGCGACTGTAAGCACTATCGCGGCTGCCTTTGACAGCAACAAACATTACGGCTGATGTTCGAATATCTTGATGTCATCGTTGACCACCACCACCACATTGCCGATCGGCACACAATGGACTCACCTAACCGACACGGGGCATGCTTATGCGACCCACTTAGTACAACCTGCTTCTTTAACTTATTATTGGGCTTCTATTTCTACTAATAAGAAAAAAAAGAAAGAAAGATCAAAGGAAGGAGGAATGAAGGAAAATGGAATGCATACATATCTGCACATAGCAGTGATATCACCCAGAGTTTTGCCACCCATGGTTGTTACCTCCCAAGTTGCCAACACCATTTCATCCATTTGCCTCTTTAATAACCTGAAATAAGGGATTGATCCATGAAAAATTTAGGATACACATCAAATTCTGAGAACAAAAGCACCATCATAGCTTCCCTTAGCTCCAATACATGTAGAGAAAGAAACCCATTTCAGAGAAACATCTACCAAACCATTGCACATAAAAAGAACCATGACGCTTTAGAATCATACATGGGTTTCGAGAGACTGAAAAATCGTTTATTGCTATAAAGAAATGGATCACCAGAGGTCATTGAGGGGTACAAATGCACATCAAATAACCATTGCACATAAAAGGAAACATGATCGTTTGGATTCACAAATAAATAAATGCATCAGTTCATTAAATAAAAAAAACATTCCATCAAATGATGCTTATCAAGTGATATAATGCAATGTCCTTTGACCGCCTGGCTGGTTCAGCAAAAAAAAAAAGTGATACAATGCACAACTTGGGGGAAGAAAAAAAAAACAAAATAAACTATCCACCGATGAACAATGGATTGAAGAAAAGCGGGAAAAAAAATCCATGACTTTTATCACTTTCCGCAACGAAAATATGACAGAAATGAATGAAACTAAAGAATGATCACAGCTTCAAATAGAAGAGAATGGCTTGAAGTTAATTTCGAATCTTTTGAACTTCATGTATGAATTAAATATTGTTTTGTTGGTCTTGGCCGTTACTCTATATTGCCATGATTACATTTTAATTGGAAAAATATAAGCACATGATTTTTCAGAAATCCAAAGAGCTCAGTTTCATCCCTGAGTAACAGATGGCTTGCAAGTTAAAGATCAGTTTGCAGAGACAATATGAATTAGTCTTATTTTTTGAACCCAATTTATGAATATAGTGGGAACCCCTCATCCACTGCATTGAGACACAAAAAAGAAACCAATGCCTATTTGGTTGCACTAAAATCGTGCTAAGAGAGTGGGGTTAGAGCATCTCCAACCGGCTCCGTAGGCGAGCTCTGAAGGCCCACGTGGCACTCCGAATAGAAATGGGCGCTCCAACCGGCTCCGAAGGATGCTCTGAAGGCCTACGTGGCATGCCACGTGCGGCCCGGACCTCCGAAGCCCTCCACATACAACAGAGCTCCTTCGGAGCCTCCAAACGAATAAAAAATTCTGTCTTTTTTTAAAAAACCCTCCGGAACTTCATAAATTATTTTATATATATATATATATATATATATATATATATATATATATATATATATATATATATATATATATATATATATATATATATATATATATATCAAAACATGTACTTTTTAACAGATTTGGTGTAACTTTGGAGACTTTGGATAACTTGTAAATATATAGGGTGTTTCATGCAAATGGCTCGGATATCCCGTTCGGAGGCCGTTGGAGCTGAACCTCTCAACAAAGACGCCTCCGATGAGGTGGCAGCAAAATGTGAGCCCCACTTGCTTCGGAGGTGCTCCGAGCTTCAGAGCCGGTTGGAGATGCTCTTAGACAGCCGGGCTAGGGAAAAAGTATACTTACCAAAAAGGGGCAACCGCACTCATCGACACTTAGGGGAGGAGGTAGGGCTGTGCAAAAACCGACCCGAACCGCCTAACCGAACCGAAACCGACCAAAATTTAACTGAAATAACCGAACCGAACATCAAACCGAACCGAAAACAAACCGAACCGACAAAACCGATTAAATCGGTTTCGGTTTCGGTTCCCGAGTATGAAACACCGAACCGAAACCGAAAAAACCGACCCGACTTCTTAAATCATAAACACAACGGCCATAATACTTTTATTTCCAGTAAGTGCAAGTACGAAGTAATTATGTTAGATCTACAATGCTTCAAAAGAGTGAACGTCGGTTGATTTTGCTTTGAACTTTCATTTTGGCACTATGTAAGAACATAATCATCCACTTATTTGTGATGAACTGATGATTAAGATTCAAGAGCCAAGGGTTCTAGCATAACTCATATTAACCGAAACCGAACCGAAAACCGATCACACCGAACCGACAAAAACCGACAATTTCGGTTTCGGTTTCGATTTTTCGAAAACCGAAAAAAAATAAAACCGACAAAACCGACACCGAAACCGACCGACAAAACCGACGCTCACCCCTAGGAGGAGGGGTGGCCGACGGCACTGATCTCTCTCTCTCTCTCTGTGTGTGTGTGTGTGTTAAGGGGGAGGGGGAGTTAGTGATAAGGGAAAGATGGACGGATGATACAGAATAAATTGGGGAGGGGTGCAGCTAATTAATATTTTCCAAGACTGGGAGGGGCGACGGCATAGCAGTCGTCCGAATCGGCGATGAAGGGGGAGGGGGTGTCGGTGATAAAAGGGGACGAAATTTAAAATTCCTTGATCTCTCATGCCAAAGAAACCGAGGAGGATGGGCAAAGAAAAGGGGAGAAAGAGCCGGTGAAGAAATCTTTCTGTCTCCCTCGCTCTCTCACAGCTGCCAAATCACAGCTGTCTGGATCAGTGAAATTGGGCAGTGGGCAAAAAAATGGAAGTGGGACCCGGTGAAGAAATCTCTCTCACCGTCTCTCGTTTTCTCACAGCCGTCCGGATCGGTGATGATTCCTTTCCCAAATCAGGGATGGCCCCGAAAAAGGGCAAACTCAGAATTTTTTTTTTGGTATTTTAAAAAAAATCAGGGATGCTAATCCCATCAAAAGGTTTGAAATCATGGAGAAAATCATCACCGTTTGGAAGGGAAACATTTGGAAACATTTTAATCTTGGTGATTACAATTGTTAGAAAAGAGGATGAAATTTTGTTTGGCAGCACAGTCTTTATAATGGATGGTAGCAAACAACCGTAGTCGTCATCGTGATTCAAGAGGCGATGGGGGCTAAATTTGCGGGGGTCGCGGGTTTAAGATGAAGATGCTGAGGCATCTGGACCGTTGATCGAATATAGAGTGTCGGTTGGGATAGGTGGGGGTTCGATCCTTTTTTGTCTAGTCAGCTTTTTTGTTCCATTTTGTCTAGTCAGCACAAAAACGACGTGCCATATTATATAGACTAGTGAATGCCCGTGCCTGTCGGCACTCTAGCGGGCTGCCTTCAGCGGCAACACAGCCCCTGGGCATCGCCACCCCCCCAACCCCCGAACCTAAATCCTCTGTCCCCCAAGTCACAGCCGTCCAATGCACTGTACCCGACTGGTGCATCGCATTTAGTCCCAACTGACAAGCAAAAAAACGGCTCTGATTAGACCAGCGACATAGGCACCAACATGTACCTGATCACTGTCGTCTCTTTGCCTGCCGGTTGGGGTGAGTGCGATGTACCGATCGGGTATGGGTGCAATGGAGGGCTGTGACTTTGGGGCAAAGAAATGGGACAAAAGATTTGGGTTCCTCCTCCGCCACCCTCGAAAAGAGAGAGAGAGAGAGAAAGAGAGAGAGAGAGAGAGAGAGAGAGAGAGAGAGAGAGAGAGAGAGAGAGATGGAGGGAGCGAGAGAGAGACTGTGGGGAAGAGAGAGACAGAGATAAAGAAGAATCTATGGTGGCTGCCATCGTGTGGCTATGATGCAATTGTAGTGGTATTAAACGGTTTGATTTGCATGTGATACCAGTGATTTGGCATCACGGTTACATCATAGATTTTCTCGAGTGTGGGAGAGAGAGAGAGTTAGTTAGTTAGAGAGAGAGAAAGAGAGAGAGAGAGTGAAACAGAAAAGAGAGAGACGGAGGAGAGAGAGAGAGACAGAACCGGGGGGAGAGAGATAGAGAGAACCGGGGGAAGAGAGAGAGAGTGAAATAGAAAAGAGAAAGACAGAGGAGAGAGAGAGAGAGACGAAGAGAGAGAGAGAGAGAGAGAGAGAGAGAGAGAGAGAGAGTCGAGGGAAGACTGAAGAGAGAGTCGGGGGAAGAGAGAGACGGAGAGAGGTCCGGGGAAGAGAGAGCGACGGAGAGAGAGTGAAACGAAAAAGAGAGAGACAGACGGAGAGAGAGAGTTGGGGGAAGAGAGAGAGACGGAAAGAGAGTCCAGTGAAGAGAGAGAGAGAGACCGAGAGAGAGAGAGAGAGTGAAAATGGAAAGAGAGAGACAAAGGAGAGAGAGTCGGGGGAAGAGAGAGAGATTGGGAGAAGATCGGGGGAAGAGAGAGAGATACAGAGAGAGAGATCGGGGTCTCGGGGGAGGAGAGAGAGAGATACAGAGAGAGATAGATACGGAGAGAGAGAGAGATAGAGATCGGGAGAGAGAGATTGGTGGAAGAGAGAGAGACGGAGAAAGAGAGAGATCTGGGAAGAGAGAGATTGACGGCTGTGATCAGCGTTTCTTTTTGACTAGTCAGCTTTGGTTTCTTTTTGTCCTAGTCAGCACAAAACCGCCATGTCATGTTATATAGATAGGTGGTGATAGTGATAGGCCTGACTCGTATATGGGGCACAAGTTGGGTTTTTTTTTATTGGGGCTACCCCTAGTAATATGTGTAGTGCCTATATCCTTGGGGCTGATCTCGGGGCTCGGCAAAGCGAGTTGTATATTGCCGTAGTGCCGCTGCCGCACCCTTAGCGTTTCCAAAAAAGCAAAATTACAAAAACAACCCCACGAGATCTCCAATTCCCCCACTGCCTCTTTTCCTGCACATTTCTGAGAAAGAAGGGGAAACTCGGGTTAGGGTTTCCAATCTCATCACCTATGGCGATGCGGGCATTCTACAACGAGATCAAGGGTGTGAAGGTGCGGGATCTCCCGAAGCACCTGAAGCCGGTGATGGCTTGGGGCCACATCAAGAAGACTGCCGACCGGGCCGTCGACCGCTACATCGAGAAGTACATCGAGACGGGCTCCGTCGATCCCGTCTTCCATGTCTGCATCGGCGGCATGATCTTCTCCTACCTCGTCGCCCTTCCCGAGGAGCGCCGCCACCTCGAGCACCTGGAGAAGCACGGCGCCGGCGGCCACCACTGATGCCCGCCGTCCCTCCGGATCGACCCTTTCAGGTTTCTCGTGGATCTGTGTATATATAAATTAGAATCTATGGATCTTTGTTTTTGTTTATGTTTTATCTTCAGTTTAATCTCAATCATGAACCTGAATTATCGGAATAATCTGTTCAATGCAAAAAAGATCTTATCTTTTTTTTAGTGGTTTATTTGTTGCATTTGCTATTAAATATTGGTAATTTCTCTTAGACAAATTGAATAGTTTGTCTAATAGGCTTCTCCCTAAATGACTACCAAGTTTGTCGTATTGCTCAAACTAAGTACAACGCCCGAAAACCTTACTTTTAATGACCACTTTTGTAACAAAAACGCCCATAAGGGCCATAACATCAAATTACCTCTTCTTTTGTAAAGCCTGTAGATTTTAAAACACAACTCTTTACGTTTATTTGCATTTTCAAACTCGGGTGCACTCCGGGTGAAACAATGGGAAAAGTAAATTATCGACCACCTTCCAAGTTCCAACAACCTTCAGTAATGGTTCCATGACAAGAAAAAACGCAAGTAGTGGGGTTTTACGACGAAACAACAGGGAAATAGAACTTTCGGTGACCTCTTAATCACCTTTCGACAATAGTGGGGTTTTCAGCGATCTCCGGCGAAGGAATAGAGAATTAAAACTCCCGACGACTTCCAGCACAATAATGAAGAAAGAAACCCCGGGCAACCTCCCAAAGACCTTCGACAAGTGTTTCGTTGCAAGAAAGAGCGCAAGTAGTGATGTTTTCAACGACTTTTGGTGAAAAGAATAAAAAAACAAAACTCCCGATGACCTCCGATAAAGGGAATGAAGAAAGCAAACTCCTGATGACAAAATCCAACCAAAACGCAACAAAAAATATAATGAAAACGCAAGGAGTTGCATTTTTGTTTGCGATTTGTTTATGTTTTGTCGTTGAGAGTTTGCATTCTCCAATCTTTCGTTGGAGGTCGCCGAAAACCCCACTACTTGTAGTCTTTCTCATCGTCAGACCTCACTATTTGTGGTCTTTCTCACTGTTGAACCCTTTCCGGAGGTCGTTGAGAGGTTGTCGGTGGTTTGCTATCTCCATTTATTTGCCGGAGGTCTCCAGGAAGTCGTCGGAAGTTTTATTTCTCTATTTCTTCACGGAAGGTCACTGAAAACCCTACTATTTGTGCTCTTTCTTGCAACAAAACCTTTTTTCGGAGGTTTTTTGGGAGGTTGCCAATGGTTTTCTTTTTTCATTATTTCACCGGAGGTCGTCGGAAAGTCACCGTGAGTTTTATTTCTTTGTTCCTTTGCTGGCGGTCGCCGAAAACTCCACGACTTGCGTTCTTTTTTGCAACGGAACCCTTGTCGAAGGTCTTGAGGAGGTCATCGATAATTCTTTTTCCCTGTTGTTTCGTCGCTCAAGTTTGAAACACAACTCAACGTAAGGAGTTGCGTTTGAGACTCTATTGGTTTCACGAAAGAAGTGATTTGCTATATTAAGGGTATTTTCACTTCACACATTATGACATTTCCCTTTGAAATGTTGGATTAACAATCACTATGTTAAATTATGACTTGTGATAACATCCACTCTATAACTAAATACATTTTTCTTCATATCAAAATGGCAGGTTCGAAGAAAGAGGGTTCTTAAAATGCTCAATGGTACACCAATCTTTCATTGCAAGAGCTTGATAGTGTATAACATAACCCCTAAAACAAACATGAGGACCAAGCTAGTCTAATATAAATCACATCTTAGACAAAGAGGTTTTTCCCAAAATGACCACCAACTTTGTTGTATTGCTCAAACTGGATGCAGAGCCCAAATGTGATTTATATTAGACTAGCTTGGTCCTCACGTTTGTTGAAGGGACTATGTTATACACTATTAAGCTCTTGCAATGGAAATGTTGATGTACCTTTGAGCATTTTAAGAGCCTTCTTTCTTTGAACCTGCCATTTTGATGTGAAGGAAAATGTTGTTAGTTATAGAGTGGTCCGAGTGGATGTTATTCACAAGTCATAATTTAACATATTGATTGTTTATCCAACATTTTTAAGGGTAATGCCATAATGTGTGAAGTGCTTACACATTTCATAGTGCAGATGGATCATATATGTTTAAATGTATGCTACCGAAGAACTGTATGTCATTGGAAAACCTACCATTTTCATGTGATGGGAAATGATGCTAGTCTTAGGAGTGGATGTTGCTCATAACTGTAGAATTTGACATATTGTTGGATTGGCTAATCATAGATGAGGACGTCTGTTATTTAACATTTTAAAGCATTATACCATGATTTATATGTAAGTAATCCATTTTTTTGTAGGTACTCCTTTTAGGGTTCAAATGATCATATATTTTTTGCCATATGTCCTGCCTTATATAGCACTCACCAAATCTAGTAGGATGAATAATATCCACTTCATCACTGAGAGGAAGCATAAGAATGGTAGAAAATACACTGAAGGATGGACGAAAAAATGTGTGCTTGCATGTTTGAGAAGGATATTTAAACGATATCTTTGCGAACGTCACTCGGGTTAGCATATGGTCCATATCAAACTATGTTTTTCTCGTTTGGAATACTATTTTTCTTTAAAATGAAAAAATAAAATAAATATGCAGTGATTCCATAGAACATGCAATGTATTCAGTTCAGGTATACGGTAAAAGTAACATATACAAACTAATTGTATGCTGTGGGCACTGTACTACAACATGCTCGAACGTTTGTCCAGCTTTGTGTACCCAATGAACCAAGGTTTGAGATATCAGGTTTAATTTCATGCTTGGTATTGTCCCAAAATAAAATGTTTTGACCTTTTCAATCGTTTCGGGTTCGATTGTTTTGGCCAACCATGGTTTCAAAACTTGGTTGATACCTGTACGTGCCGGTTCCAAGCCTAATCAAACCAATACTTTTCCGGAAACTGATACTGAGGGCGTACCGGCCGTTACTTGCTGGTATTGGTCCATACCAATCGAGTCATGTGAGAGAGAGAGAGAGAGAGAGAGAGAGAGAGAGAGAGAGAGAGAGAGCGCTTTCAAGATGCCTAATCAAACCATGGTTTGTACGTAATGGCGGACGCGATCAATCTGAGCAGCGCTTTCAAGATGCCAACCATTGAACTCGGGGTGTTGATCTCTTCGGGGACTTCCCCACTGCCTCCGTCGTAGAGGGTTTGCGGAGATCTCTGAGGCCCTCTGACCCATAAAGAAAGAGATGATTGGGCAGCCGATGGTATCTTCATTATGCACTACACATTTTATTCAATTTTTTATCTGCTCTTAGAACTATATACCTGTACGTTTGTAGCTTCCTCAAGCAGAAGAGTTAGAATATCAAAATTCCCACTTGAATATAATTTTTTTAACAACTCTCTGTTATGAATACTATTACTTACATTAGATTATTATTAATGTAATCTCGAAATTGTCCTGCAAAAAACTCTGTTATAAATACTATTACCTGCATCAAATTATCACAATTCAGGTTTTATATATATATATATGTATATATATAGGACCGATAGCGTAGACCCTCGGGTATAGTAAAGAATGTTGCACCTTAATGGTGTTTGACCCCACTAGAGATTTTAGAATTTGCTAATTTTTGGACAATATGGTATCTATGACAAGGTGATCATCCTCACAAAAAATCACTAAATTCTAAGACTAGTTGATCGTAAAAATTCTAGACACTTTTTCGACCGTCAATTTTAACCGTTAATTTGAATAACAAATTTTAGAATTTAGAATTTGCTGATTTTTAGAATAGCATATTTTAGAATTTTAGAATATCATATTTTTAGAATAGCATAATTTGAATTTGAATAGCATATTTTTGAATTTTAGCTTATAGATTTTAGAATTTGCTGATTTTTTGTGAGGATGATCACATTTTCATAGATAGTATATCCTCCAAAAATTAGAAAATTCTAAAACCTATAAGGGGGTCAAACACCATTCAAGGGTAGCAAGGATGCTATAACCGGGTCTAGGAAACCTTTTCCCTATATGTGAAATGGGATCCTACACCTGAGGTATATCTTCTTGCTACAACTCTTCCTTTGTTTTCCACTCTAGAAGTTTTACAATTTTGTGATTTTTGGTGGATGTGTTATCTACGGTAGGTGATTATCCTCACAAAAAATCAGCAAATTCTAAAACTTCTTGGGTATTCAAATGTTAGAAGCTTTATCGACCGTCCATTGTAACCGTCACATTTGATGACCCTAGAAGTTTTAGAATTTGTTGATTTTTGGTGAGGATGATCACCTTATCCTATATAACACATCCGCGAAAAATCACCAAATTGTAAAACTTCTAGGTTAGTAAACAAGTGAAGAGGTATAACAACAAAGCTACACCTTAGGTGCCGGGTCCATGCTTTCATATATATAATATTATTAGAGTAGGGACCGTGGTCCTCTTCTCCATCGTACACGCTAGTTCTCCCTTCTAAAAAGGTGTCATGTGTCACTTTTCAACAGGAGTTGGACATTGGTCAAATTGGGTTCGACTCTCCTAAGTGATCAAGATAAAAAAAATGAAAAATCACATACCAAGTAGCATTTTTGGCATCAAAAAAAAAAAAGTGTTTGTTGATACCAAATATCCGTTGAATGTTTTTCAACTTGATCTATTTATGTAAAGTTTTCCTTCAAAATTTTAATAATCCTAATCTAACTAAAGTGGATTGATGATCCATTCATGAAAATATCTGGAAAGCAGCCATATGTTACCTTTTTAGAGGGGAGGACTAGCGTGTACGGTAGAGGAGAGGACCATAGTCCATTTTCTCTTTCTTTCTCACACTCAATTAGTTGTTGGGCCCTCCTTGCTCCTACTAATGCTTTCTAAATCATTGGTAATATTTGCTGCAGGCTGTGCATCTATCTTGGCCTTTGTTCAGGGGTGTTCTGTGTTAGTTGTTATATTGGCAATGTATTTCCAATTTTAGTCTGTGGCGAGCCGAGAACACTGTACCATATGTTAATTGTGGGAGATATATGAAGAAAGAAAGATGATAATTTTACAGAATATATCATTTCATTTGGATGATCTGTGGAGATTGATCCAATATTTAATTTGGAGAAATATAGTCTACTAGAATGCCCATATTCTCCCACGAATCCACGATCACAGCGTCCCTTTGCTTACCATTCAGGATCGGGTGCGATTCATCGGTCGGGTTGGGTGCGAAGGACGGCTATGATCGGGACACAACATTCTGTAAACCAGAAGTCTGTAAAACATTTTGGTTGAGACGTAATTCTGTAAACCAAGTCTGTAATATGTTGGTTGAATAATATTTTCCTTTGATCTGTATGAGGGCTAGAGTGTTCATATGTTGAGAGTTTTTACTTTAGGTTTCTTTATGTAGACACTTCTGTTTTAATTTTCTACTGTTTTATTCTATCACCATTTTTTTCCTCCCTTCGTCAAGGGCGAAATAGTTTTTTAAAAAATTTCTTTTGATCATATTGGTGAGACAGATGAGTTTCTAGTCACTGTTGGACTTTACCTGTGAAATAGGTCCCTACTGCCATTGCTGGTCCCAAAACCAGACAAAAAAGGTCGAGGGTTGTATTAGGTTGAAAGCCAGTCATAAAAAAACAACTCAAGCTATGAAATGAATCCTAATTCGATGGTATGGTGTGGGACTTTACCAAGGGTCAACATTAAGCCTGCATCTTTTTACTCTTGTCACTGATGAACTCACTGCTTATATTTAATATGTTATTTATAAATGTACTATTAGTTGATGAGACAATTATATGGCAAAATGTGGAGGAAGACTCTGGAAGATAAGGTTAGAGAACATATGGAGTGCAATTTTAATGAAGATAATAATGATAAGGAACCTATTACATAATTGATGACCAAAATATATAACGATGTGATTGTTTCCCGTATCTTGGGTCTATTATACAGAAGAATGGGGAGATAGATGATATATCCAATAGAATTAGAGCTAGTTGGATGTAGTGGAGAGGAGTTTTGGGAGTTTTATGTGATCGGCGCATGCCTTTAAGACTTAAGGGTAAATTATACAAGGCAACAATTATGCTTGCAAAGTTACATGGCTCAAAATGTTGGCACTTAAAGACATCTTAAGCTTATAAGATGAGCGTGACAGATATGAGGATGTTCAGGTGGATGTACAGAAAAAACTAGGAGGGATAGTGTGAGGAATGATTGTATTTAGATGATGTGTTGGAGTGGCTCCGATTGATGTCAAGATACAGAAGAACCAATTAAGATAGTTTGGTCTGCCCGGAAAGGAGGGGGTCTTAGATTACTGTGGAAGGTCCAAGGAAGAGGGGAAGACCTTGAATAACCTTGATGAAAGAAGCTAGAAACGACAAAAAAAAAAATTTTCATTGACAACAGACATAGCCATGAATTGAAATGAATGGCGAAGAAAGCGAAGAAGGATTCATAAAGCCGACACCAAATAGATGGGTCATGGCTTGATTGTTATGATTATGGTTGTAATTATATTGGAGAATTTTGCGTTTGCATAAAAATCTACTTACTTTCCTATTTGGCCACTCTAAGTCCATTTTCCATGGTCATTCTAAGTCCATTTTGCATGGGGGTCTTGGGGAATTGCTTCCATTTCCTAGCAAAGCCTTTCGAACCTGCAAAGAAGAGTCCTAAAGTTCCAAATTAGAAAATAAGTTAGTTTTTATTCAAAACTTCCATGTTTTTGACCAGGAAATTAGGTGTTTTGTAACCATGAGTAGATTTTTCAACTAATAAATTACATGTTTGATAGAAGTTCTTATTGGCGACTGGATTTTGGTTGGGGGGATGAGCAGTCTTCGAGTTTTTTTCATGACGATTCTAAAGGACTGAATTAAGACAGCAGTTACTGTTTAGGATGTTGGATAAAATAAAGGATCCAATCACATAAACCAAGAATGGTAGAGATGAGTATGCCTATTAGAAATGAATACACTAGACGAAGCATAGGAGTCACACAGATTGAGACAAATGGCGAAGATGGGTGTGGAATGTGCAAAAAAGTTTCTAAGAGGCGCCGATGAAAAGAGCGGCTACAATTCATGGTATAGGGTCATGAAAGAGGGGACGAACTAAGAGTACATGGATATTGGGAGGAAAATGCTACTCGTGCCGTATAAGTAACACTCGTAAGGATTGAATCGAGGATTTATAAGGCCATTCCAAAAGCTTTCGGTAAAGAATGTTGCTCATTCTATCACGTATAATGTTAATCATTTATCTACAGAAAATCACATTAAAATTACTGAAAATTTTATCACGTATCACATTAATCATTTATTATTTATCTACAGAATGTCATGAAAATTATTGGAAAATTCCTTTCAACCTTGTATAGTTATATGCCTATTTATGTCAAGTGAATTAAATTTTTGTTGCCTTTAATCTGATTGGAAAATGTATTCCCTCACTAAGATAATTGCAATTTTCTTCTTTACAGGGTTGATGAGGATTCCTGCGATCGGTTTGCCTTCTCGGGGCCCATTTTTATATTCGGTGGTTGCTGCCCGAAACCGTCTTTAGTTGTTCAGTGTTTTAATTCGCGGAAACTGCTGCAATAAAAATTCAGCAGTTCCATTGTGGACTGTGATTTCCTCACTTTGCTAGCAGCCTGAGCCCTGCTATTCATGCAATAATGCTTTATATGTTTGCGAGTTTTATGTTCTGATGATTCCCAGTGGAAACACATTTCCCACTTGTCAGTACAATTCTGAGGGCTTCCCTTTATCCTTGCCAACATTACTAGGGCTGGATTTGATTTCCTGGGATCAGATTAACTGTCTCAAAAAAAAAAGAGGAGGCGGTTTGGATCTGCGGGATCTGTTCGCTCTGCAAAAAAAAAAAATCTCAATGCTTTAGGACTATTTATTATATTTTAGCTGCGGAAAATGGGCTTTGGGTTTGCGTCAGGCCCTACCCCTATCCATACCCATACCCATTCACGTATGGCAGGGTCCATACCTGACCCATAGCCAATCGGTTAGAATAGGGTCCATACCCAATCCAAACCCAATCGTGTTTCGGGTTTTGGTTCGGGTATGAATTGGGTATAATTTTATCTATTTTTTTCCATCATATATTCAATTATTTGAGGAGAAAAATAGGTTTCACAATGCAATGTCAGGGTTTAAGTTTGGGTTAGGGATATGCAATCGCAGGGTTTAAGCTTCGGTTAGGGATATGGGTTCGTTTGGATTTTGGGTATATAACAATGATTTTGGAGTCGAACTGTTTTATCAAGTACACATAAGTTTGAAGGAGAATCAAGTTTTGGGTTTCGGTATTGTGGTACACATACCCAAAAGTTAACCGGGTAGAGTTCCTATATCCATATCTTATCCAAATCATTTTTTGGGTACAAAATCTGGACCCATATCCAATGTTTTGGGTCGGGTTTTGTTTGGATTTTAGGGTTTTTGGTGTCTATTGCCACCTCTAGGCTAGATCGATGGCCATCTACATTGAACCAAGGACTGTTTCTCACTATTTTTCTCAAAATAATGGTGGAATCGGGCAAGGGTGACGTATTTTTCCATGGAGGGAACCACATAATTCTTGTAAGTTGTGGGTTGTTTTGTTTGTCTCACGTCATCTTTCTAGATTGTTGTGTGGCTGGGGAAGGTTTGAGTTTCCCAATAGTTTGGAGAGTACTGAGCATAGTTACCAAGTCGGAAGTTGAGAACAAATCGGCTAGGAGAGAGGTTGGAGATTTTGGGAAAAAATAGAAAAAGTCAGGAAAGGGTTGGAAAACAAAGTGGAATTGTAATATATATATATATATATATATATATATATATATATATATATATATATATATATATATATATATATATATATATATATATATATATATATATATATATATATATATATATATATATATATATATATATATGGGACGGGGAGCCTGGACCTCAGGTGCAGCGTTGAGGCTGCACCGGTTCCTGCATGCGTGCCACATGTCCCATAATCGGCGCCCGAATCGGCCCTCCAGAATTAAATCCCGCTTTTTAAACCGCAGCCGTCCGATCGCACGGAGCCTCAGCCGCCTGATCGCCAAAGCCTCAGCCACCCGCACCGCACCCAGGCTCAGCCATCCGATCGCATCGATCCAATGGACCAAGGCCCGCACCGCACCAAGCCTCAGCCGCCCGCACCGCACCAAGGCTCAGCCGTTGGATCGAGGCGATCGGGTGGCTGAAAAAAATTTCGCGGTTACTGTAGCCGCTACAGTAACCGCGATAATGCTTTCAGCCGTCTGATCGCATGGATCCAACGGCTCAAAACAATTTCACGGTTACTGTAGCGGCTACAGTAACCGCGAAAATTTTTTGAGCCGTTTGATCAATGCGATCGGACGGCTGAGCCTTGGCGCGGTGCGGGCGGCTGAGGCTTTGGTTATCAGGCGGCTAAGGCTCCGTGCGATCGGACGGCTGCGGTTCAAAAAGCGGGATTTATTTATGGAGGGCCGATTCGGGCGCCGATTATGGGACAGGTGGCACGCATGCAGGGACCGGTGCAGCCTCAACGCTGCACCTGAGGTCCAGGCTCCCTGTCCCCATATATATATATATATATATATATATATATATATATATATATATATATATATATATATATATATATATATATATATATATATATATATATATATATATATATATATATATATATATATATATATATATATATATATATATGGGGAGGGATACTCTTACTAATGGAATCTTACTAATGAAAGTTACAAATCGCCTTTTACCTACCTAGAGGTTTCAGAATTTGATGAAACTTGGTGGGTATGCTCTCTATGGCAAGTTGATCATCCTCACCAAAAATCATCAAATTCAATAACCTCTAGGGGCATCAAAGATGTTATTCAAATTAACGGTTAAAATGAACGGTCGATAAAGCTTCTAACATTTGATGCCCCTAGAGGTTATAGAATTTGATGATTTTTGGTGAGGATGATCAAGTTGCCATAGAGAGCATCCCCACCAAGTTTCATCAAATTCTGAAACCTCTAGGTTAGGTAAAAGGCGATTTGTAACTTTCATTAGTAAGATTCCATTAGTAAGAGTATCCCTGCCCTATATATATATATATATATATATATATATATATATATATATATATATATATATATATATATATATATATATATATATATATATATATATATATATATATATATATATATATATATATATATATATATATATATATATATATATATATATATATATATAGAGAGGGAGAGAGAGAGAGAGAGAGAGAGAGAGAGAGAGAGAGAGAGAGAGAGAGAGAGAGAGAGAGAGAGAGAGAGAGAGAGAGAGAGAATACGGGGTATGAGCTGACATCCCATTTTCCCATTTGGGCTGTCAGCACATAGCCGTCCGATCAAGATCATCAATCGTACATTAAAAAAAAAAACGCCGAATGTCTGTCTCTCTCTCCCTCTCGATCGTGAGCGGCAGCCCCTCCCCGACCAGGCGACCACCCTCTCCTTCCCTTCCCCCTCCGACCCCGGTCCCCTCCGGCGCCCCCGGCAGCACCCTTAGAGGCCTTGCCCCTGACCCCTGCGCATGTCTCCGACTCGGCCCCCAGCCCTGCGCTCGCCTCCGGCTCGGCCCCCGGCCCTGCACCCGCCTCCAGCCCGACTATGCGTGGTCCCCCGGCACCGGAGCCCTGCAACCGTCCGCCGCCCCCTGCACCTGTCTCTGGCCTGGACCCCGACCCATGCGCCTGTCTCCGGCCTGGCCCCCGACCCCTGGGCCTGTCTCCGGCCCGGCCCCCGGCCCTGCGCCCGCCTCCGGCCCGCCTGCGCGTCGTCTCCCGGCACCAGAGCCGAACAGCCTCCTGCCCGGCTGCGCGCCGTCCCCCGGCTGGATCCGGTGCCGGAGGGGGAGGGGAAGGGGAAGGTGGTCGCCTGGTCGGGGAGGTGCTGCCGCTTGTGATCGAGAGGGAGAGAGAGAGACAGACATTCGGTGTTTCTTTTTTTTAATGTACGGTTGATGATCTTGATCGGACGGCTGTGTGCTAACTGTTGTAGCTCGTGTGTCCTTAGCGTGGATTATCTGTATTAACATTAATAAAGATGACTTTGGTTATTGCTTTAATTAGAATACTACTATGGTGTATGATAATACTCATATAATAAAAGGACCCTAGGGAACACAGTAGGTCACTGAGGCGCATGGAGGATCCATGCTTGGGAGACCCAGTGGACCAGTTCTGTGTAGACCTAGAACTAGTTCACATCTTAGGTGATGCCGGTCGCTTCACCGACAACAAGCTGTTGGCAGGTAGAGGATGTGGTGAAGTCTCTACCACGGGAACGTGGGATTTCCATTCACCTGACCAAGCACGATGATCGTGTTGAACAGGAACCAAGACGGTCCACAGTTCAGTGATTCAGACACCGGTGCATAAACCGTCTTACTACTATAGATAATTTGTCCTTAACCCTGAGGGACCATATACACTGGGCCAACCAGTTGTGTGTTGCTTTGATGTACCAACGTGTGCGGACCTTTCATAGTCCAATACCACGGTACGTTGGGTTACCCGGCTGGCGCTTGAGTGACATATAATCCCTACAGGTTATCCGACATCCAGTGTTGGATGGGTGCATTTTGATGAGTCAATCTGTCCACACAGTTAACCCAGGCCTGGTGGTTGTCAGTATGACTGACAATGTTCCGGATGCTAGACATAGCACCGGAAGGTGTGTGGTGTTATAGATGACAAGTCATCAAACCCTAGTCAGATGATCGATCGGGATCTGACGGTGCTCCCCACCGCCCGAGTCGTATCATGGCACCAGTAATAGGTGGGACTGAGGATTATCGGAGTATAGTAGAGAACATGGTTACGAGGGAGTAACATATGTTTAGGATCACTAGAGTTCAACTCGTGTTGCACTCTGGGTGGCTACACAGGTTAATCGGATTAGGACTGATTAACGGAACTTTCGCTGTGTCACCGGAATAGTTAATTAGGGATCCGGTTGGAGCTAGAGATCCTGAACCCTGAAGGTTCCACCCTATCGTTGTGTATAGGAATTGTTCCCCGACCTAGTTGGATACGTTGGATGCGAAGTAGCGCGATGGAGCGCAAGCCCGGAGCCTAAGAACCTAATTCACATGTGTTACGGGCCGTAGGGGTATTTTGGTAAATACTGAAATATGGCTTAGAACATATTGAATATGGATCTTAGAATGAGTGGAATAATTCCAGGAGCTCATAGGTGCTGACGGAACTCTATTCCGAGTAGCGCACCTCACTCAGTCTCTCTTTCAGTTTTCCACTTTTCGTGAAGGGCGTTTTCGTCCAGGCTTCACGATAGACACTTGGATATCCCTAAATCCGATCCCCCCTTATCCCTATCCATCTAGGGGCCGGCCCAAGCCTCCTTGGAGCCATGGGAGACTATCCCTATAAAGGAATAGGGAGAGGGAGGGGCAGGCCTAATGCTCCCTCTCCTCCAAAATTCCGACCCCCCCTCCTTTGCTCCTCCTTTGTGGTTTCGGCCAAGGAAAAGAGAGGAAGAAGAAGGGAGAAAGAAGAGGAAGGAAGGAGAAGGAAGATAGGAGAAAGAGGAGAAGAAAATCTCGCGGCTCGTCATCGTCTTCGCAATGGATTCGTCCTTCGGCTCGTAATCCCTGCACTCAGAGACGGGATTTCGAGGATTCTTTAATTCGCAAAGGACAAGGTGCTATCCGACAGTTTCCTTTGCGATTCAAGTGTGGTTCTTCATCGTTCCGTCGTCTCCGGATCATAGATCCAAAAGGTATGAAGATACTAAACACCTAACTAGATACATGCATGTCTTGCGTAGATCGTAGTATGCCTCTAGGGTGTCCGCACATATGCTAAGATCATAGATTTGCATGTAGATTGTTTTGTGTCACGAATTGTAATGAAACATACACCGTATGATCTTCAGATCTTTCTTTTGCTTCCGCTGCGACTCTGATTAGCGGATCCAATTCCAACAATTGGTATCAGAGCACGCTTTGATGTATGTTTCATGCATGAATTCGTGAAAACATCATGTGAATATATGATGGCATATGTTTTCGTCGGGGTTCGGCGTAAATCATGCATATGGATTGTGCTATGTCTCGTCTTTTTGCAGGTGTCGCACTGAATAGTAATCTGTGATTGCATGCATCCGGGGGTCGGACCCCGGATTTAAATTTTGCATTGATTATTATTGTGCTTGTGGATTTTAAGGCTCTAGATGGGCGAGGGTGGGGGTTGACCATCCTCGGTTCCCTGGCCATGTTTCTAGGATTGTCTTCTTTTCTTTCTAGCAAAATTGTACACGAACGAGAACTTGCTCGGAGCGTGTTACTTTTTCGATCACAGAAAGAAGGTGATGATGCTTCATCCACGGTTCGGGCAAGCGGTACCATGGCGTGCAAAGACCCAGCGAAAGCGTGCACGTTGGCGATGATGGGGATCATCGTCAGAGATCGTGCAGAACGGAAGAGCAGGATATCTTGGCTGTGCTATTCAAGTTCAGGGGTCGGACCCTGGACTTGATTCAGTTTGGATGTTTTTTCTGTTGATTCTCTTTACTTATTGTTTAGAGAACCCCGATGGTAATTTTATTATCTTTCTTGTGAGTTTGTCTCTAGATAAGGCTTAGGGTTAGTACTAAGTTTATGGATTCATCGGTGTCTCTATATGGTTCTAACATGTGCGAATCCGGTGGCTAGCTAAAAGGAAATGCGATAACCGCCCTCGTGATAGTTCAGGTAGCCAAGTACTGTGCACCGAGATAGACGCAGTGTTAGATTTGTTTAGAGATAATTAACTAATGTCTCCATAAGAAGTATGATAGCCCTAGTGGGATGCCTTTTCCCCACGTGGTCCTAGCAACCAAGTTAGGTTAGGATTTCACTGTGTGATACCCGTTTCTAGATGACGTTTGATGGTAGTATGAACTCATCACGATTTGGTTATGCCACCATTAGGTTGAGGTCCGACGGAGGTTGTCGGATGTACCTATTTGGCTAGCATCGAAACCTGTAATAAGATAAGGTCTACTATGACATCAGGCATCAAATTGTGAACGAGACGTCATCGTAGTGGGAGTCCTTTCCACGTTGACCTTAGGCTAGGCTCCAGATCTTAGGATTATGGGTAAACTAGTGAAGTATCGGTATCCTTGGAATCTATGTAATATGATCCTTGCAAGAAAGACGAAAGCTGAGTATTCAAGGTAGGGACTATGATATTTTCCAAGGAGACTAATGCTTTGCGGGAAGGTTTGTAATCCTAGTGGGAGCACGGTAGACCAGGGCCTAAGTCTAGAAGGTCGTGACCTTTCTAGATATGCATAAAACCTCATAAAGAAGGGATGTGTAAGAGGTTCCCTCCAAAAGGGAGCCCCTGGCCTCCACAATCAACCGGCTAAGGGTCTGGGTGGGAGGTACGCAGTTCGATATTCCCACCGGGTGAGAGTTGTGTTTCCTTCCATGCTGGTTCACCTAGTGGTTTCCTTTGGGACAAGGAGGATGCCGATGGCAGTGGGTGACGGTTTTTTTCTGCACCGCGGGAGCCTATGAACCCCCCTGCCGACACCACCTAGATTTGTGGGAAGCATCTGAAAGCTTGTGTGAAGCCGCTGTTGCTGCGCACGCGGGTCACATAATGCTGGCCAAAAGGAGACTGGGAAGTCTTTCAGTTTGCCATGAGTAATTCTGATGAAGACTGGGTCGTAAAAATCCCGTTGGCAGAAGCAGTTGCATGCTCTCACCGAGATGCTGTCTCCAATTCAAGGCCGATAGTCTCAGTGCTCGAGTCCAGGGAATTTAGATTCTTGGATGTCTCCACTTGAGGTAGTGAAGACATAGCGGCTGGAGTAAACATTATCTATTTCTAAATTCCATGAAATAGATTGTAGTAGACCCTAAATTTTGTTTTGAACCATTGTTTACAGAAATCATGACCAAGCTCGACCCCCTTGCCTCCATACTTAATGATAACAAACTTACGGGACCAAACTACGAGGACTGGAAGCATAACCTGATGCTCGTCCTAAGGGTTGGCAAATACATAATTACCCTAAGTACCCCTCAACCGGCCATGCAGGGACCAAGTGCAACTGAGGCCCAGTTGAAGGAATGGAAAGACTGGGTAGATGCTGATGAGATGTGCAAGTGCTACATAGTGGCATTCTTGCAGACCGTCATTCAGAAGCAAGTCAAAGACATGGCCTTTGCTTCAGACATGATGCTCTACCTAAAGAAAATGTTCGAGGGTCGTAGTCGGGTAACTCGTTACCTGACCATCAAGAAATTGGTGTCCATGAAGATGGCAGAAGGGACTTTAGTTCGGGATCATATGCTGAAATTGTTTGGCTATGTGAACGAGCTTGGTTCCTTCGATGTCATCTTGGATGCAGAGATCCAGACCGATATTTTCCTCACATCTCTGTCAGGAGCGTTTGAGGGCTTCGTTACCAACTTTAATCTTAACCGGTTGGAGATGTCTAACGCAGAGCTCCTAGCGGCGCTCCAGGCGGTAGAGGACGGGATGAAGGCAGGAGCCCAATCCCTGAACGTGGAGCGGAATTCTTCTCTGAAAGCCAAAGGTAAGTTTCAGAAAAGAAAGTCTAAAAAGCCCGTGAAGATGGGCCAGGTGCAGTTGTAGGTTCCTAAGCAGAATGGTCCGGCGAAGCCCAAAGGAAAATGTTTCCGATATGGCAAGAAGGGGCACTGGAAGGGCGACTGCCGTGCGGCTCCCAAGAAGGCTGAGACAGGTATATCTCAAATCCACATAGTGGAATCCCTTGTAGCATCCAGTTGTTCTCTAGTTTCATGGATTGTGGATTCTGGTTCCACTAACCATCCTTGCAATAATTTGCAGTGGTTCAAGGAGTCAAGAAAACTGGGTGAAGGAAAGATAATCCTAACCATGGGAACTGAGGCCGTGGCAGAGGCTGAAGCAGTTGGAGATGTCGTCTTGCTGTTCCTTGATGGAAGAAGTTTATTACTTAGAGACATACTTTATGTACCGTCCTTGAGACGAAATTTAATTTCTATTTCCTTATAGAATAATGAAGGTTTTTCAGTTTTATTTGATGCTTCTGGTGTGTCAATTAAATTGAATGGTTCCTTTGTTTGTAAGGGAAAGATACAGAATGGTCTCTATGTAATTAACTCCAATCATAAGCAGGATAACATAACTGAATCTTGTGTGATTAATTCATCTAAGAGGAAAAATCCCTCAGATAATCCAACACTCCTTTGGCATCTAAGGCTTGGACACATAGCCTCAGACAGGATTCACAGGTTGGTTAAGATAGGACTTTTAAGTCCAGATGTTCCAGAAAGCCTACCGACGTGTGAGTCTTGCCTGGAAGGCAAGATGACTAAAAGATCTTTCCGAGCCAAAAGTAGCAGATCTAAGGAGGTATTAGAGTTGGTACACACTGATGTATGTGGGCCCATAAGTGTTCGTGCCATAGGAGGCTTCGAGTATTTCATCACCTTCACGGATGATCACTCGAGGTTTGGATACATATACCTAATGCGGCGGAAGTCTGAATCCTTTGATAAGTTCAAGGAGTTCAGAGCTGAAGCAGAAAAGCAGATGGGTAAAAGTATCAAGTCTCTTCAATCGGATCGAGGAGGCGAATACCTATCGGATGAATTTATAGGGTACCTGTGTGAGCATGGGATCATATCCCTATTGACTGCACCAGGGACACCACAAGAAAACGATGTATCTGAGAGGAGAAACCAAACTTTGTTAGACATGGTTCGGACTATGATGAGTTATGCAACATTGCCATATAGTTTTTGGGGATATGCCCTAGAGACGGCAGCATACACTTTGAACTTTGTTCCATCAAAGTCAGTACCCCTAACTTCTTGGGAGCTGTGGTTAAAGCGAAAGCCAAGCCTACAACACTTTAGGATTTGGGGTTGTCCAGCATATGTGCGGAAGGACAAGCGAGATAAGATGGAGTCAAAAACTAAGATATGTCTGTTCGTTGGGTATCCAAAAGGGACAAAGGGTGGTTTATTTTATGATCCTGAGGATAGAAAGGTTGTCGTCTCGACGAACGCCGTATTCCTAAAGCAGGATTATTTAATGGACCATAAGCCCACCAGTAAAGTAGTTCTTGAAGAATTGCTTGGTACTGATGGGAGTACGCAGACAGAAAATGTAGTGGGAGCCGATACCACTAAGATAAACGATACTGTAGAATCGACTCCTATGGAACCACCGCAGGCTCGTCGCAGTGGGAGGACCACAAGTGCTCCTGATAAATACATTGGAGAAGCCTTTATGGTAGATTCAGAGTTTCAAGAGGATGATCCCCTAAACTATGACGAAGCAATGGTATCCTCTGACCATGCAGCATGGCAGGAAGCCATGGAGGCAGAACTGACATTGATGTCCCAAAACTCGGTCTGGACACTTATAACACCACCTCACAACATTAAACCTGTTGGGTGTAAGTGGGTGTACAATAGGAAAAGAGGTCCGGATGGTACCGTTGAGACTTACAAAGCTAGACTAGTCGCTAAGGGTTATACCCAGCGAGAAGGGATCGACTATGACGAAACCTTTTCACCAGTGGTTATGCTTAAGTCTATCCGGATCCTCTTGTCCATTGCAGCCCATTATGATTGGGAGATCTGGCAAATGGACGTCAAGACCGCATTCCTCAATGGGGATTTTGAAGAAGACATCTACATGTCTCAGCCTCTAGGCTTTGTCACAAAAGGTCAGGAAAGTCTGGTGTACAAGTTGCAAAGGTCCATTTATGGACTAAAGCAAGCATCCAGAAGTTGGAACATACGTTTTGATCAGGCTATCCAGTCTTATGGATTTGAACAGAACGTGGATGAACCATGTGTTTATAAAAGGAGCGATAAGACTGCAGTAGTTTTTCTAGTACTTTACGTAGACGATATCCTGCTCATTGGAAACGATATTGGAACATTGTCTACAATGAAGGTGTGGTTATCCTTTCAATTTGACATAAAAGACTTGGGTGAAGTGAGTTATGTTCTGGGGATCAAGGTAACTCAAGATCGCCAGAACAAGACTCTCTCGCTGTCACAGTCAGCCTACATAGATACTATCTTGGTCAGATTCAGTATGCACAACTCCAAGAAGGGACTGGTTCTATTCAGACATGGAATGAAATTGTCCAAGGATCAGGGTCCTAAGACTCTTGAGGAGAGGGCAGAGATGCAGAAGGTACCTTATGCTTCGGCTGTAGGGAGTCTGATGTATGCCATGTAGTGCACGAGACCAGATATATGCTATGCAGTAGGCATGATGGGCAGGTATCAGTCAAATCCGGGTTCAGGGCACTGGACTGCTTTGAAAAGTATACTCAAGTATCTCCGTAGGACGAGAGATTATGAGTTAGTTTACTCTTCACAGGAACTGATGCCGATTGGATATACGGATTCTCACTTTGCGTCAGATCCGAAATCCAGGAGATTGACATCAGGGTTTGTGTTTTCATTAGGAGGTGGAGCTGTCAGTTGGAGGAACGTGAAGCAGGGATGCATCGCGGATTCGACGACAGAGGCTGAGTACGTTGCGGCGTGCGAAGCAGCTAAGGAGGCGGTGTGGCTCAAGAAGTTCCTCACGGACTTAGGATGCATACCGGGAGCTCAAGATCCTATTGTCCTTTACTGTGACAATAGTGGAGCGGTAGCACAATCCAAGGAGTCAAGATATCACCAGAAGAGCAAGCACATCGAGCGAAAATACTACATTATCCAGGACTTGCAGAAGTGAAGGGAGGTTGCATGACTCAGGTGGCGTCTGCAGATAACATGGCGGACCCTTTCACAAAAGCGTTACCGACCAAGGCTTTTGAGAAGCACGTGGATGCCATGGGAGTTAAGACTGTTGTTCCCAGATAGGCCAAGCGGGAGATTGTTGTAGATCGTGTGTCCTTAGCGTGGATTTTCTGTATTAACAATAATAAAGATGACTTTGGTTATTGCTTTAATTAGAATACTACTCTGGTGTATGATAATACTCATATAATAAAAGGACCCTAGGGAACACAGTCGGCCACTGAGAGGCGCATGGAGGATCCATGCTTGGGATACCCAGTGGACCAGTTCTGTGTAGACCTAGAACTAGTTCACAGCTTAGGTGATGCCGGTCGCTTCACCGAGAACAAGCTGTTGGCAGGTAGAGGATGTGGTGAAGTCTCCACCACGGGAACGTGGGATTCCCATTCACCTGACCAAGCACGATGATCGTGTTGAACAGGAACCAAGACGGTGCACAGTTCAGTGATTCAGACACTGGTGCATAAACCGTCTTACTACTATAGATAATTTGTCCTTAACCCTGAGGGACCATGTACACTGGACCAACCAGTTGTGTGGTGCTTTGATGTGCCAACGTGTGCGTACCTTTCATAGTCCAATACCACGGTACGTTGGGTTACCCGGCTGACGCTTGAGTGACATATAATCCCTACAGGTTATCCGACGTCCAGTGTTGGATGGGTGCGTATTGATGAGTCAATCTGTCCACACAGTTAACCCCAGGCCTGATGGTTGTCAGTATGATTGACGATGTTTCGGATGCTAGGCATAGCACCAGAAGGTGTGTGATGTTATAGATGACAAGTCATCAAACCTTAGTCAGATGATCGATCGGGATCTGACGGTGCTCCCCACCGCCCGAGTCGTATCATGGCACCAGTAATAGGAGGGACTGAGGATTATCGGAGTATAGTTGAGAACAGGGTTACGAGGGAGTAACATATGTTTAGGATCACTAGAGTTCAACTCGTGTCGCACTCTGGGTGGCTACGCGGGTTAATCGGATTAGGGCTGATTAACGGAACTTTCGGTGTGTCACCGGAATAGTTAATTAGGGATCCAGTTGGAGCTAGAGATCCCGAACCCTGAAGGTTCCACCCTGTCGTTGCGTATAGGAATTGTTCCCCGACCTAGTTGGATATGTTGGATGCGAAGTAGCGCGATGGAGCGCAAGCCCGGAGCCTAAGAACCTAATTCACATGTGTTACGGGCCGTAGGGGTATTTTGGTAAATACTGAAATATGCTCAGAACATATTGAATATGGATCTTAGAATGAGCGGAATAATTCCAGGAGCTCATAGGCGCTGACGGAACTCGATTCCGAGTAGCGCACCTCACTCAGTCTCTCTTTTAGTTTTCCACTTTTCGTGAAGGGCGTTTTCGTCCAGGCTTCACGATAGACACTTGGATATCCCTAAATCCGATCCCCCCTTATCCTTATCCATCTAGGGGCCGGCCCAAGCATCCTTGGAGCCATGGGAGACCGTCCCTATAAAGGAATAGGGAGAGGGAGGGGCCGGCCTAATGCTCCCTCTCCTCCAAAAATCCGACCCCCCCTCCTTTGCTCCTCCTTTGTTGTTTCGGCCAAGGAAAAGAGAGGAAGAAGAAGGGAGAAGGAAGAGGAAGGAAGGAGAAGGAAGAAAGGAGAAAGAGGAGAAGAAAATCTCACGGCTCGCCATCGTCTTCGCAACGGATTCGTCCGTCGGCTCGTAATCCCTGCACTCAGAGACGAGATTTCGAGGATTCTTCAATTCGCAAAGGACAAGGTGCTATCCGACAGTTTCCCTTGTGATTCAAGTGCGGTTCTTCATCGTTCCGTCGTCTCCGGATCATAGATCCAAAAGGTATGATGATACTAAACACCTAACTAGATACATGCATGTCTTCCGTAGATCGTAGTATGCCTCTATGGTGTCCGCACATATGCTAAGATCATAGATTTGCATGTAGATTGTTTTGTATCACGAATTGTAATGAAACATACACCGTATGATCTTCGGATCTTTCTTTTGCTTCCGCTGCGACTCTGATTAGCGGATCCAATTCCAACACTAACAACCCAAATGGGCAAATGGGCTGTCAGCTCATACCCCGTATTCTTTATATATATATATATATATATAGCCAACTACCAAGGAGAGTACTTACAAGTCAACTCATTACATATTAACGTGATTCATCCGTTGGTAGCGGGCTACACTATGAATAACACTTTTCGATGATCGTACACCACACCCAGATGTTCCGATCAGTAGATCTTCGCCACGCCTCCACGCTCCGGTCCAGCGCCCGTCCCTCTGCCACACCATCAGCAGCAGGCAATGCTCCTAGATGTCACCCGACAAGTAATACTTCTGTACTCGTCCTCATCGAGTTGCTTCCTCTCGATCTGACACTCGTACAAAACAGTACACCAATGCATCTGCGGACCACCCCTTAGGGTACAAACACAAGCCCCCAACACGGACAACTTCCGCTGCGATCCATCGGTCTCAGTCCAACCCTTAAGGTGACTAACACAAGCCTCCCAACATGGGTACCTTCAGGGAACTGATCCGTCCGTCGGTGTCATCGAACCAGCCTTCGGGGACTAACATAGCCCCCATCGTAAGGCCAAATCATCGCCCACACCGAACCAACTATGAGCAATCTGCGGGGGTAGAGAGGTGCAAAGCAGCCTCCTCTCCCTCGGCCTCCAGGCCAATTGTGCCCAGGGTGCCAATCGGTGCCCCTCCGTGTGAGCACTTCGCCCTGGGCGCCAACTCGCCAGATTCAACACCGAGGACGGATCCCAAGGCCTTCGCACCTCCCAATTGCCTCCACCAGCCTCTAGGTTTCCTCCAGGGTGGTGCAAGGTTAGCATTGCCCCCAGGCATTTGCTCGATCTTCGGTATCTGCTCCATGATGCCTAGGGGGGGGGGGGGGGGGGGGGAGACGCACCCACGCCTCCCCCTGGATCTCGCACCTTCGGTGGCTCCCCTCTCGCGCCGCCTTCTCTTAAGTTCCAAGTCGTCGTCCACAATCACGATTCTCCTATCACAAGAGATGCTGCCTCTTTATAGAAGTGGGATGAGGGACCCAAGGATAGAGATGTGAGACCCAGTCCCTTATGAGATTGATTCCTTATCCAACCCAACTACCTCCCATCATCCAAATCCTTCTGCCGACCTTATCCCCTCAACCAACTCAAACGATCTCTATTTGATCCGTTGCTTCATCGCAAAGCAATCCAGAATAGGCCAAGTTGGGTTTGGGCTGACTCATGGGTTGCCAAACCCAACAGTTCTTTCATTCGGGTTCTGATCGGATTGAGAGGGCTTCAATTTGGTTTAGATTGTCAGGTCTTTCCATCTTTATCTATATCTATACTATATACTAAAATGAAAGCCTCTCTCCCGTGTTGTGAAACGTGGACGTCTTTTAAAGAACCATAATCATTCTTCCATGTGTGAACATGGCTCAGCTTTAAATCCTATTAAAAACCTACAATAAAGATAATATAACACTCATTCAATGGCATTTAATTATCATTTGATGTTAATCTCTCTCCCTCTCTCTCTCTAAGTGAATAACACTCACTTTAGATTTCATACTTCTTCGAACAATTATGATGTCATCTGTGCCAAATGGTTATGCATCAGGCTCATCTGGGCATTGCCCGGGTTTCTTACTAGTATAAACTAAAATGGAAGCCTCTCCGCCGTGTTGTGACATGTGGACGTCTTTTAATGAACTAGAATTTTTCTTCTATGTGTGAACGCGGCTCTTTTTTAAATCCATTTAAAAACCTACCATAAAGATGATAAATTTTTATTCAATGGCATTTAATGGTCATTTAATGTTAATCACTCACTCACTCTCTCTCTCTCTCTCTCTCTTTCTCTCTCTCTCTCTCTCTCTCTCTCTCTCTCTCTCTCTCTCTCTCTCTCTCTCTCTTTCTTACAAGTGAATCACACTCACTTCAGATTTCACACTTTTTTGAACAGTTGCGATGTCGTCTTTGTCAAATGGCATGCAAAAAGCACATTCGGGCATTGCCCGGGTTTCTTACTAGTATCTATACTAAAATGGAAGCCCCTCTCCTGTGTTGTGACATGTTGATGTCTTTTAAAGAGCTAGAATTCTTCTTACATGTGTGAACGTGGCTTTTTTTAAAATTTATTTAAAAACCCATGATAAAGATGATAAATTTTCATTCAATGACATTTAATGGTCATTTGATGTTAATCTCTCTCTCTCTCTCTCTCTCTCTCTAACAAGTGAATCACACTCACTTCAGATATCACACTTCTTCGAACATTTGCGATGTCGTCTTTGCCAAATGACGTACATCAAGCACATTCGGGCATTGCCCGGATTTCTTACTAGTATAATACTAAAATGGAGCTCTATCTCTGGTGTTGTGACACATGGACCTCTTTTGAAGAGTCAGAATTCTTCTCTCGTGTATGAACACGATTCTATTTCATAAATTCTAGTAAAATCCTACTATAAAGATGATAAATACACATTCAATGACATTTAGTTTTCATTTGATGTTAATTAGAAAAATAATTATTACTATATATCTTTCTCTAACGAGTGAATCATAGTCACTCCATATTGCACACTTCTTCGGATGCCTGTGATGTTGTCTTTGCCAAGTGGCATGAATCGAGTTCAACCGGGCATTGCCCGGGTTTCTTACTAGTTGATTGTTATGACGAAGACCTTGTCATGAGGATCGCACAAGGTGCATGGCACCCAATTAGGGTTGATCTAGAATCGTTGGACGGAGATCACGGATTGTATGTTCGTGTGTGTGTGTGTGTGTGTGTGTGTGTGTGTGTGTGTGTGTGTGTGTGTGTGTGTGTGTGTGTGTGTTGAGATCGACATTACTAGTAGTTTTGCATCCGTAGTATATGTGGATGATGAAGATGGTAATCTCTTGTCTGTTCAGCCATTTTCTTATGAGAGTGCCGCTGATCTATTTTCGTTGCGGCCGTGTGGGGCACTCTCTGAAGACTAGTCCCACTTCCGACGGTGAACCGCCGGCGGTGGCGTCCACTTTGAACCACATCATCCGCCCAGCCGGCGGCATCAAATTCCATGGTGACAGCCATTTTCTTCTGTCTGTCGTTCTTGTGATGGAACCACCTTCTTCTTTTTTGCTCAAGAAGTCCCCAACTGGCCGGATTCATGGACACTCAGTATATTGGGCCAGGTGGGCCAGAGCATATGGAGGCTCAATCTCTTGCATGTCACCGGGCCAGATTCACTACCATTGTGGCCCAGCCCGACCCAGAGTAAGCCCATCACGATTCACGATCTTGTTGCACAAGTATCTCGAGTGTTGGAATAGAGGCTTCCGAAGGAGAGCACCGTGGATGAAGTTGCACATTCCCTTGGGGGCTTTCGAGTCGGGGGATGACATGAAGAAAATTTTCAGCACATCCTGCGTATCGTACAACTGTGGGGCCTATTGTCACCGGAGCCTGTCAGCATGCTTTGAGTGCTGGGGTCCACTACCCTCATGTGTTGGCGCCTGCTACCCCATATCTCTTGAATCACAGTGGTCCCTGTGGTTGTATGGTACGCAGGATGTGCTGAAAATTTTCCAGGGGACACGATTGTAAAACTACGACAACGTAATAAGCAGAAGGGCGTCCCCAGAGTTCAATTGGGCATCTTGGATTGTCCAAGGAAAACTTTGCGCGTTGGCGACGGAGCGGTTGTCCTTTTTGGCTTTTTTCGTCTTTTCGTACTTTTCTGCCTGACCTTACAATTTTTGGCGCTTGTGCTTTGGGCGCCACCTCTTGTTGTTAGCGAACGCAGAGCATCTCCAACCGGCTCCTCCTTCATCCTACACACATTTGCTCAACAAAGATGCTATGTCTTCAATTTAGCTATTAAGGAGGAAAGACCATTCCAAAAGACTACATATGCCACTCTATTTTAATTTTTATAAGCCAACTACTATCATGCCAAAAGACCAAATAACTCATTGGATATTGAAGTACCCATTGTTAATTCAAAAAAATCAATGGAGAGTAAAAGGGTAAAAGTATACAAACAAAAATCATTTGATAGTTGGGCCCACCATTTGTTGAGGTACTTGGAGCTCTTCCACTTGAGCAAATGTTTAGCAAAATTAAATTTAATTTGTCCAAATTGCAAATAAAAAAAGCTTGGCCTTTGTCGATTCGCTTGAAGGGATCTTTGGCTAATGTGGCACGTTGGCTTTGGCTCATTAGAGATGCTCTTACCCTTCTAATAAGTCCCTACCACTTGTACAAAAAATAGGGACATTATAATAAGTACTAAAAATTTATGAAAAAACTAACTTCAAGCTCTGTATATAGCATAAAAAAAAAGTGCTTGACAGCTAATGATTTCATCTAAGACTAGGTCCACGGAATCAAATTAGTTTTTAAGAGTAATCCCCTTTCACAGTTTTGCACGGAATAGGTCATTTGCCAACCGCTTTTGATGACGTTTTTTTTTTAAATATCAAAAATACCCAGGAGATCTTCCTTTATTAATTAAATGTATATGATTTAGGGCAAATTATAAAAACCTCCCTGAACTATACACCATATTTCAATTGGTCCCTCAACTATTTTTTTGAACAATTTGATCCCTAAACTATGCTCTGTGTCCATTTAGCCCCTTCCATCAACTTTTTATCCTGAAAATACCCTTATCAATTTCCAATAAGACTTAAAATTGTTTTAAAATATTTAAGTTATTCTTACTAGGACAAGGGTACGTATTTTTAGAATAAAAGTTAACGGATGGGGCTAAATGCAGACGGAGCATAATCCAGGGATCAAATTGTTCAAAAAAAAAGTCGAGGGACCAATATGAAATGAGGTGTATAGTTTAGGGGAGGTTTTTATATTTTTTCCTATGATTTAGGAACACGTTTTTTTTTTGATGGGAATAGTGGCACGGGTTGCAACAGTGATTTCACTATTGTAGCTACATTGATTTTCACCGTGACTTCTAAAAAGAATTTCCCACAGTAAAATCACTGTAGCAATGATACTCAATTTTATAAAATAATACTAAATTTAATTGAGTATTATTTTGTTTATTTAAATACCAATTACAACCACTGTAATTACTACAATGATTTTTGCCGTAGTTACTTATAGACTTCCTGTAGTGAAATCATTGTAGCAATGATACTCAATTATATGCAAATAATACACAATTTAATTGAGTAATTTTTTGTATATTTGAGTACCATTTAAAACTAATATAGGGATTTTGAGTACCTTTTTGTATAGGTGTGTATGGGGGTGGCAATCGATCGGGTTCGGGTCGGATCCTACCTCTACCCTTACCCATACCCATACGAGTATGGTAGGGTCCATACTCGACTCATACCCATTCGGATAGAAGAGGGTCCATACCCGATCTGTATCCAATCAGGTTTTGGGTTTTGGTTTGGGTTTCGGGTATGAATCGGGTATAATCTTGTTTCTTTTCCTTCATCAAATATGCTATTACTTAAGGGGAAAAATATCAAGGTACCACAATGCAATCTTAAGAATCTCTTTTGGTTTCTTATTACAATGGTTTTAGTGGAGTATATGTTTGGGTAGGGATATGAGCTATTAGAATATGGGTATATGACAATGAGTTTTGAGTCGAACTATATTATCTAGTATACACAAGTTAGAGGGGCAATCGGGTTTCAGGTATGGGTATTGAGGTACTTATACTCGTACCAAAAAGTCAATTGGGTAGAGTTTCTATACCTATACCCTACCCAAACCATGTTTTGGGTACAAAATCTGTACCCATATTCGAGGTTTCTGGTCAGGTATGGGTCGGTTTTTTGGGTTTTGAAGTCCATTGCAACACCTAGGTGAGTACCATTTAAATTGATAGTCAATTATATGAAAATAATACTCAATGCTACAGTGATTTCATTGTAAGGAATTAAGTATTATTTTTATATAATTGAATATCATTTTGAATAAATGTAGCAGCTGTAGTGAAATCACTATTGCACTACAGTGAAATCACTCAATTATATTCAACGTTTCAGTGATTTCAAAATAGAAAATTAAGTATTATTTGCATAAAATTGAGTATTTGTGCAATTTCACTGTAGCAATGCTATTTTTAGCAGCCATGACAAAAATCATTATAGCTGCTACAATGATTTCACTATAGCTGCTACAGTGAAATCATGGTAGCAAATATAGTGATCCCGCTATAGTTTTCGAAACTGGACCTTTCGTGAGTATCGGATGCGATTTTATAGGTTGTGGCAATTTAGTAAATTCATTAAGTTATTCTTAATATTTTAATCTTTTAGCAATTAAATAATCCGTTGTAATATAAACAGTAAAACATGGAGCTAGGCTTAAATGAAAAGGTTGTCAGGACCTATCCTAAAATAAAACATTTAAAAAGGACTGATTGATATCTGCCCCAAAAATCATTGAGTTGTTGTTAAAGACCATGAGAAGGTTCGAAACTGTGTGGGTCCCAGAAGGTAAGAACAAAGAATAAGAAAATAATAGAACAATATATATTCGGCGGCTATTGAATCGGCACACGATGAAGTGGTGTGGAATGATTGGTCAAAGAGAGTGGGGCCATAATAAAAAAGGGGTAATGTGTCTAGGGTCCTTGGTCCAACAAATCAGTTCGATGAATAGGACTGAACATTCCACCGAAGCCCCAAAATGCCCTCACCGACCAGCTCTTGAGAAGGGTTATGGAAGAGAGCTCGAGCAGCGACCTCTAGTCATAGCTGCTCATGGCGGTGGCAAGCAGCGGAGAGGAGGATCTGCGACTTAGAGTGTGATTTAGGATTCCTATGTCTAGGGTTCTTCTCATGGCCTATAGATCTTAGGTTTTAGGGTTAAATTTAGGATCTAGGGCTCAGGTTTAGGTTCCGTTGGTTTTAGAGAAGAGTGGCATGAAATAAAAATTTAAAGTAAAGTGGGGGGGGATTTGTTGTGATCCGAGGTCCCATGCAGTGGAAGAAGCGTGAAAACACCGACGAATGAGAGAGCGTCCAAGGAGAAGACGATGACTCACCACCCTACGAGAAGAACAAAACAAGTAAACAAAGCACAAAGACAAAACACACACAATATCTGGCAACGACGATCTCTGGATTCACTATTGTTGGAATAGCCGAGTACAAGAACTTTGACTCCTCCAATTGCTCACAATATCCGCAAAGAGAAGCCCTCCCATAAGAGACTACCCACAACCCTCTCACCCCGAAGAAACAAGAACTCTCCCTAAAGCTCGCAAGCCTCCTTGGATTGCTTTTCCTCTTCCTTGATGATGATTGCTCTCTCTTGTGAAATTCCTCAATTTTCGTTACTCTAGCTTCATCTTAGGTCATGCCTTTTATATGCATACATTCTTGTGCAACTTGTAAAAGGAGTCACATGAGAAAACGCAAGACAAACCACCTTTTCTGCGTGCAGCCGTAACAAGTCGTGCGCATGACCCTACCCCATTTACTCGCTTGACAAATATGCCAATGCCACTCGTGTGCACGACCTGGGAAGGTCGTGCGCATGACTGTGGCTAGTCGATCCTTCCTTGCTTCAGCACTCTGTCTTCCGTCGTAACTTCGCACATGAACCTTGGAGTTGTATGCTACTTATTTGGAGCCACACCTTCAACATTCTCCACCTTGGCCTCATAATAAAATGTGAGCACCTCCTTGAACATGAACCCTTCTCTTTGCGCTATGAATCCATTGCCTGATCGTCGCCACCGCCTTTGCCCCCGAATTGGGAGCCCAATCACCGAGCGTGGTGATTGCCTAAATCTTTTGACTTGGCCACTGAAACACCACCTCTTGATCATCCTCGCCCCTGAGCACGCTCAACCCACACCTTTGTCGTTCTTAACTGAACACCGTGTACGTGCCAACGCCCTCCCGGCAAATTTATATAGTCCTCCACCCAAGGCCCCCATCATGATCATAGAGGCTCCGTCCCAAATCTTCACAACTCCACCTTGATCGTTGAAGGTGCATCCGAGGGAATCTAGCCTAGAAAGAGAGACTAGATTACCCCTCCACCTCGGAACATGATGGACATTCTTGAGTGTTTGTGCTTGACTATCATACATCTCAAGTCGAATATCCTCGACTCCCCTTATCGATTGGAGCCATCGTTAGCCGTCAACTTGCCACCATCGTAGTCCGCATACCTGTCGAACCATGCCCGGTGAGAACAAATATGATGTATGACCCTGCTATCGATTATCTAGTCCTGATCTTATATAACATCAGTGGTAGTCAATCAGAACACCCCCCTCATCAGAGTCCTTTAAGGACGCATAACTAGCGGATGCGTCATCCTTTACTTTGGATGACCCTGAGCAATTTGGTCTTACTTCTCCTTTCCATTTGCACTCTGATTTTAAGTGTCCGGATCTTTCGCACTTCCAACAAATGCCTTGCCTCTTCTTCTTCTTTGCCCCCACAACCACCGTTAGTGCCTTTGATTGGTTGCCACTTTTCACCTTGCCCGACCCTTTCAATCGGAGTTCGTTTGCGAGGAGTATACCCGTGACATCCTCAAACTTGATGATATCTTTTCCGTAAAGCATCATGACCTTCAGATGCTCTGACTACTTGGGTAAAGATCCCAGAAGAAGTAGCACCTTATCCGTCTCCTTCATGTCTTCACTGACATTAAGGAGTTCTTCCGTTAGTTGATTGAAGACCGAGATATGCTCTGAGATCCTTGTACCTTCCGTCATCTGAAAAACGTAGATCTTTTGCTTCAGGTATAACCGGTTCGTAAGCAATCAGGTCATGTACATACTCTCCAACTTCTCCCACAGTTTTACTGCGAAGACCTTTTTGGAGATATTTGCCAACACGACCTTTGCGAGACACATCCGAATCATGCTCGTATAATCTGCCTTGAATCAACGCGTCCCTGACTTGTATTTGCCACAAGACAAAGTTGATTTGGCCATCGAACTTCTCGATCTCGAACTGTAGGTTCGATCCATGAGTCATTATCTCTGATTTCTTCGTCATCGATCTGACACCTCTGAGTCACGTACAAGAGCTATGATACCAATTTGTTGTGATCTGAGACCCTCGCGTAGTGGAAGAAGCGTGAAAACACCGACGAACAAGAGAACTTCCACGGAGAAGACGATATCTTACCAATCGCCAAGAAGAACGAAACAAGAAAACAAAGCACCAAGACAAAACACATATGATATCCGACAACAATGACCTCTGGATTCACTATTGTGGGAATAACTGAGTACAAGATCTTTGAATCCCCCAATCTCTCACAATACTCGCAAAGAGAAGCACTCCCACAAGAGACTACTTGCAACCCTCTCACCCCGAAGAAACAAGAACTCTCCCCGAAGCCCGCACAATTCCTCAATTTTTGTTACCTTAGGTTCGTCCTAGTTCATGTCTTTTATAGGCATATATTCGTGTGCAACTTGTAGAAGGAGTCCCACGAGAAAACGCAAGACAAGTGACATCGGGATATTTATCTGGCGAGTAAATACTGTGGCTGGCCAATCCTTCCTTGCTCTAATCAAGGCTGGCCCTGAGGTTTTGGGGGACCTAGGCGAACTCCAAAAATTGGGCCCCCTATACATATTAATACAAGAAAAATTTAAGTACCAATATTTTTTTTACAAGTATCTATACAAAATTTGCTTTTATATATAATTACTTAAATCAACTAATAAAATTTGCTTACATCGATTAAGATCACAAGAAATCATCAAAATAGTCTAAAAAGATAAAATAAGATCGATGAGCAAGTTTTTGTTGATTCATATTTTAACAAAATTCAGTTTACAATAAGAAAACACACGAAACAAACTCTAAAAATATAATACCAAAAAGAAATGTCAACTATATCACTCAAACATTATTCTTCTCATATTTTTAGCGGCAAAGTTACTAATTAAGCTTGTATAATCGAGCTTTTCTCCATAGCTTTTTCAATAGATAGCAAAACTAATCCATTCAATCTTTCTTAAGACATGGTCGCCAGAGAGGGCATTGGCGGACAGGGTGAGGGTCTGGAGGGTGGGGAGGGACGCGAGGGAGGGGGGGAATCGTGGATGGGGCCGCGGAAGTCACGGCCAACCCCGACGACCAACCTTGCATTCTCTTTTGCAGCCCGCCGCACATGTTTTTTTTTTTTTTTTGGGGATGAAACATAGTATGTCAAAGGTTTTATTTCATTGGAGAATGTCCTCTTTGGCTCTTGGTGTATGCCGTTTAGACTTGGATGTTGGGCCCTCCTTCCGTAGTGTTTGGGCTTGGCTGTGGGGCCCCCATTAGTATAAATTAATTGGAGGCCCTAGGCTACTACCTTGTCCGCCTACTGGTCTCAGGGCCGGCCCTGGCTCCAGTGCTCTGTCTTCCACCGTAACTTCACGTACAAACCTTCGAGTTGTATACGACTTGTTTGGAGCCACATCCTCAACAGTATTTTCGTCCACCGAGCTGTCCGTACTTTAGCTAAAACTGATCTCTTTTAAGGGACCGTTCACCAAGTCCCCCTAAAAAAAAAAATAGCATGGTTTGGTACCCCATGCAATCAAACTTATCAGTTTTTTCCTTAAACTTATTTTTCCAAAATCATCGGCCCCAATCTTCTCCGTCAGTACCTGAACGCCATCTCCCCGTGTGCTGGCTCTATCGGCACACCGGGTAGCCACCAAGTATTGCTCAAAATACTATAGTAATCTATCAAGCCATGCTCACCCGAGCATTCCTAGAGGGTCCACCCCCGCTCATTCCAAGCCGGAAAACTTGTCCTAGCAGTACGACACCTTGAGTTGTAGTAGACCGATGCATGGTCTCCCCACTCATTATAAGAAATGCTATTCAGCTCGAAGATTTGTCCCGATTTTGCCGGCCCGATTGACATGGCACCGCGCAATTGGTGGCTAAAACCCACTAGCGATTTTAAATTCTTTAACAGTACTAGTTGCACCCTGCCACCACGTCAATCGGGCTGGCGAAATCGAAAAAACCTTTTGGCTGAATAGCATTTCTCTTTCATTGTTGGTGCAGCTAGAGTGGACTCCAACCTGTTTTTTTGGGGGAGATTTGGCATCGGTGAAGACTTGAAGTGGTCGACTCGATCTCCGAGCCCTTCAACTTCTAGCCCCAAGGATGTATCCTCACGTCCATCCTCCTATCCTGGACTGATCGATACAGAAGAAAGACTAGCTTCCGCCTTGCCGTTTCGGACCTCTCACTCCTTGGTGGACTTCACGAACCCATTTGACCTGGTGGTGCCTCCTCTCTCCCATGTTGGAGGGGATTATGGAATTAGTCCCCATTTCGATCTCCGGACCGCTTCGAGCCATTGCTCTAGCACCCAGTCCTCTGACTGACTGACTGACTGCCTGGCTAGCCCAGCAAAAAGAAAAATAGAGAGAGCCCTACTTGGCGTTTAGTCGTGGGCATGTATCCACACGGCCATGTTCCTAGTTCCACCTCCGTGCTTCTATTTTGGATTGATCGATATTGAAGAAAGACTAGCTTCCGTCTTGCGGTTTCGGACCTCCTACTCTCACTAACACCCGCGGGTGCTTCCTGGCATTCATTAGAAGTTTTCGACATGGGTATACACGTCTGATATGCATAGCATTCCTCTCCTTATAAGATTCTCTTGCCGTCTAGGATCGATGGTGACATCTTGATTTTATTGTGCTTTCTTGATATTTGATATATATTTGAATTTTTTTTTTAATTTTAGATATTTTTTTATTAAAGCAAATTTATCGATGTGGTTAAAAGAGTTTGCGTCGTTAAGAGAACACTTTTGCTACATGATTTTTTTTTTTGCTTTGGATGCTACGGGGGGATATCTTGACCGCTCTCTAATATGTAGGAGAAAAGGAAGCAATCTTATTGTCGTAGAAAGGGTAAAAGTGAGATGCACAGGTCGTGGTTGTGTGCAAAGCATTATTGAACGGCTCTCTATTCTTCAATGAACGGTCCAGACATGGACGGAATCAGGATTTTATGTTGGGAGGGGCCAAGGCATACTAGTTTCATCTTGGGGGTCAAAGTATGAACCCTAAAAAAATTATATACTAAGATTCAATATTTTTAATATATAAAATAAAAAAAATTAATAATTGAGGGGGGTCCATGGCCCCCCTTGGCTCATACATAGTTTCGTCCCTAGGTCCAAAGTCCCACTTAGCATCCGGTTAAAAAACACCCAACGACAAAAGAAAATTTCCCTTGTTAAAAGGTCAATAGCTCGAATCCCCTATCTGACGACGATAACGCACGCCACCACCCACCATCGACGGCTATCATCATCGACCACCACATACTGTCGCTGATCACCAATCTGTCGTTGATCACCATCAGTCACCTGCCACCACCGCTCGTCGCTAGCCACCATTGTAACTTTATCGAACCAAACAATTGTTTTAGAATTCTCCTATCAAAATTACAGCAAAGCAAACAAATAGAATTTAAACTACACTACAAAATTGTTCTATAGTTCCACCATCGAAATTCCAAGCAAAACAAACATAGCCTCCACTCAACCAGACGACAAAACGAACATCGAACATTTGAGGAAAAACAAAGGATAATTTACACTTTGCCCCCTTGAAGTTTAGCACAAAAAATACTTAACCCCTTTTACTTTTTTTTGTTTTAAATCGCACCCTAATGTTTAAAATATTAGCACAATACCCCCTCTTGTCAACTACTTCATTTCTTCATTTGGTAATTTTTATCTGATCAAAACTGAATTAAAGGGTGCAAATTATAGTTTTTTAATTATAAGGGGTTAAGTGTTTTTGAGGTAAACTTCAGGGGGGCAAAGAGTAATCTACCCAAAAACAAAAGGGACATTCTATTCATACCCTAAAAATCTGTAATTAGCCCCTATTTCCAACAAACTTGAACACACCCAATTTTTTTTTTCAAACACATTGCCTGTCCCAAAAATGCCCTTCTCCCTTACCCTCCAGTTAAATGGCCCGCCCCAACTTGATTACACCCCAATCAAACACATACGCCCCTAAATATATCAAATACACCCCACTCTTAAATAAACCCCATGTCGTTGGCTGGTACTTGAAGGCATAGGTAGGGCTGCAACTTGGGCGGGCCAATCCGAACCCAACCCGAATTTGGGCGGATTAACCCGAACCCATCCCGCACAACCCGATCAACCCGCCCAACCCGACGGGTTGGGCTTGGGCTAAGGATGTTCAAAAAACCCTTGTGTCGGATTGGGGGTACAAAAGACACTGAGTTAGGAAACGAAAAGGGCATTGTTTGTAATAAAGGTTTGTTGAATAAGTTATTGAGAAATCATAATGAGTCGGGGGTTAATTACAGATTTTTGGGGTATGAATAAAATTTCCCAAAACAAAATTCAAAATGGTGACGTGGGTCCCTCCCAACCCTAAGGACAAGGTTAGAGCCTTCATTGAACTGCGTGCTGTTCGTATAAAGCGAGCTCGAGCGCCTCGGTTCCCCTCCAAGCGAGCCCGAGAGAGGAAACCAACACTTCTCCGCTGATGGCTCGGTCGACGTGGGTTGCTCCGGCGAGAGCTCCGGTGGCAATGGCCTTCGTCTTCTCCCTCTTCGTGTTGTTCTCGGCGGTGGCGATGGGTGGTGGGGCGGTGAAGGACGCCGGACTGACAGCCAGTGTCGGCGTGCGGGGGAGGGCCCTGTACGACAATGGACTGGGACGTACGCCTCAGATGGGGTAACCCCCCCTCCTCTCTCTCTCTCTCTCTCTCTCTCTCTCTCTCTCTCTCTCTCTCTCATGACGGTGTGATGAATGGATAACAGATGGAACGACTACAATCATTTCCACAATCACATCGATGAGCAGCTGGTCCGGGAGATTGGTAATGGCATTTCAAGATTACACCTTTAATGCTGAAATTAGTAATCACTTAAGTTTAGCTATTTCTGAATATATAATATTAATAATTAACCAATTAAATGGGGATTGATTTGCAACCCACTTCTCATCGTTCAATAATTTTATAATACATGCCTTAGTTATTACAAACCTGTCACTACGTCAAGATACATCCGATCGCCCAAAATATCAAGAGGGGTTAGAATTGTGAGAAAGATTAGATAGAGGGAGAAGATTGAGGAGTGGAAGAAGAGGATTTTTACGAAAAAAAATAAAAAAAATAAAAAAAATAAAAAGGATATCTTTGTTAAAATGAAGGATAAATGGGAGATTTTATCAACGAGATCCTCCTTCAAATCTCTCGCTTGGCCGAAAAAGAGGAGGAAACTCTCTCTCTCTCTCTCTCTATGTGTCTGTGTGGATGGAAAGTAAAGAGCAATGCTATTTAACAAACCCCATAGCCAACCTGCATATGTGGCTGTTGGCCATTGAGCACCTTTACAAGTTGGCTATGGGGTTGGTTAAGTATTATTTCTTGACACCTGAATAATATTTTTGTTAGAGCAATGCTATTCAGCCAGAAGGGTTTTTCCGATTCCGCTCAACCCCCGATTGATGTTGCAGCGTGCAACTGATGGTGTAAAAGACTTAAATGTCATTAGTGGATTTCAGCCACTAGTTGCACGCTGCCGTGTCAATCTGATAGGCAAAATCAGAAAAACCTTCGAACTGAATAGCATTTTTCTTTTTGTTATGGGATCCATACGCTACATAGCTAGCAAGTTAAGCAATCATAGAGTAACATCTAGGAGGATGGACGTATAGAACCTTAAAATGAAAACCTTTTAAGTTCTGATACAAATCGGTCGGTGCTTCTACTTTACTTCTCTACCCACCCACCATATAGAGTCCACAGATTATAACACACCACATTCATCCCACGAAGCCATGGGTCTGTGGGTCCAACCTACTTGTGGGGCCCACTTACCTACCCGGTCCTCACGGGACAGTGATTAGGTGGTTACGTACTTTGTATGTACGTCGTGGAATCTAGGTGCATCACAACCTTTCCCGTGTTTAACCAATGGTTCCCAGTGGACCAGATTGACACCTCCAACCGATTGGAAGGCCAGTAGTAGGCCTGTCTACCGCGCTTTGAAGCGAACGACCACCGGACCACGTGACACTGCACTCACGTCGGCCGGGGTGGCGGTGCCGAGGGCGGGTCACCGCCCGGTGCGCGGCGTGCGCCCTCCAAATCTCTTCGACATCGGCCATCGCTGCTAGTGGCCGACGACTATTGGAGGAGGAGGTGGTGGTGGTGGTGAAGGCTCAGTCCGCGGCGTGTCAGTGATCTAAGGGGGGTTTGCTGGACGCGGTGGGTCAGCTCGCCGGAAGGTGGTGGCGGAGGAGTGCCGCTGTTTTTTTTATAATAGTTTAATATAAAAATATAATTAAAATTAGAACGCAACGGGTCGGTCTGCAGGGCATTGGTTGCTTGTGGGACCTTGGCCGGATGGGACGGCTTTGCTTGCTGGAGGCGGGCGGAGTGCCACTACTGTGCCGATAGGCACGTGCATTATTACATGGGTATGCACGCGCACGTGCATTATTGTGTCGAAGGTGCCCGCTACGTGCCGATTGGCACGGGCGTCCAATAGTCTGTTATAAGACATGCAACCCAGATATATTATATAAAATAAAAGATATATATGGACCGTTGATCTATATGCATAAAGACGAGTACAATTCACATATCAATGGCTGAGATTTAAGCACATGACTCATTAGCCAAATAAGAAAGTCGATTAAAATCAACCACCATAATTAAGATAGACCAGTTAAAATCAATCCCACGAATAAGGAAGGCCCGTTAAATTCCCCACAGTTAATACCCTATGATTAAATTGTTTTTGATAAGCCCATGATTAAGATTATAAGGATTGTCAATTACAATAAGGAAGATCAATTACAATAATTATAGCCGAATATGGAATATCGATTAATATGCATGCTTAGAGATCCAACGATGATGGTGAGATCTCTTATATATAGTGCTTTACTAAGGGTGGTGCTATTGCACCTATATAATTACTAGAGTCCTGAATGTCGACACAGCAGCGATCATCTTGGGGGACAAAACACGTCGGTTTTGTCATTACTGTGTTTTGTCGTCGAAGACGGCCGCTGCAATGCTAATAGGAACATGAAATACTAGTACTAAACATAGTATAGTGTAATTATGCCCATAATGAATCCGATCATATTGTGATGACTCAATGCAGCTGATGCAATGGTGTCCACCGGGCTCTCGGCGCTGGGGTATCAATACGTGAATATCGGTCTCTCACTTCTCTCCCCCATCTCTCTGTTTCATCCCACCATGCACATGATGTCTTTGATTTGTGTACTGATTTCATCTTCCTGGCCTCTTTCCTCTTTGTTTCTCCAATCATCAGATGACAGCTGGGCCGAACAAAACAGGGACTCCCAGGTAAATTCCGTTCTTAGTCGATTGAATCAGTGATTATCCTCGTAATCCTTTGCATTTATAAATTGACAATGTAATTTCACATGTTTGGTGCTTCTATAGCCAACGCAGAAAAGGGATTATGCTGCTAATGTTTTCTGTTGGAGGACTAGTCCCACCTCGGTAAAGTAGAAGGCGGAAACGATATAGCCTTATATGTATGATGGGACCTCTATCTCAATACCAGTATTTTGGGATAGAAGAAATCTAACATGATATCATGCAGGTTTGACCTATACCCGTTAAGCCGCATGGGAGCCTACCCACATGGCAAGGACTGGACGAAACTAGCCCGCGCGGGTTGAGCAATGTTGTCTCCATATATCCTGTGTAGACCTCCACTTATGACCCGAGTTTTGGGGTGTGAGGGTATCTCATATGGTATTAGAGTTTAACTGTATCACTCACATGCCGGGTGTAGCCCCTATACATCTATCATCCACGTGACAACGGCCGCAAAAAGATTAGTCTGCATGTGAGGGGGGTAGTGTTGGAGGGTTAGCCACACCTCGGTAAAGTAGAGGAATACAAAAACGATCCTTATATATATATGATGGGACCTCAACTTAATACCTGGGTTTTGGGATAGAGGAAATCTCACATTTTCATTAGCAGCATAATCGGCATCAGTTTTCAGTGATGTTAAGTTCTCAAAAAAAAAATCATTGATCTTTTACCAAAATATAGATCGATGATTACTCCCATTGAACTTAGTTTGGATGTAGAGAGTATAGAATGGGAGGAGGGATCTGATAATAATTTGTATTTATTAATTTGCTTAATAAAATATATTTTGTCAATGTGTCAACTATGTATCGATACAAGTTTGATTAATCTATAATTTTCTCACTACCTCTCGATCTACATTGCACGTATAACGTCAAAATCTGATTTTTTGTTCCAGGGTAATTTGGTCGCCAATGCATTAATTTTCCCCTCAGGCATAAAGGCTCTCGCAGATTATGTGCACGGAAAAGGACTCAAGTTTGGAATTTACAGTGATGCAGGGTATCGTCAATTTTTTATGTTCTTTAAAGAAAGTTTCACATTTGGGGCTTGTTTGGTTGCTATGTTTTTGACCTAGTTTTTTAAAACACATGTGCAAACATATTAGGGTTGTTTGGTCAATGGAGCGTGACAAGTGCAAACAGATACACACTATGCAAAATTTGTACAAATTCTGCACAGAAACCACTGCAAATAAAATAAACTTTCACCTAAACACATGAAACTTGTTTGGTTACTATGCAAATGTTGTACGTACAAATGTTTACACATATGACATGTGAAATTAAAGTTTCATATATTTAGGTGAAACTTCAATTGCACAGTTTTGTGTGTAAAAGCTGTACAAATTAAGCCAGTGTGTATTTGTTTACACACATCACACCTCATTAACCAAACAACCTTAAACTGTTTGCACATGTGTTTTTAAAATCATAGGCTAAAAACACAACAACCAAACAAACCCTAAATTGCACAACCAAATAAATCCTAAATATGATAGTGTCTTAACCATCGCAGTCTCCTGTCATTACTTGGATTTGGTTTCATTGCTCTCCAAGTCATTCCCCTTTGCAGGCCTCGCCTATTTTTTTGATGTTGTCCTTGATTGACAGGAATCTAACATGCTCCAAAAAAATGCCGGGATCACTTGGACACGAAGAACAAGATGCAAAGACCTTTGCATCATGGGTATACATTCTTGATTCCTCAAAAACTAAGCATAAGAATCTCTTTATGATTAATCATAGAACCATCAGACTCCGAATAAGATGGTTCATAACGATCATGCCTTACCAATTTTTTCTACTTTTTGCTCTAGGGTGTCGACTATTTGAAGTATGATAACTGTAACAACAATGGCACTAGCCCATTACCGCGGTAATCATCTGAACACCATCTATCAAAGTTTTTTATTCTGATGAGTATCTATTCAAATTGTGCACCTAATTTTGTTCTAATTTTCAAATATCCTTTACTTCTTGATTCTGCTTTGTTTATGAGCTGAATCAGATACAGTAAGATGAGTGAAGCTCTACAAAATTCTGGAAGGAATATATTTTTCGCTCTCTGTGATTGGTGAGCTCTAATCCTATCTGTCACTATTAAGGTTGTAGTTTCAAATCAAGTAGACATAAACATAATTAAAGATTTAATTAAATAATTAAACTTTTGCTTCCAAATAAAATGTAGGGGGAAAGCAGACCCAGCAACATGGGCACCTAGGTTAGGAAATAGCTGGAGGACAACAGGAGATATCTCGGATACTTGGGAAAGGTAAAATTCGTCGACCAAAACTAACCATGTACTCAATACAACGGGCTTCGATAATTTGATTATTAAATCGATGTTGCTCGTCTTGTTAGAATGACATCTCGTGCCGATCAAAATGACAAATGGGCATCTTATGCTGGACCCGGTGGTTGGAACGGTAACTTCCCCGACCCTCGACTCATCTTTTTATATTCTTCATAGCTATGGTACATGTTTTCACCTTGTAGTTGTTCCTTTGCTACTAAGCCACACTTCATAGTTTTAATTAGTTAGTTGTGAGTCCTATAGATCCAGACATGCTCGAAGTAGGAAATAGTGGAATGACAACAGAAGAGTATCGCTCGCATTTTAGCATATGGGCGTTAGCCAAGGTATATCAAGTAGAGCTAAAGCTCAGTTCACTTTTGTTTGTGAAACATCAATATAGGATGTCATTGTTAGAGATATTTATATATATTAGGCTATACATCTTCTATTGTAAATGAGTCTCATACCCTACTCATATCTTTTTGTATATATATTGGGCTCTTGCCCTAATGAGTAGGGTATGAGTCTCAAACACAACAGAAGATGTATAACCCAATATATACAAATATCACTCGCATCCATCAAGCATTTATGGGTCATGTTTGAATGTGTGCAGGCTCCTTTGATCATCGGGTGTGACATCCGCTCAATGAGCAACGAGACGTTCGAAATACTTAGCAACTCAGAGGTTATTGCAGTTAACCAAGGTAGTAACAAATTAAAAACCACCCTTAATTTTATCTTTATAAAACATGCAAGGATAGTCAAGAAAACCAATGTACGTTCATTTTCTTTTATAATATGGGTTTTCTTGATTATTACTTTGGTGTGAACAGATAAACTTGGGGTTCAAGGAAAGAAGGTGAAATCCGATAGCGACTTGGAGGTACGGCTTCCAAGTTTCTTTATGCATGCTTTACACTAGTCTGCTCGACAACTTTGTGTTGATCATTCTAACTGACTTATTGTACTCATGGGGTGGTTCAACTTGTAAATTATAGATGTACTAGTGACATTTTGAGCATAGATATTGAAATAGATTGGAAATGTGTGTTCTTAAATTCATTAACAAATAAAGTCATATAATTTCACGATCGAATGGTTGAGAATGTAGTGTGTTTGCATTTATATATCAGTTCCTTCATAATCAGGGTTCGAAATATCATTTTTGACCATCATTTTGACCCCCTAGAAATTGTCATATTTCGAGAATATTGCGAAATATCGCAAATGTCCTGATATTTTGTGAAATATTGCATTTCGGTGTATTGAAAAAACAAAACGTTTTGCAAAATTTTATAAAATATTTTGATTTTTGTATCTGGTTCGTGATAATTCTTAGGTTTGGGCTGGTCCACTCAGTGGTGGAAGGATAGCTTTGGTCCTATGGAACCGCGGATCTTCACAGGCATCCATCACAGCAAATTGGGACGATATCGGCCTCAACTCATCGATTATAGCTGATGCTCGAGACCTATGGGCGGTGAGAGTCTTAAACAAGCACTTCTGCTCTACTCCTTCCCCTTTCGAGTGCAAACTTCGCACCCTCGTATACATGCATTTTACATTGCTCAAACTGACCATTGTTATTATTATTTTATTTTTGGTGCTCGATCAGCATTCGACTACAGCATCTGTTCAATGGAACCTTACAGCTACAATGGACTCTCATGCTTGCAAGATGTATGTCCTGACACCAAAGTAGGAGATCATCATCCTTGGCATGTATGAGAGACAATATTAGATTCTTGATGTTAGTAACCATGGCCACTCCATGCACCTTCTGAGAAAATAAATTACAAGGGATCTTGCTCTTGTTTTTCACTTGGTTATGCTTTGTTGTTGGATAATATCCTTCATTTCTATGACAATTTGTATTCATGCTTCCATTAAAACCTTGAAAGGAAGTATCTCATCAATCTTATCGGCATTAATTCGAAAGATCATTGGAAAATGTTAATAATTTCATGTTAGGGTTGCATTTAAGAGCCTTCTCAATCCTCGATCGCCATATGGATTGAATAACGAATAATCTAAGCCTTTGTGCTGGTTTTTTTTTTTTTTTTTTTATATAGAAGAAGTTGTACAAAAACCTTATTAAAGGTTCCCCGCATTGTGCAAATACAGCTGCAAGCAACTATGCAGCCACTTGTGCATCGACAATAACACTTGTACATCGACAATGAATCGTCATTGTGCAAAATACAATTGCACGTACCTGTGCAGCCACTTGTGCAACCGCTTCCCCATTCTAAGATTTAATCTTAGGCTGACTATATTCCATTAATCATGAGATAGTGTTCCCTTCATACCTATATAAATTCACACCTCTAACTGAAATAAAGTAAGTGGACAAAGAGGAAATCATATATTGAGTCCTAACAAAAGTAACTTAAATTTTTGACTCATGTTGCATCCTTGGCAGAAGTTGTTTGGCCAAAGTGCTCCCCGTTCAATATCTGGTCTTCCTTTAAAGGATTCTAAGCTTTAAGCTTGACTGATTATTTTTATTTTAGAGGTTTGAAAGTAGACTTGCAAGTTGGAAAAGAGAGAGAGAGAGAGAGAGAGAGAGAGAGAGAGAGAGAGAGAGAGAGAGAGAGAGAGAGAGAGAGAGAGAGAGAGAGAGAGAGAGAGAGAGAGAGAGAGAGAGAGAGAGAGACTGTAGCTTTGATTTTTGGTGTTTGTTTACGTTGTAAAATATAAACATGCTGAAGGAATCTTTCAACTTTGCCCGGGCGATTAGTATAGCTACAACCCCATGCTCATCGTTCATAAGGCGCAGTTCACGACTAACCAATCTTGATCCAGATTCTATAGAAGTGAGGACTTCATGTCGAGTTAAATCTAGAGCTCTTGAATAGGGCACACATCCCAAAATTCTAGCTCAACGAGGCATTATTTGTATCGGCCCCAACTTTACACAACTCGTTCAACTCCTCCATCAACAGCTGCAAATAAACGTCAATATCATTACCAAATGACCTGGGTCCTGAAATGAGCAAGGAGAGCATTGTGTACGGCTTCTTCAAGCACATCCAGGGAGGCAAATTGTAAGAAACTAGGACAACTGGCCAAATGGTGTACAACACGTTCATATTCCCAAAGGAATTAAAGTCATCGCTAGTAAGCCCTAACCTGACATTGTGAATTTCATATGCGAATCCATGTCCAAGAGTCGACAGGATGTCTCAAAACTCCATTATTTGTACGTTCTCGAGCATGCCACCTCATGTGCTCAGCAGTCTTTGATGACATAAATAACCTCTGAAGCCTCTCCCTAAGTGGAAAGTATAGGAGAACCATTATAGATATATTTTTCTTCCTTCGGTTGGTAATAGACTCGACATCCATCTCTTTATATCTCGGTGCTCCGCATATGTAGTATGACTACACATATTTGTACTCCTTCCAGTACAGCATATAAGCGTTCACACATGTATCAATTTTGTTATAAATAAGCCTGAGATCTTTCATTGTCTTCTTCGCCTCGTAGAATGATTTCGATAATGTCTTACCCATAGGAAAAACATCTTTCAACAACTCTAGCAATATATTAAATGATTTATTACTCCAACCATTGAGACACTTCAAATGAACAAGCTTTATAGCGAAAGAGAGTTTTGAAAATTTCTCACACCCCCGGGTATAAGGTTGCTCAGCATTCTTAAGCAATATGTAGAACTTGTCTACTTCAATATTGAGCTGATCACTTGATTGTGTTTCCGTGCTTATTCTAGTGGAATTAAATTCTTTTATCAGAGTCGCAGTGGAAGCAAAAGATAGATCCGATGATCTTATGATATATGTTTCATGATAATTATTCCACAAAATAATATATATACGAATCTATAAATGTAACATATGTGTGGACACCCTAGAGGCACACTATGATCTACGAAGAATCTACATGCATGCATCTAAATGTTTATAATCATTATACCTTTTGGATCTTTATCCGAGGAGAGCCGAGTAATCATTGATAATAAATTGCACACAAACCGAGAGAAAAGCTATTAGATAGCACCTTGTCTTTTGTGAAGGAGGAACCCACGACGTCCTACCCCTGAGTGCAAGGATGACACGCCGATGGAGGATGGCATGTAGCGAAGAAGATGACACGCTTCGAAAACCTCTTCTTCTCTTTCTCTCTTCTTATTCCGTATCTTTCCTTCCTTATTCTTCTTCCTTCTTCTTTCTCTCTCTTTCTTGACCGAAAGCACAAAGAGGGAGAGAGGAGAAGGGGGTCGGGTTTTAAAAATGAAGGGAGAGCTAGGGCCGGCCTCTCCCCTATCTAATTATAGGGCCGATCCCCTAATTATACAAATAAGATAGGGCTGACTTCTATAGGATAAGGATGTGGAGGGAGGGATAGGGCAGGTCGGTTCAGGGTTACCCCTATCCCCTTGACACTTTGGATGAAAACGCCCTTATATCGGGATACCATTGATAGAGAGATAGAGTGAGCTTGTTGGAATTGAGTTCCGTCAGCACCTATGAGCTCTTGGAATTATTCCACTCATTTTAAGATCCATATTCAATATGTTCTAAACCATATTTTAGTATTTATCAAAATATCCTTATGACCCTTAATACATGTGAATTAGGTTCTTAGGCATCGAGCTTACGCTCTATTATGCTACTTCACATCTAACGTGTCTAACTCGGTTGAGGAATAGTTCTGATAGGCAACGACAGGGTGAAACCTCAGGATCTCTAGCTCCAATCGGATCCCTAATTAACTGTTTTGGTGACACACCAAAAGTTTCACTAATCAGCCCTAATCTGATTAACTCGCGTAGCCACCCAGAATGCGATACGAGTTGAACTCTAGTGATCCTAAACTTATGTTACTCCCTTATAACCATGTTCTTTACTATACTCTAATAATCTCTAGTCCCTTCTATTACTGGTGCCATGATTCGACTCGGGCGATGGGGAACATTGTCAGATCCTAATCGATCATATGACTAGGATTTGATGACTTGTTATCCATAACACCACACACCTTTCGGTTCTATGTTTAGCATCCGGAAGGTCGTCAGTCATACTGACAACCACCTGTCCTGTATTAATTGTGTGGATAGATTGACTCATTAAAATATACACATTCAACTCTGGATGTTGGATAACCTATAGGGGTTGCATGCCACTCTAGCGCGAGCTGGGTAACCTAATATACCATAATATTGGATTATGGTAGGTCTGCACATGTTAGCATATTAAAGCATCACACAACTGGTTGGCTCAGTGTACATGTCCCTCAGGGTTAAGGACAAATTTTCTACAGTAGTAAGACAGTTTATGCACTGATGTTTGAATAACTAATCTGTGCACCGTCATGGTTCTTATTCAACATGATCATCGTGCTTGGTCAGGTGAATGAGAATCCAATATTTTCGTGGTGGAGACTTCACCACATCCTTTACCTTCCAACAGCTTATTCCCGATGAAGCGACCAGTATCACCAAAGTTGTAAACTCAGTTTTAGGTTTACACTGAACCGATCCACTAGGTCTCCCAAGCATGGACCCATTATGCACCTCAATGGCCTACTATATTCCCTAGGATCCTTTATTATATATGAATTAACATATATCAAAATAGTATTTTAATTAAAGCAATAACTAAAGTTATCTTTATTAATATTAATACAGAAAATCCACGCTCAGGACGTACCCCCGAGCTACAACATATGCCACCTTACAAATTTGTGTCATACCCTCCATGTTATCGTTATCGTCCGTCTTAACATGATCATCATTGACCACTGTGTTTATATTTTTACTGTATGCTTCCATGGGGACTGCATCTAGTTTCTCACCATGCAAGAACCAATGAGTTTAGCTAATGTCAATGCCACACATTACCAAATCAATCTCATATTCCTCTTAAACCGGCCTTTCTAGTCACTATTCCTCAACCTATACAGGGACACATAATTTTTCTATCAAGCGATGCAAAATGCTTAAATAAAAAATCCAAAATTTTTTGACTTCTTCTCTGTACTCAGCTCATCCGATTCGAATTACACATCCAACTCTTATCGATCGAAGATATCTTCGCTTATTTGGCCAAACGTACACTTGTAGTAATTTTAAACCATGTCTATGAGACTCTGCCCCAACCACACCAGTTATCTAAGTATTTGGGTGGATCCATATGGAGTATAAGCATGACCCTAACTCCAAATGGTTTAAATAAACCCAAAGCCAGACTCCTTTTGGAAATAAAAATATGGCGATATCTCAAAATGGTTCAAATGGAACTGAAAAAATATATAGCGATAACTTCTCCCAATTTTAGTTAATGGGGTTATGTCCCAAGTCTAAAGACCAGTCATCGGCTATGTTAAGCCATACCAGTTCTTAGAATCTACAAGGTCTTAAATGATATTAGGATTTCATGGTAAGTATCTTACTTTTATACTCTAAATTATTCAAATGGGTCCAAGACCTGAATCCTTTTGGAACTTAAAAAATCGTGATAGCTTTTGCCCAATTTTAGTTAATAAGGTTAGGTCCCAAGCCCGAAGGCCAATCATCAGTTGTGGCAAGTCACACCAATCCTTAAAGTCTATAAGGTCTTAAAAAATATTAGGATTTCGTGATAAGTATTTCACTTTCATACTCCAAATTGTTCAAATAGGCCTAATACCAGTCTCTTTTTGGAACTGAAAAAATAGCGATAGCTTTCGCCCAATTTTAGTTAATGGGGTTAGGTCCTAAGTTCGAAAGCTAGCCATCGACTGTGGCAAACCACACCAGTCCTTAGAATTTATAAGGTCTTAAACAATATTAGTATTTTATGGTAAGTATCTTACTTTTATACTGTAAATTGTTCAAATGGACCCAAGATCCAACTCCTTTTGGAACTGAAAAAATGACCATAGCTTCTGCCTAATTTTAGTTAATGGGGTTAGGTCCCAAGCGCAAAGGCCAGTCATTATCTTTGGTAAGCTACACCAATCCTTAGAATCTACAATGTCTTAATTGATATTAAGCTTTTGTGGTAATTTCACATGTAGAGAATTAGAATTTCGTGATAAATTTAAACCTAAATCTAACCCTAACCACTAACCTTAAAACTAACCAATCCTAAAGGTCTCCAAATTTCTCAAAAAATCTTCGAATATTCACCTAATCCTAACCTAAACCCTAAACCTAACCCTAACTTTAATCATAACCTAAACCCCAAACCTAACCCTAAACCTAATCCTAACATAAACCCTAAAATAAGTCCTAAACCTAATATAAACCCTAACCTAAACCCTAAACCCTAAACCTAACTCTAACTTTAATCCTAACCTAAACCTAAACCTAAATGCATAACCTATACCCTAACCCTAACCTAAACCTAAACTGTAACATAAACTCTAAATCTAACCTAAACCCTAACATAAACCCTAATCGTTCCTTTTTTAGAGATGACTTTTAGTTGCATGACACACTAATTTCAAAATATAGCTCAAGTCCCTCCCTACGAATATATACACTTTCTGAAGACGAATATATACTCTTTCTAAAACAAATATATACACTCTCTGAAGACGAATATATACTCTTTCTGAAGACGAATGTATACTTGTACGGACCTTAGCTAATATAACAAATTAGGTGTCTTGCGGTTAATATTGTAAAATAGTTAAGGACTTATATCTAATTTGCCATATGGGGAGACATAAGTCCTTTTTGAGATATGACTTTTAGTTGTAGGACACGCTAATTTCAAAATATAGCTCAAGTCCCTCCCTACTAATATATACACTTTTTATGAAGACGAATGTATACTCTTTCTTAAACGAATGTATACACTTTCTGAAGATAAATATATACTCATTCTTAAGACGAATGTATACTTGTACAGACCTTAGTTAATATAGCAAATTATGGTGTCTTGCGGCTAATATTGCAAAATAGTTAAGGACCAATACCTAATTTGCCACATGCGGAAATTTGACATAAGTCCCTTTTGAGAGATGACATTTACTTGCAGTACACAATAATTTCAAAATATAGATCAAGTCCCTCACGAAAAATTTATACTCTTTCTGAATACAAATGTATACTCTTTCTAAAAGAATGTATACTCTTTTTGAAGACGAACATATATTATTTATGGGGACAAATGTGTAATTGTAGGGACCTTAGCTATAACAAATTACGGTGTCCTGTGGCTAATATTGCAAAATAGTTAAGGACCGATACCTAATTTGCCAAACCCCCCCCCACTTCGATCACCCTCTCTGCCTCCATCCTTCTCTCCTTCTCCAGGACTTTTCTCCAGCTTCCTCCCCCTCTGATTTCCCCGGCCCCCCTAGCAGCTCCCTTTGTGTCCTAGCTGCCGGCCATGGCTGATAGCTGCAGCATCGGCAACTAGGGCATAAAAGGAGCTGCAGGGTGGCAAGGCAAATCAGAGTGGGAGAAGAGAAGGGGCCACCTTGTGCCCTAGCTACTACTGTGTAGTAGCCGATGGCTGCTGCTGGCCACCATGGCTGCAAGGATGAGAGGGAGGAAGATAAAAGGGAAGAGAGGAGGAGAAGGGGGAAGAGAGGAGGACTAGGGAAAGGAAAGGGGGCCGGGGAGGATTGGAGACAAGGTCCGCCAGAGAGAAGGGATCGAAGGAGGAGGAGAGAAGGAATCAGAGGAGGAGAAGAGAAGGGATCAGAGGCGGAGAAGAGAAGGGATCATGTGACTCATCGGAGATCGAGGTGGTGGGGTGGGCTGTCACCGATCGGAGGAGTTGTCGTTGGTCGGAGGAGTCGTTACCGGTCTGGATTGGGTCGCTAGTCACGAAGTGGATCAATAATAGTTAGGACCGGGGATCAAGTTTTCTTAAATTAATAGCAGGCTTTTTACTGACGGACATAATAACTTTCGTCGGTAAATATATATTAAGTACCGACGACTGGTTTATACTGTCAGAAATAATGCACTCTTTACCGACGATATTATTATCCCATTTGGTAAATAATATAAAAAATATTTATTGTATATAACAATTTATAATACCGACATGTATGTTTCTATCCGTCGGTAATATATGAAAATTTACGGATGGATATCATATAAGCCGTCGGCAAAATTATTATACCGACGGAGCCTTATTATTTGTAGGTAATTAAAATGGTAAATATATATATATATATATATATATATATATATATATATATATATATATATATATATATATATATATATATATATATATATATATATATATATATAAAAGTTATTATATCGATGGATATTATAATTATCTTTGGTAAAACATCATATAATACTGATGGTAATAAAATAGTACTCCATCGGCAAAATACGTCTATTTTGTAGTGCGCTCATTGGTAATCCTGTGACCCGGAATACTAGGGATCCAAGGATCATCGAAGACATGAACCAGATGTCCATTCCCAATAATCCAACAACACCCATTTTGAAGTAGTTCCCGACAACGGATTATACTCCCCCAAGTAGTAGAGTGGTAGGGTTGGGGCTTACAACTCAAGAAGTTTGTCGATTTGAGATACTTGCCCTTAAGAATCTTCACCCAATATTTGTCTTTGCCTGTGATGAAACGCCATGTGAGCTTGAAGATGAAAGCAATATTAATGACCTCAAAGTCTCTGATTCCCAAGCCACCTTCCTTCTTGGGAAGTTGAAAGAACTGACATGCTTTGGTATATAGGTACTTCTTCCCCTTATCAAAGTCCACCAAAAGTCACGAACAAGGGTGTTAAGTGAGGTAGTGATCTTCTTTGGGATGAAACAAGTAGACAGAAAATATGAGGGGATCGAAGCCAAAGAGGACTTGATCAATGTGGTTCATCCCGCATGAGACAATAATTTGGATTTCCATCCCTTAAGTTTACCTTGCATATATCTTGTTACAAACTAGTGCATGCCCGTGCCTTCGACACTGCAGCGGGCCGCCTTCGGCGGCAACACACCTAACGGAACAGCATTGAGCCGCCTTCGACGGCAAGACCCCCCCCCCCCCCCCCCCCCCCGCCCCCCAATCTGAATTGAAGGGGGCAAATATAGTTTTAAAACTATGGAGGGGTTAAGTGATTTTAGACTACACTTCAGGGGGGTAAGCACAAATGATGCATACTAACCGATAAAGGCTAAACTCTTGTTGAAGCTTATGCACAGTGCGACGACGAAGGTAGCCACAATGGCCAATAGCCTTAGTAGCATATGGGGTTTGAGTTCGGACCAGATTTGGATAGACCTTGACCGACCCAATCTATCCCGATTGACAGGCTAGACACATGTAGATGGCAAAAGTTCAAATCTACTCCGATCGATCGGCTTGGTTTGTGGGCTCGGAGCTCATTATAGCCACACACACACCTCGTCGGTTGGAGTGCAATTCACTTTGGATCTCTTGCTATGGTACGGCCGTGATGTGTGCCGGGCCGGGTCGACCAACTATAAGTGATTTGAACTAAGGGAAATAAATTTAGCACATCCTTCGTACCATACAATCGCATGGTCCCTGCGATTCAAGAGCCATGGTGTAGCGGGCCCCAGTACATGGGGTAGACATGCGGATAGACTCCGGAGCAGTTGGCCCCACGGTCGTATGGTATGCAGGATGTGCTGAAAATTTTTCCTGAACTCAGCCGACAAAGATTCATGCTCAGACATGTCTCTAACCGTGGAATTCGGATCTCCTCCAGTCGATCGACCCGGTAGGCTGGCCTGCGCGCATGAGACCCAAAGTGAATTGGACACCAGCCCGTCTGCATGAGGCTGTGATGCGGGTCGGACCCACCGACCGGGACTGACCGACCGATCGGAGCCTGATGGAGATCCGAACTCCTAACCATGGGGCCCGTCATGTGCTGGGAACAAAAGTTTGCAGCATGGCACACGACGTGGCGTCATGGGCACGTAAGGGGTTGGTGGAGTCGATCCTTTGCTTGTAGGAGGCAAGCGAGAAAGAAGCAAAAGCCAGTGCGTCCCCTGGTCTCTCGTTCGTTTTAGAGGAAGAAGCAGGTAGGGCCCGCCGGGGGTGAGATTTAAGTTTTGCTGCTGCTTTTCTCTACGCTGTCGCTTTGCCACCGTCGAGTTCTTCCCCCACGACATCGACATCGTCCTCGCCAACCCGCTCTCCCTCGGCACTTTCATCATCGTCCCGCCGGAGTCGTCCTTCCTCTGCGGCGGCGGCAGGATCACGTCTTTCCTGACGGACCCGCCGGAGTCGTGGGGGGCGGTGCTGAGCGTGTGGAAATGCAAGGAGGGTTTTCGGCTGGAGGTGTGCGGGGTGGGGGAGGTGGCGGGGTCGAGCCGGGTGGTTCACCGGGCACTGCCGTGGCTGCGGATGCTGTCAGTGCCGGGGTCTACTTTTTGTACGGGATCGGCGGGGAGGGTGGGGGCGCGGCGAGGATGGTGCGGATGCTGTGCGGGCATGCGCACAACCTGCCAAGGGAGGGGGGCTGTGGGGTGGTGGTGGCGGAGGTGGTAGCGTGTGAGCCGCTACGTGCGGAGATACCGAGCTGAGGGCGGCTGTCGTGGGCCGCGCCTGCGTGAAGCATTTCGCCGACAACTACAGCGACGGTGCCGCCAGGAACTGTTAGAAGAGAGAGAGAGGTTGAAAGAGTGAGAGAAGGAGAGAGAGATAGAGGGGAGGGGTGCGATCAGTTTCAATGGATTTCATGGGGTGCGGTTAACCCCCACGAAGAGAGAGAGAGAGAGGGGGGGGAGGGGTGCGATCGGTTTTGAGGGATTTAATGGGTGCGGTTAGCCCCCACGAAGAGAGAGAGAGAGAGAGAGAGAGAGAGAGAGAGAGAGAGAGAGAGAGAGAGAGAGAGAGAGAGAGAGAGATGGGGAGAGAGAGACGGGGGGAGAGAGAGAGGTGTCGGTTTAGAAAGAGAGAGAGAGAGAGAGAGAGAGAGAGAGAGAGAGAGAGAGAGAGAGAGAGAGAGAGAGAGAGAGAGAGAGACGGGGAGAGAGAGAGGGGTGTGCGATGGGAGAGATTTTAGGGGAGACGGGGAGAGAGAGAGGGGTGTGCGGTTAGCCCCCACGAAGAAAGAGAGAGATGGGGAGATGAGGAGAGAGAGACGGGGAGAGACAGGGGTGTGTGGTTAGCCCCCACGAAGAGAGAGAGAGAGAGAGAGAGAGAGAGAGAGAGAGAGAGAGAGAGAGAGAGAGAGAGAGAGAGAGAGAGAGAGAGAGAGAGAGAGAGATGGGGAGAGAGAGACGGGGGAGAGAGAGAGAGGTGTCGGTTTAGAAAGAGAAAGAGAGAGAGAGAGAGAGAGAGAGAGGGGTGTGCGATGGGAGAGATTTTAGGGGAGACGGTTGGACTTCTTTGAGAGATTTGAGGGGTGTTTTTTGATCCGTTCGATTTGATCAAACGGTTTGAAAATGGTTTGAGGATATAAGGATTGGGATGTGGTTGATACGTACAGATAGATCGAATGGACAACTTGTCTCCAAAAGTTGTCTAGTCAGCACAAATGTGCCCTAACATGTTATATAGATGACATTGTAAGTATTAGATTTGGATCTCCCTATAAATAGTGGACTCCCCATATAGCATTCGTCTTTCTTCATAATTTTGATATCCATATCATTGGCTAGAAGGTTCCTCACATATCTATGGATGTTATTACTGAACAGAATGTTCGATTTACTGAAATTTACTTGCTGCCCCGAGAAGCAACAAAAATTAGTTAGAACATTTTTTATATGGTTCAACTGATCAATATTGGAATGCTCAAATAGGTTATCTGCACAGAGGAGATGAGAAATGGCCTCACTTCCTCTTCCAATCTTGACTCCACGCAATAATCTCTCAGCTTGTAGATTGTTCAGCATTCTAGAAAGAACTTCAGTGCAAAAGAGGAATAAATACGGAGATAAGTGACATTCTTGACGAATCCCCCGTTCTGATCTGAAATAACCAATTGGATCACCGTTAACCATTACTGAGAAAGAAGTGGATTATATACATATATAGATCCAGGAGCAGAATACATTAGAGAAGCGAAAGCCCTTCATGATGTTAATCAGAAAACTCCATTCGACTCGGTCATATGCTTTAGCTAGATCTAATTTAAGAGCCATGTAGCCTTTGTTGCCAGAAGTTATTTTGAAGGTGTTGATGACTTCTTGGGCAATCACGGTATTATCTGTAATTTGCCGCCCATCACAAATGTATTATGTTGTGGGGATATATATGCATTTATTAAGCAGAGTCTTGAGCCTATTGGCAGTGATTTTTGAGATGATGGTGTATTGCACATTGCACAGACTAATAGGACGATAATTTGCAGGAGTTTTACGGAAACTATTTTTGGGGATTAGAGCAATATGTGTGTGATTAAAATCTGGTGGGAGTTCCATACCTGAGAAGAAAGACTGAATGGCAGATGAGAGATCATCTCAAATGACATCCCAAGAGCATGCATGTCATTTCATGCTCTTAATCCTGGCCCATTTCAAGTGAATGCCTCGTTAAAGTTGTCTAGTCAGCACAAATGTGCCCTAACATGTTATATAGATGACATTGTAAGTATTAGATTTGGATCTCCCTATAAACAGTGGACTCCCTATATAGCATTCGTCTTTCTTCATAATTTTGATATCCATAGCATTGGCTAGAAGGTTCCTCACATATCTATGGATGTTATTACTGAACAGAATGTTCGATTTACTGAAATTTACTTGCTGCCCCGAGAAGCAACAAAAATTAGTTAGAACATTTTTTATATGGTTCAACTGATCAATATTGGAATGCTCAAATAGGTTATCTGCACAGAGGAGAAGAGAAATGGCCTCGCTTCCTCTTCCAATCTTGACTCCACGCAATAATCCCTCAGCATGTAGATTGTTCAGCATTCTAGAAAGAACTTCAGTGCAAAAGAGGAATAAATACGGAGGTAAGTGACATTCTTGATGAATCCCCCGTTCTGATCTGAAATAACCAATTGGATCACCGTTAACCATTACTGAGAAAGAAGTGGATTATATACATATATAGATCCAGGAGCAGAATACATTAGAGAAGCGAAAGCCCTTCATGATGTTAATCAGAAAACTCCATTCGACTCGGTCTTATGCTTTAGCTAGATCTAATTTAAGAGCCATGTAGCCTCTGTTGCCAGAAGTTATTTTGAAGGTGTTGATGACTTCTTGGGCAATCACGGTATTATCTGTAATTTGCCGCCCATCGCAAATGCATTATGTTGTGGGGATATATATGCATTTATTAAGCAGAGTCTTGAGCCTATTGGCAGTGATTTTTAAGATGATGGTGTATTGCACATTGCACAGACTAATAGGACGATAATTTGCAGGAGTTTTAAGGAAACTATTTTTGGGGATTAGAGCAATATGTGTGTGATTAAAATCTGGTGGAAGTTCCATACCTGAGAAGAAAGACTGAATGGCAGATGAGAGATCATCTCAAATGACATCCCAGGAGCATGCATGTCATTTCATGCTCTTAATCCTGGCCCATTTCAAGTGAATGCCCCGTTAAAGATGGGTTCAAATGGAACATTTCCCACTTGGAGTGGGCCTCATATCTGTTTGGCCCGAGACGAGACGAGCGTCGCCATGCGATCCTGCAACACGACACGCTGTTGACGTCTCGTCCTCAATCCGCCGGCAGGCCAAACGGGCCCACATCGAAACCGAGGCCCGGATCCAAAAGACAAAAGAGACAGTGTCTGCAGAAATAGAGGGACGAGAGTCCGGTCTCTACTGATCTACGGGATGTTATATTAAGCCACCACGGTTCTTTCCCGTCCGAGAGAGAGAGAGAGAGAGAGAGAGAGAGAGAGAGAGAGAGAGAGAGAGAGAGAGAGAGAGAGAGAGAGAGAGAGAGAGAGAGAGAGCCCATCGAAGGCTCGATCGCCGATGTTGGGTGGGCCGGGGATCGCCGTGTTGGGTGTGTGTGTTAAAACCACACAAAACTACACACTTTTAGTCCCATATCGGTAAGGGGAGAAATCCACTACCAACTTATAAGGGTTTGCCCACTTCCTCCCACTAGTCATCACACTAGAGGAGGGGCTCCACTAGCTCACACACGCGCGCGCGTGCGTGCCGTGCCGAGCTGGGCCGGGCTTGGGCATGGGCTGGGCGGCGCGTATGTGTGTGCGCCCGCGGACCCGGACACAATAGCACCTCCAAAATGGGCTGGTCCACACCTGCCCTATTAGCCGTTCTGCATGCGACCCATTGCTGCATGCTAGCCGTTACAACGCTGCTCTCTGCGAGCTGTAACGTGCGAAGTTAATGGGCTTAATCGCAGCCCATTAACCGCTCCCCTCTTTCAGCCTCCCATTAACAGCCTGAGGCCTATATAAGGCCCGGTGCAGCCATGGGATGAGTACAGTCCAAAAATCGGAATTGTTCTCTAAGTTCTGCCTCTCCCTCTCTCGTGCTGTGGTGCTGCCCCTTTTGCTCCGAAGAGACTCCCTCTCTCGGACCAAAGCTCTGCTACAGTGCTGCCTCCCTGCTTTGAGAAGATCGTCATCGAGTCGCTGGGTTCCTGAAAGTTCACGAGGTTCGCAAAGCCTTCTTGGAGTCGTGCCGACGAGAAGGAGGTCGCCTGACCGGGGTTGTCGTATCTCCGAGAACCATTGCCACGAGACCCGCACGAGGGGGGCAATAAGTTTCTTGGGACAGTGGCTAGCATGCTTCGACCACAGGCCAGAGTTTCTAACTCTTCCTTTGTCCTAATATTAGATCTAAAATAATCGACTTGCATCTAATAGAGAAACCTAAATAATTATAGATAATTTAGATAGATTTTATCTCTCTTTTAGAAAAGTTCGGCAAGGTGAATGACGGTTCCATAGAACCCGCTCTGCCTTGGCAAATAATTTCTAAAAGAATATTGTGACTTGATTTTGCTTGCATGAAAAATCATATTTGCTAAATAATCAATTAGTTAATATAAAGTACTTGATTAATTCTTAAGATTGCTAGTATAGAACTGTTAGATTTCCAACAATCCAAGAAACTTAGTGATATAATTTAATCGTTCATAAACATCCATATTAGTGAAAATGATTAATCATTATTTTCTTTGTAACGTGCTCACTAATCATCTGTTAGCTTACGTGATCATCTACTAGACGTTACAAAATTCTGTGCTATCTATTAGTTGCTACTATACGTGATTATCTATTAGTCGTTACAAAATTCCGTACTATCTATTAGTTGCTACTAGTTACAAAATTATTTTCTACAAAAAGTTAATTAGAAGCATAGATTATAGAAAAGACTAAAAGTCATTGGAATATTCCACTACCTACGGTGTCTAGAAAGGCTTGACAAACCGGCATTAAATTGCCCAAGGTAGCTTGGTATTTGAGCGAGCCTAGTGCTCCACCTCCTACCTGGAGCCCATCTGGCTGTTATGATTTGGAAGTTTCATTTGGACTTCTAAAAGTCAAATCTATCTAAGTGTGCTTTAAAATTGATAAAACTTATTTTTTAATCCTCAGATTTCAACTCCTTACTTTGGTCCGAAATGGCCTCACCAAACCGTGAAACCCTTAGTGCCAAACCCGAGAAGTTTGACGGGTCTAACTTCAAGAGGTGGCAAAACCAGATGCGATTTTGGCTAACCACACCTGGGTTATTGTCAGCCATAGGTGAAACCGCACCAGGAGTATCCAATGGGTCTAGCCAAACTCGTCGTACCCGAGCCTCCACTTCACAACCTGACCCTGAACCAACTTCTGGTATTCCCACTAGGACCCCAGAAGAAATCAACTACCATGGCCTTCATAGGATCCTAGGGGCATTATCTGATAGACTCTATGATATCTATTATACCATTCAAAATCCTAAGGACCTATTGGATACCCTAGAGCGTAAGTATGGCCTAGATGATGCTGGAGTAAAACGCTTCAAAGCGTCTGACTTCAACAACTTCAAAATAGTTGACTCCAAACCCATGAATGATCAGATTCATGAGTTTGAGAACCTAGTCCAACACCTGAAGACGAATGGTTCAACTCTTGATGAAACCTTCCAAATAGCCTGCCTTATAGATAAACTACCTGCTTCTTGGTCTGAGTTTTCTAAGCACCTAAGTCATACCCAAGGTGACCTAACCCTAACTCAAGTTCTAAACTCTATTAGAATTGAGGAGCAACATAGGCTCAGGGAAAATGGATCTTCTGAATCCAAACCTAAGGTCAACAACATAGAGGGGCAACTATCCAAGCCATTTTAAAAACCTAGACATAAGTTCCAGAAGAAACCCTTCCACCCTAAGCCTAAGCCATATACCAAGAAGCCCTACCATAGTAACCATAACCCAAACTATCCCAAGGACCAAAAGAAGGAAGGAGTGCGTTGCTGCTACATCTGCTGTCGGACTAATCACATGGCCAACCAATGCTTCTACAAGAAGACAACACCACCTCCAAATTCAAAAAGGAATGGTCAAATACCACCCGGCTCCCAAGTCAACATGGTGGCCTCTGGAGCTGGCTCTTCTGGGACCGCTTTCAGGTCTGTTCTCTTCACCTCTGAAGTTAACATGACCTTTCAAGCATTTGATTGGTGGATTGACACAGGAGCTAACATTCATGTTTGCTCTGATCAATCTTTGTTTTCCACCTATCAGGTCTCAGGTAGAGGAGCTGTAAGCATGGAGAACAATGCTGAGGCTTGTGTGCTAGGGATAGGACGGGTCGACCTGAAGCTGACGTCGGAGAAGACCCTAACCCTGCGCGGAGTCCACCACGTTCCGGAGATTAGGAGAAATCTTATTAGTGGGTCTTTGTTAGTACAACATGGGTATAAACTTGTATTCGAGTCCAATAAAGTTGTAATAACTAAGGGAACAAATTTTATTGGAAAAGGATTTCTCTGTGATGGCTTGTTTAAATTGAATGTTTATAATCCTTCGTCCACAATTTTGAATGTTGAGTCTTCGGTTAGTTGGCACCAAAGACTAGGTCATGTAAATTATAATTCTATCAAGAAACTCATGATCTTAAACATTATTCCTAAATCCGATACTAGGAATCTCGACAAGTGTGAGATATACGTAGAAGTCAAACAACCTAAGAAACACTTTAAAAGCATCGATCGAGACTCCAAAATACTTGAACTAATTCACAGTGATGTCTGTGATTCTTGGAGAACCTCGAGAGGTGGCAATATATATTTTGTAACGTTCATAGATGATGCTTCAAAATATTCCCACCTATACCTTATTAAGACTAAGGATGAAGTACTCAGTAAATTTAAAATTTACAGAGCTCAGGTTGAAAATCAATTAGACGAAACCATTAAGATTCTTAGGTCAGACCGAGGAAGGGAGTACACTTCAAATGAGTTAAGTGAGTACTGTGAAGACTATGGAATACTCCATGAAGTCACAGCTTCTTACACTCCCCAATCCAATAGTGTAGCGGAGAGGAAAAACATGACCCTAATGAATATGGTCAATTCCATGTTACTAAGCTCTGAAGCGCCAGAGAACTTACGGGGGGAAGTCCTAATGACGGCCTGTTTTATCCTTAACCGTATTTCTTTCAAACACAATGACTTGACCCCATACGAAGTATGGAAACATAGAAAACCTAACTTAGAATATCTAAAAGTGTGGGGGTGCCTAGCTAAGGTAAAAATCCCCGATAACAAAAGAAAGAAGATAGGACATAAGACTGTAGATGCTATCTTTATTGGCTACGCTTCAGACAGTAATGCTAATCGATTTTTAGTGTTTAACTCTGAAATAAGCAAAATAGCTAATAACACCATAATCGAAGCTAGAGATGTCTCATACTTTGAAAATATCTTCCCTTATAAGACTAGGATCAACACTAGGATTAATACCAGTAACCAGACCTCCAGTTCTAATCAGGTAACTCAGATCGAACCCGAAGTCCAAATAGAATCTGAAGACCAGACTGAACCGGTAACCCAAACTGAATCTAGGAGGAGTAAACGTGCCCGTATAGAAAAAGTCTTTGATGACTTCTATGCACTTCTGGTGGAGAACTCTCCCTCCACCTATACAGATGCAATAAAGTCCATAGACTCACCTTTTTGGAAAGAATCCATAGATAACGAGATCCAATCCATACTAGAAAACCATACCTGGGAACTCACCAATTTACCTCCTGGTTGCAAAACCATAGGATGTAAATGGATGTTTAAGAAGAAGCTTAGACCCGACGGTACCATAGATAAATTTAAGGCACGACTTATAGCCAAGGGCTTTACCCAAAAACCTGGGGTGGACTACTTTGATGTCTACTCACCTGTTGCTAGGATAACCACGATTAGGATCCTCATCGCCTTAGCTTCAATCTATAAGCTAGTCATACATCAAATGGATGTTACGACTACTTTCTTAAATGACGACCTTAATGAGGAAATATACATGGACCAACCCGAGGGATTTACTGCACCTGGACAAGAGTTAAAGGTGTGTAAGTTAATTCGATCCCTCTATGGACTTAAACAAGCCCCAAAACAATGGCACATAAAATTTGATGAAGTTATCTTATCCTATAGATTTGATATCAATACAACGAATGAATATGTATACCATAAAGTAGATGGTAATAATGTTGTCATTTTATATTTGTATGTTGACGATATCTTAATATTCGGTTCAAACATACAAATCATAAATGATATCAAACATTTTTTGTCCCAAAACTTCGACATGAAAGATCTAGGACAAGCCGATGTTATTTTGAACACTAAGATCATTAGGAAGGACAATGGTTTAGTGTTATCCCAATCCCACTATATCGAGAAAATCCTTAGAAAATTTTACGACCCCGATTGCCAACCGGTATCCACACCATATGATCCAAATACCCATCTGACAAAGAACACCGGACTTCCTAGACTACAGAGCGAGTATGCTCAAATCATAGGATCGCTAGGTTTTCTAGCAAACTATACTTGACCCGATATCGCTTACGCGGTAAATAGACTTAGTCGTTATACGTCTAACCCGAATGAGTCACATTGGAATGCGTTAGAAAGAGTTTTTAGATACCTTAAGGGAACCATATCATATGGTCTTCACTATAGTGGATATCCAGCTGTATTAGAGGGATACTCTGATGCTAACTGGATTAGTGACTCAATAGATATTAAGTCCACAACCGGGTATGTATTCCTACTAGGAGGTGGAGCTATATCTTGGAAATCCACCAAACAGACCGTTATAGCTAGGAGTACCATGGAATCAGAAATGATAGTGCTAGATACCACTAGCACAGAAGCAGAATTGATTCGAGATCTTCTATATGAGATCCCATTGATAGAAAAATCTTTACCGGCTATATCTATCCATTGTGATTGTCGATCAGCTATTGATAAATGTAATCAAGAAAACGCTGATATGAAAATAAATCGACATCTGAAAGTGAGACATTGATCTCTCAGATATAAGATGAAGAATCAAATAATTGCCCTAGATTTTGTTAGATCCGAAAAGAATTTGGTGGATCATTTAACTAAGGGCCTCTCTAGTACAGTGGTCTTAGAATCGTCGAGACGGATGGGATTAAGCCCATAAGAAAAATCACCGCAGTAGGAACCCAACCTCACGGAGGTTCAATGGGTAGAAACAAACTGTAGTAGTGATTGAAAATGAGAAGCACTGAATAATGCTCCCGTCCCTATGACGTCAGTGCGTATTAAAAGCAAGGGATAGGATGAGTTTAAAACTCTTAATAAGTCCAAGACCCATGAGGCGGGGTGTCGCCTTGCTCACACCCCTATTAGGACTTACCTATATGTATGTCGTTGTGAGGCCGCAACTCTGGGACCAGGGCTACTCCCTAGAAATATACAAGAAAAAATATTTGCGTAAGGCCATTAATAGCACAACCCGCTTAGAACCATCGAAAACTGTACTACGTGTACTACTTGTAGAAACCCGATAAATGAGGCTGGTTCAAGGCGTAGTCCACCAAGTCCTCACGGATGTATATAACTGTATTAAGTAGAGGTTCAAACTGGAAGGTACCTACACCTACTGCGTAGTATAAGGAATCCAGCAAAGTCCATTTATTTTACATTTTGAAAAATTTAAATTATTTAATATTTAGTGGTTTTAAACAAATTGTGGGGGATTGTTGGGTGTGTGTGTTAAAACCACACAAAACTACACACTTTTAGTCCCATATCGATAAGGGGAGAAATCCCCTACCAACTTATAAGGGTTTGCCCACTTCCTCCCATTAGTCATCACACTAGAGGAGGGGCTCCACTAGCTCACACACGCGCACGCGTGCGTGCCGTGCTGAGCCAAGCCGGGCCGGGCCGGGCCGGGCTTGGGCCGAAATGGGCTGGTCCGCACCTGCCCTATTTTTGTTTTTTGCTTTTAAGTCCTCCACAATTTATGAAATTCCTTTTTAGCTACTAGCCATTCTGCATGCGCCCGTTGCTGCATGCTAGTCGTTACAACGCTGCTCTCTGCGAGCTGTAACGTGCGAAGATAATGGGCTTAATCGCAGCCCATTAACCGCTCCCCTCTTTCAGCCTCCCATTAACAACCTAAGGCCTATATAAGGCCCGATGCAACCATGGGATGAGTACAGTCCGAAAATCGGAATTGTTCTCTAAGCTCTGCCTCTCCCTCTCTTATTCTCTCGTGCTGTGGTGCTGCCCCTTTTGCTCTAAAGAGACTCCATCTCTCGGACCAAAGCTCTACTGCGATGCTGCCTCCCTGCTTTGAGAAGATCGTCATCGAGTCGCTGGGTTCCTGAAAGTTCACGAGGTTCGCAAAGCCTTCTTGGAGTCGTGCCGACGAGAAGGAGGTCGCCTGACCGGGGTCGTCGTATCTCCGAGAACCATTGCCACGAGACCGCACGAGGGGGGCAATAAGTTTCTTGGGACAGTGCCTAGCACGCTTCGACCACAGGCCATAGTTTCTAACTCTTCCTTTGTCCTAATATTAGATTTAAAATAATCGACTTGCATCTAATAGAGAAACCTAAATAACTATAGATAATTTAGATAAATTATATCTCTTTTTTAGAAAAGTTCGGCAAGGTGAATGACGGTTCCATAGAACCCGCTCTGCCTTGGCAAACAATTTCTAAAAGAATATTGGGACTTGATTTTGCTTGCGTGAAAAATCATATTTGCTAAATAATCAATTAGTTAATATAAAGTACTTGATTAATTCTTAAGATTGCTAGTATAGAACGGTTAGATTTCCAACACGCCGTTCCGGTGGCAGTGGCCTAGGCCTTCTCCTGCTGCTTCTTTATGCTGTTCTCGATGGTGGCGATGGGTGGTAGGGCGGTGAAGGATCCCGGAGTGGCCTGTTTGAGAATGAACTGGGACTTACACCTCAGATGGGGTAACTCTCTCTCTCTCTCCCTCTCGACAACGTGAGGGGCGTGATGGCCGGGAAACAGGTGGAATAGCTGGAATCATCTCCGTTGTAGCGGCATCAAGGAACAGATGATCCAGGAAATAGGTAATAATGGACGGGTTAAGACGGTCAATACCACAATTGCTTTACTGTAGTTGTTCTTGTCTTTTCATAATACAAGGCTGAATACATTGCCTTTGTTATATATAATGTTTACATATGAGAGATCAATGTGATTGCATCCCAGAAATTATGTAAACGTTACAATTGATAAGGAAGGAGCTAGACTAAATGGCTGCAGCTTTGTAAAGAGACAGAAAAGGAAAGAGATTAAATGGAACTGCTGCTGTTGCAGCGGAGAAGGAATGTGAGTAAGGGGTTGCAGCTGTTGTGAATAGCTGTCCCCAGCATGATGACGTCTCACAGCCCCCCTCAAGCTCACGAGGGGGGAAGTCTCGCACGTTGAGCTTGTCTCGAAGCCAGAGAAAACGCAGGCCGGGTAGCGATTTTGTGAATATATCATCAACTTGATCATTGCTGAAAATGTGGGAGATTGAGATGTCACCACGCAGTATATGATCTCAAATAAAGTGAACATCAATGTCAAAATGTTTGGTGTGACTGTGAAAGACGGGGTTTTGGGCATGTGTATTACACTTATTTTGTTGCAAAGGAGTAGAGATGTATCCCGTAATCGAATGTGAAGTCGTCGGAGAAGATGAATATACCAAAGAATTTCAGTAGTTATGGAAGCAAGTGCTCGATATTCCACTTTGGCACGAGAGTGAGAAACCGTAGCTTCTTTCTTGGCACCCCACGAGAGTAGATTGGGCCCGAGGTAGACAGCGTAGCCCGAGGTGTTGGCTATGTGTGTTGAAAACCACACAAAACCAAACATGGGTTTAGTCCAATATCGGTAAGGGGAATCCCCACATCCCAACTTAAAAGGGATTTACCCATTCCCCCACTTGTCATCACACTAGAGGAGGGGCTCTACTAGCTTGCACACGCGCACGCGTGCGTGCCGTGTTGAGCCGGGCCGGGCTTGGGCTGGGCGACGCATATGTGTGCGCCCACGGACCCGGACACTATAGCACCTTTGAAATGGGCAGGTCTGCACCTGCCTTATTTTTATTTTTACATTTAAACCCTCCTCTACATTTATCATTTTCCTTTTGGGCTACTAACCATTGATGCATGCTAGCCGTTACGATCTAGCTCTCTGCGAGCTGTAATGAATGGTGTTAATGGGCTTGATCATAGCCCACGAATGGCTCCCCTCTTTTAACCTCCCATTAACAGCCCGAGGTCTCTATAAGGCCCGGTGCAGCCATGGGAAAAACACATACTCCGAACATCGGAATTGCTCTCTGTCTCCCTCTCCCGTTCTCTCGAGCTCATGCTGCGGTGCTGCCCCCTTGCTCCGAGAGGATCGTTGTCGAGTCTAGGGGTGTTCATGGTTCGGGTTGGTTCGGTTTTTTGATAAATTTGGAACCGAACAGAAGTTGATCGGTTCTCTAAAAAATGGAACCGAACCAAACCATTCCTTGGTAAATCCGAACCAAACCAAACCGGAAAAGTTCGGTTTGGTTCGGTTCGGTTCTGCGGGTCTTTCAAATCGCTCGTCATCACACCGTGAGGCGTGAATGGTTGAGCCGGTGAGTTGGTTCAGATTTCATTTTTAAGCCTTTAACTTTGGGTGTTGCTATTTGGCCCTATAGAATTACTAGTAACACCCTTAATTTTCATTTTGAGAGATTTCATAAGTTAAGATTTGAGGGTGCTAGTCATTATGTGGGTAACACCCTTCACTTTTCAGTTTCATCACATAGTTGAACACTTGAAAATTTTGAATGCACCGAATGGTGGTAATTGGGATCACCACCATGTAATGTACAATATTAGTGAGATTATACATTGTATAGTAGTAACTACTGAGGTTATAGTACCAATGGTTCGGGTTGGGTTGGTTCGGGTTAAAAAACTCACAACCCAGAACCGAACCGACCATAGTGGGGTTTTTTTTTTGGAACCGAACCAAACCGAACGGTCAAAAATACCCGATCCAAACCGAACCAAATAGAATGGTTCGGTTCGGTTTGGCGGGTCAACCCGAACCGATGAACACCCCTAGTCGAGTCGCTGGGTACCTGAAAGTTCATCGAGGTTTGCAAAGCCTTCTTGAAGTCATGCCGACGAGAAGGTCTCCTGACCGGGGGCATTGTATCTCCGAGAACCATTGCCACAAGACCCGCACGAGGGGGGCAATAAGATTCTTTGGACAACGTTTAGCGCGCTTCGACCATCAGGTTAGAGTTTCTAACTCTTCTCTTGTCCTATATTATATCTAAATAATTCGATTTGCATCTAATATAGAAATCTAAATAATTAGAGATAGCATATATAGGGTTTTTCTCTCTTCTAGAAAAGTTTGGCAATGTGAATGATTGTTCCATAGAATCGGCTCTGCTCTGGCAAACCATTTCTAAATGAAATTTATGATTATTCTTCGCATACTAATTTGTTGCTTGCTTAACAAAATTATTTGATCTAATAAATATTTTGCAATTAAGAATTTGATTAAGTTCTAAATTTGTTAGTTTAGAACAGTTAGATTTCCAACAATTCAATAATCTTATTGCTACTAATATTTAATTGTTCATAAAACTTCAAACTAGCGAAAAAGAACATTCATCATCTTCTATTGTGAACACTACTTGCTTGTTAGCATCATTAGATTTATTCTCATAAATTAGAAAGATTGCTTGATTATCTACTATACTATCCAAAATCTTAAGGACCTATGGGATATCCTAGAGCGTCAGTATGGCCTAGATGAATTAGAGTAAAGCGTTTCAAAGCGTCAGACTTCAACAAGTTCAAAATGGTTGACTCCAAACCCATGAATAATCAGATTCATGAGTTTGAGAACCTAGTCCAACACCTAAGGTCTAATGGTTCCACCTTTGATGAAACCTTTCAAATAGCTTACGTTATAGACCTACTACCTACTTCTTGGTCTGAGTTTTCCTAGTACCTAAGTCATACCCAAGGTGACCTAACTCTAACTCAAGTTCTAAACTCTATTAGAATTGAGGAGCAGCATAGGCTTAGAAAAAAGGGATCCTCTGAAGCCAAACCAAAGGTGAACAATTTAGAGAGTCAATCATACAAATATTTCCAGAAACCTAAGCATAAGTTCTAGAAGAAACTCATCCATCCTAAACCTAAGTCATACACCAAGAAGCCCTACGTACCATAGTAACCATAATCTAAACCATCCCAATGACCAAAAGAAAGAAGAAGTGTGTTGCTACTACGTCTACGGTCGGACCAATCACATGGCCAACCAATGCTACTATAAGAAGACAACACCACCTCCAAATCCAAAAAGGAATAGTCCAATGCCACTTGGCTCCCAAGTCAATATGGTGACCTCTGGAGCTGGCTCTTCTAGGACCACTTTAGATTTTTTTTTTTTCACCCCTGAAGTTAACATGACCTTTCAAGCATTTGATTAGTAGATTAACACAGGAGCTAACATTCATGTTTGCTCTGATCAATTTTTTTTTCCACCTATCAGGTCTCAGGTGGAGGAGCTGTAAGCATGGGGAACAATACTGAGACTTGTGTGCTAGGGATATGACGGATCGACCTGAAGCTAACATCGGAGAAGACCCTAACCCTGCGCGGAGTCCATCACGTTCCGGAGATTAGGAGAAACCTTATTAGTAGTTTCTTATTAGTTCAGCATGACTATAAGCTTGTATTCGAGTCTAATAAAGTTGTAATAACTAAGGAAATAAATTTGATTGGAAAATGATTTCTTTGTGATAGTATTTTTAAATTGAATATCTTTAACCCTTCGTCTATAATTTTGAATGTTGAGTCTTCGGTCACTTGGCACCAAAGACTAGGTAATGTGAACTATAATTCTATTAAGAAACTCAAGAAGTTGGAGCGCATATTGAGTTTGAGAGAGAACGAGCAAGGTAGAATCTCGAATCACTTGCATACCCAGAAAAAAATCACCAAGATCCTTCATTGCGAATTGAGTGGAGAGGCGCTGAATTATACATTGAAGTACAACAGTATGGCTCCCGGTGAGAATGATATTGTCCATATAGAGCAGGAGCATAGCAGTGTAGCCACTATGTTGCTAGAGAAACAGAGAGGTGTCATGAGGACAACCCTGGAAACCAAACAGTAGAAGGAAAGTGGTGAACTTTGTGTACCATGCCCGAGGCGCCTATTTGAGGCCATATAGAGCCTTGTGAAGCCGACATACATGGGAGGGTCGTTTTGGTCAATGAAGTCTGGTGGTTGTTGAAGATAAACAACCTCCTCTAAATCACCGTGGAGGAACACGTTTGTAACATCAAGTTGACAGAGCGGCTAATTGAAGGAGAGGGCCAAAGAGAGGATGAGACGAAGAGTCCCAGATTTGACGACAGGGTTGAAAGTTTCATCAAAGTTGAATCCTTCGCATTGGTGGAACCCTTTGGCGACCAATCGATGTTTGTAACGCTCAATTGATCCATCCGCACGATGCTTGAGTCAATATACCCTCTTGCAGCCAATAATTTTCATGGAGGGTGCAAAAGGGACAAGAGACCATGTAGAGTTCCGATTGAGAGCGAAAATTTCTTCCTCTATGGCATGAACCCAATGAGGATCAACCGCTACTTGTTTGTTGGTTGTTGGCTCAGGCAGGTGATCCTGCAAGTTAGCAAGAAGAGCGAGAAGTAGAGGATGACGAGTAGCCATTAATACCTTTGGTCGTCGTGTGCCATCACGGGTTCGAGTCACTATTGGATGACCCATCTGATTAGAAGAGGGAGTAGTTGCAGCAACTGGTGGAGTGGCGGCGACCAGCCCAACAACGCGACGACTACGAGTCTTGGTAGAAGTCGAAAGGCTGGGCCAAGGAGGAACATATAGACTTAACCGAAAAGGCTCAGGCTCAGCGCCTGTGAGAGATGGTCCAGCTGATGCTGTAGAAGTGTCGGGGTTGTCGGTAGGAGTCACTGGAGTTGGTGCAGCTATGGGGTGACATCCGATACAATGATGGAAAGGACAGGCGGTGTGGCTGTGGAAGCATTATTTGAAGGCGCAACTAATGTCGGTGACTCGATGGTAGCGACTGGTGAGGAGGTGGCAGGATTGGGAAAGATGACTGGTGGAGAGGGTGGCGGCTGAGAAGTGGGTGCAAGGATCTAACGAAGAGCACCGTGAGGAAATCCTTGATAGCGGAATGCCGGTGGGGAGGAAGGCGGGGTTAATGCAGGTGACCTAGTAAATGGAAAGCTACTTTCATTAAAAGAGACATGTCGGGAGAGATAGATCTTGCCGGTGGAGATGTCAAGTCATTTATAGCCTTTGTGCTACCAGCTGTATCCGATGAACAAACATTCGAGAGACTTGTAGTTAAGTTTCCCATGACCAAATGGTTCTAGGAGTGGAAAACATGCACATCCGAGGGTTCTCAAATGATTGTATGAGGGACGAGAGCCAAAAAGAGCCTCAAAAGGTGTCCGATCCTATAAAGGCTTAGAAGGCAAACGATTTATTAAATATGTAGAAGTGGCAAATGCGATGTTCCAAAAATTTGAAGGTAAGCTAGCATGAGCCATCATAGTAAGACCAGTCTCCACAATGTGCCGATGTTTTCTTTTTGCTAGTCCATTTTGTTCCGGAGTCCCTGGACATGAGAAAATATAAGAGATCCTCTCCTGAAGAAAGTAATCACGAAGTACGTGACTTGTGTATTCTCCGTCGGTGTCAGTTTGAACTATTTTAACCCTTCTGTTGAGCTGGTTTTGCATTAGGGTAACAGACTGAATAAAGAGTTGACTAACCTCTGACTTATGTCGTAAGGAAAAGTACCAAGAGAACCTAGAGCACTCATCCACTATAATGAGATAGAAGCGAAAACCTACCATGGAGGTGGTACGTGCTGGTCCCCAAACATCACTATGGACAGTATGTAGTGGTCCATGGGAGTAAGATTCACGTCTAGAAAATAGAATTTTGGATGACTTCCCAAGCTTACAGCTTTGAGTCTTTGACAGAAAGATTTATTAGCTTGACCAGAACATTCTAAAAAGGGGTACAACTTTTTCATTTGATAAAAAGATGGATGTCCCAAGCATGCATGCCAAGTATCACCATCGGTTTTATTTGAGAAGAAGCCAGCTGTGGGAAGAGGATCACCAATGTCGATGGGATACAGTCCTCCATGTTTAGATCCTTCCAGCACTATCTGTTCGGTCTTCAAATTCTTTATCGCAAAGCTCCATGGATAAAAAAAAAGCAACAATTATTATCCTTTGTGAATTGAGAAACACTTAAAAGGTTTTTCTTTAGTTGAGGGACCACAAGAACACGATCAAGATGTAGTGATGTATAAGGAACAGTTAGATGACCCATAGACCTTCCCTATTTTCTACCTTGACAGAATCAATTTCGGAGTATGGAGTCATACCTTCAACATGGGAAGGACCTGCAACCATATGATTGGTGGCACCTGTGTCAGGATACCATACGGGATCATCAGCTATATGCATTGCTGCAAAGGTCTGGATGGAGCCTTCGAGAGCAGAATCTGGAGCGAAGAAATTGTTGGCCTTGTGATAGGGATGGCCACAACGATAATAATATACGTCAAAAATTTTGGCCGGTCCATTTTGAGGAGATGCACGGCCGCCCCGCTGGTTGAAGGATCCACGAGCGCCACAATGAGTGTGTTGAGGAGTGTGGCCTCCACTGTATCCACCTCGATGGTTAGTATGGCTACCCCGATGGTCTGCACAGTTGGAGCGACCGTGGTCATGGGAAGAGGAGGAATACATGGCAGTAGGTGGCTCAACCATCGCCACTGAGCGAGTTGCTTGGAGACATAGTTCGAAGTCAAATATGAGAGCAATGACCTCATCAATAGCGGGAAAATCCTGAGATAGATTGACAGCCACTACTATGGAATCATATTCGGAGCCGAGGCCCCGAAGAATCCAGCTGATGAGGTCATCATCATCAATCAGCTTCCCAGCACTCGCAAGTGCCTGGACAAGCGATTTGGCCCAATGGACATAGTCGGAGACAGAGAGGGTGCCTTTCAAGAGTGATTGAAGCTCAGCTTTTAGCTGTTGAATGCAGGCTCTCGTTAGTGTGTCATAAAGCACCTCAATTGTATGCTAAACCTCAGCAGAGGTTGTGTATGTCCCGATTTGGGTAACAACCGACTCTGAGAGAGAGTTTGTAAACCAAGCAAACACCATTTGGTTCAACCGGACCCATTGAAGGGCATTTGGGGAGGAATCAGCTTCATTGGAACGAAGAGTAGTACCGTCAACAAACCCAAGAAGACCATGCGATCGGAGGACCGGGAGAACTTGGGTTTGCCAAGGCAAGTAGTTTGTGGTTGAAAGCTTGATGGAAACATCTTGACGGATGGCTTTGACAGTGGAAAAAGTGGCGGGGGTGTTGGCGTCGGGGGCATCGCAGAAGGCATGGTTGTCTTAGACTCTAATACCATATGAGATAACAGAGTGGTGTAATGCAAGGCTGAATACATTGCCTTGTGTATTTCATTGCTATATATAATGTTTACAGATGAGAGATCAATGGGATTGCATCCCAGAAATTATGCAGACGTTACAACTGATAAGGAAGGACACTGAATGGCTACAGCTTTGTAGAGAGACAGAGAAGGAAAGAAATTGAATGGGGTTGTAGCTGTTGTGAAGGGGATGCAGCTGTTGCAGCAGAGAAGGAAGGTGAGTAAGGGGCTGTAGCTATTGTGAACAGGTTGTCCCCATCCCCAGCATGATGACGTCTCACAACTTCCTCTCTCCCTTGCTGGAGAGGTTCCCTCTTCGACTCCGGTATGGACACTGTGGAGCAAACTTTCCCTCAAGACTGTTGTGCCTTGTTTGCATGCGCGTGCAAATCCTCATGGGATTATGGAATTTAATAAAATTGCTATTTATGCTACCTCTCCCTCCGTTTCGATCTCCGGACCTCTTTGAGCCCTTACTCTATCGCCATGTCCGACAGCCCACCCCTCAGTGGCCGTCCCCACCCGACCTAGCCACCCACTTTCCCCCTCTACCCTCATCTACCCTTGCCGCTCTGCTGCCGCACACCGCTTCCAACTCCTCCTCCCCCTTGTCCTCCCTCTTTCTCCTCCTTCATTACTTCCTTCCTTCCTCCTCCTCTTCCTTGTCTGAACTCTAAGGTCCTTAACCAAATCCAAAGTTGTCAGTGAATACATACCGACCTTGTAGGCATTGCAATGTCGGTGGATACATACAGACATTGCCATTGCAATGTTGGTTTTGTAACCCACTAACATTTACGTCAAGGAAGGCCAGGAATGCCAATGTCGGCGGCTACATATCGACATTGCAACGATAATGTCAGTGGGATCTAATTGGCATTGCAATGGAAATGTTGGTATGTTCCACCGACACTTCCGGGATGGATTAGGGTTTAGACAGTGAAGAAGATGAGGTGGAGGAAAAGGAAGGAAGAGGAAGAGGAGAAGGAATTAAGGAGGGAGGGGAAAAGAGTGATTGGGGTGGCTTCAATTCGGAAATGGGTGGCGGGGCAGGGACGTCAAGGAAGGGATTGTAGTGGAGGAGGTTTGGGTGGCAATCAAGGCGGACGACTATGGGACCGACATCATTGGCAACCGACAGGAGGTTGAGGATGAGGGTAAACAGAGAATAAAAAAATGTAAAAGATTTGGATGCCACCATTAATTCCATGGGTGTGAATAGACGAACCCCAGTACATTAATTACTTTTATTGAACCAGCATAATATAGACAATAAGAGAGGTTGTCAGCAACTATTATGCTTTGGTGAGGAGGTTGTGGGTTCAATTCCTTCCTCCCTCGATTTACGCAGGAGTGCGTAGGGAAAATTCGGAGCGGGTCGGTGCTCATTCTCGGAGGGACTAGTTCAAGTCCGAAGTGGGTCCATTGCCCAAAAGGTTTCGGGACACATGATTTTAATATAGTTGTGGTTCCATAAAAGGTGTCTTATAATTAATGTAAGGTGGTGGGAATGATGCATCTACAACCATCAGTCTAGGCTGAGTGCCATTCAACTACCGGGTTGTCTGCCATCAGATGACATTGATTAACAAGGCCTATGGGCCGATTCTTTTAGTGATGAATCTTGAAACTTTTATAACTTGATTGTAACTTGATTTTCGGATTGGTGGTATATCATTCATGGTTTTACAAAAAGTCCAATCCATTGTGTTGCCTTGGAGTTCCAGTGATATAAGAACTAAAGTTCGTGCCCAGTGGAGGTGGCTCCGACTGAAGGCTGTTGAGTTCTCGGGGGGGACATGAGTTGTAACATCCTGCCCCACACATGCATGATATTGTTTGCTATGCCAGTACTTGCACAAGGACTTCCTCGGAGGTCACCCATCCTAGTATTTTTCTTGCCCAAGCACGATCAAATACAGAGTTCTTATGCGATCCGCAGCGGCTCACCATTTTAAAAAGGTGTCATCTATTTGGTAGGAGAAATTATATATATAGCCCATAATCTCATTCTCTCCATGCGATGTGGGACTAATTCGTGGCCTTGTACACCTCACCTCATCCATTTTAACTTTATCCGTCTCAAGAGTCTTGGCTATTAGCTATGAACTCTTGGATCTTGGTCATCACATGACTACTTGGCAGGATAGTGACAACCGATTGGGAAGAATTATTGGGTGTTCGGGAGGGGTTGAAGAGGTAATTGAGTGGCTTTAATATCATGTTAAAGCCGCAACCATAAGAAAAAGGAGCCAAGGTGGAAAGAGAGGATGGAGATGACATGAAGAAAAAAGAAAGATAGAGAACGACAACTCCATTCAATTTAAAAATTACTATAGAGATAGCAAGTAATTACAATCTTTACCATCAAATCAAACGTAGCCTTTAAATTAATTTTTTCACTATCGGTTTGACCATATCTCATGAATATACTACTATATTAAAATTAGGATATACATGCATCATTTCTCATACCCTCTTGTATATATTAGGGTCTTGTCCTAATGAGAAGCCATTTCTTTTTCCTCAAAACCCTCTCTCTCTCTCTCTCTCTCTCTCTCTCTCTCTCTCTCTCTCTGGGTTATTCGTGACTTGGTATCAGAGCTTGGCCCCAATCCCTCTCTCATGAGTGATCCCGTCACACCTCTCTTTCTACCCGCTGAAATACGTATCTGCGTACAGCTAGGTCCTCGAATGAATCACGCTCTACGTGGGGACGGGTGTTAACCGGTTAGTCCCACATCGGCTAGGGGTGGGAGTTTCGTGCCTGTTGCCCCCTCCTGCTCATAAGTATTAGTTTTCAGGATGCACGAGATTCATCACTGATATACAAACAAGTATTTTCGACACAAATATGATGAATCACTATAGGTACATCAAGTATTTGTAGCCTTCGCAATCAAATTAAACATACCCTTCAGATTAATATCGAGAAATATTTCTCCGTGATCGGTCTGTCCTTTTCTAATTAAAAAAATTATATTCAAATTTTGAGAAATATTATCCCCAACACCTTGTACGTGTCTCTTTAAATATTACCCAGCGAAAAAGTGTTTACAAACGGATCTCCTTATAATTTTCATAAAACTTATTACTACAAAACGGGGATTGATTTTCAACAACCATGTGATCAACCAATCATTCTCTTAATAATTGGTAACATACAATTACGCCGATAATAATGTGGTTATTGTGATGATCAATGTATAGCTGATGGGATGGTGTAAACTGGGCTCTCGGCACTAGGCTACCAATATGTGCATCTAGGTCTCTCATTTCTCCCCCAACTCTTTTGTTCCTTGATCTATATGGTTTAACTATAGTGCATGCTTGTGCCTTTTTGGCACTGCAGCGGCCGTCTTCGGCGTCAACATACCCACTGGGCATCGCCACCCCCGACCCCCACCGTATTCATTTGGCAGCTAAGGGTTGCTGGTTTAACTGTAGTTTTGGCCGATTCTTTTTTGTCCTTATTTCTTTTTGTGGTAAAAATGTAATTAACGCAAAGTTTCTTTTTATTGTAAAGTTGTACATAACACGAATGGCCTTAGCATGTTATATAGATATATGCTGACTATATATCTTCCCTCTCTTTTTTTTTTTCAAAAATAAAAAATGAAAAAAAAAGCAGATGACTGCTGGGCTGAGCTGAACAGGGACACCCAGGTGGTATTTTTTTTAAGTTTGTGATTTTTGCATATAAACCTTAACATATATCGATATTATGAATAACTCCCAACACCTTTTAAGTTTTATGAAGAGCCTTCACATATTCTGACATTTAATAAGATCCCCCCACGGTTACCTTTCTGCCCCACTTTTTAAGTTCTATACATTTAACTCGAGCGCAAAAAGTAAAACGATAAGATTTTATTAAATATCAGAATATGTGAGGGGGTTATTCAAAAAACTTAAATAGTGAAAGGATTATTTATATTATCAATATTTGTTATGGGGTTATATGTAGTGCATGATATTTGCATTTTTTTTAGCTATCAACTATTGGTATGTGATGTATTGAGGTATCAGAATTCTATGGGTTTGCATTGGAAGCATTAGTTCTTGCTGGCTTTATATATAGCTTAATTCCTCTATATCTCTTGATTTTCCCAGCCCTAATACTATGGAATTTGGATTTGTCAGGGTAATTTAGTCCCTAAGGTGTCGAAATTCCCCTCTGGCAAAAAGGCTCTGCGGATTATATGCACGGGAAAGACTCAAGCTTGGAGTTTACAGTGATGCAGGGTATTGGCAAACTCTCCACACTTCCTTCTAACAAGCTTAAGGAGTAGCTAAAATGGCTAGTATATGCTTAAGCCACACGACCTAATGATCGTACGCACCGGTCTTGGCGATTCACATTAGATGAAAGTAAACATGGCTAGCTAGTTCGAACTTTAAACCGTCCCAACGAGCGTAAATTTCAAATGGGGCATTTCTTATCAGTGTAGCTTACTCAAATTGGTGGTACTGGCTTGCATAGCAATGGGAATCTTAGAATGTAATCGGACTCCGATTTCTTGGCGCAGCGATCATCTCAATGTCCTAATTCTTGTAGGCTTTCAATTCTAAAGGTTCTAACTCTAATCCACCATTACTTGAGTTGAGGAAGGTCACTTAGTTTCTGAATGTTGTTCTTGACTTGTAGGAATCTAACATGCAACAAAAAAAATGCCTGAGTCACTTGGACACGAAGAACATGATGCAAAGACCTTTGCGTCATGGTTATGCGTTCTTGATTTCTTGAAGACTTGGCTTATAAAGCCTATCTATGATTTATTATCGAAAATCAGCCTATTACTCCAAATTTTTTATGATGGTAATACTTTGTTGATTTTTTCCACCTTTTCTGCTTTTCTTTTCAGGGAGTCGACTATTTAAAATATGATAATTGTAACAATGGCACCAAACAACAGGATAGGTAATCATCTCGATAATATTTATCAAAGGCTTTTTGTTCTAATGAGAATCTAGTTAGGAAGTTGTGTAGGTTTGATTCTCGAAAATCCATTAATTAATTCGAGTTTCTGCTTCTACTTCTGAACTGAAACAGGTACACTAAGATGAGCAAAGCTCTTCAAGATTCTGGAAGAAGTACCTTTCTCTCTGTGTGACTGGTGAGCTCCAATATTATTACCAATAGCCCTAAGTAGGAGAGAGAGAGAGAGAGAGAGAGAGAGAGAGAGAGAGAGAGAGAGAGAGAGAGAGAGAGAGAGAGAGAGAGGACTAGGGTTTTGGGGAGAAGAAATGGCTTCTCATTAAGGCCAATGGTCCAACATATATAGTGTCCTCCTGACTCCCAGTCACACAGAGAGAAGAAGCTGTATACATCAAGCTGCTCCAAGAATACAGAGACATCTTTGCATGGTTCTACAAAGAAATACCGGGCCACGATCCCAAGATTGTTGTACACCTGCTCGCCGCCAAACACGGAGCTAGCGCCATCAAGCATGGACAAAGACGCTACTGGCCAGAGCTGGTACCCCAGATAGAAGGCAAAGTCAACAAGCTGTTTGAAGCCAGCTTTATCTGAGAAGTCAAGTACCCGACATAGATCGCCAGTATGGTTCCAGTTAAGAAGAAGAACGGTCAATCAGAATATGCATGGACTTCAGAGACTTGAACAATGCATATCCCAAGGATGACTTCCTGTTACCAATCACAGAGTTGATGGTAGACGCGACGATGGGCCATGAAGCACTAACCTTCATGGATGGATCCTCAGGCTACAACTAGATCCAGATAGCACTCAAAGATAAGGAACTCACGGCTTTTCACACACCAAAGAGAATCTACTACTACAAAGTCATGTCCTCCACCTATCAACGAGCCATGCAAAGGATCTTCGATGATATTCTTCATCAAATGTGGAATGCTACATTGATGACCTCATGGTGAAGTCAAAGTAGAAGACAACGCATCTTCAAGATCTCGAGTTGATCTTTAAACGGCTTCGAAGGTACCAACTCTGCATGAACCCACTGAAATGCGCGTTCGGAGTCTCCTCGGGCAAATTCCACAGCTTTGTCATGCGGCATCAAGGCATTGAGATAGACCAATCCAAAATTAACGCTATCCTCAATATGCCTGTTCCAAAGACAGTACGAGATCTCAGAGGTCTCCAAGGCCACTTGGCGTACATCAGAAGATTCATCACCAACTTAGCCAGAAAGTGTCACCCTTTAGTCGCCTCATGAAGAAAGGAGTACCATTCAAGTGGGACGAAGCTTGTCAAGAAGCCCTCCAAAGCATCAGGGATTATTTGCTCAAGCCTCCAGTTCTGTCAACACCAGTTCAAGGAAAGCTATTGGTCCTCTACATTAATGCCCAGGAGGAATCCTTGGGGGCACCCTGGCTCAAGGCAACGAGCTAGGTAAGGAAACAACATACTACTACTTGATTTGCACCCTCATCGGTGCGGAGCTAAACTACTCCCTGATCGAGAAATTCTGTATGGCGCTCATCTTCGCTACAAAGAAGCTGCGACACTACATGTTGGCTTACATCATCAGGCTCATCTCGAAAGCCGACCCACTCAAGTACATCATGTCAAATCATCGACGGTGGATTGCCCTCCTTCTTCAAGGACTGGTGGGGCATGTGGCAACTCATCGTCTGAAGTAGAAGAATCATTGTTCGCAGATTCGAAGATGGTGACATGGTTACCAAATACCAAGATGATAAAGACACTATCCAGGAAGTGTACTGATCGAGTTGACTTGGGAGGGTGGGTGGGAATTGCAATGTTACTCCCCAACTCAACAAACGGCCTCCCCAAACGGTCGAATACTGACTTTCGCTTTATTTGCTTGATTAGCCTGAGTTTTTCGAAGACCGATGTAGGCTTTAAATTTGATTGACTTTTAGTGCTCTTCTGCTTCTGGAGTATGACCCAACGTCGAGCTTGACGCCGTTTTCTTTTGGTGGACTTGGTACTGGGACAAACGACATATATGGAGCATGCGTCGGAGGTTGATGATGCTTCTCCTACTTCATCTACCATCTTTACCTTAATGTAGTTAGAGGTGAAAGACTTCTCTGCTTTGATCTTGACGACCATCGGGGTTTGACTGGAGCTAATGCCTCGCTGATTCGGTAGAATTTGCTCGCTGCTTTAGAGAAGACGAGCTTGAGTCTTAGTCATCCCGTATGGTGTCACAGTTGGAGGGAGTGTGCTCATATGTGCGGCGTTGTCCTTATTGTAGCCGGCTTTGAATAGCAACTTGGCAGTGTTTTGTCCCCAACTCCCTTTTGGCTTAAATGCGAATCGACTGGAGTCGAAGGAGCCAAAAGGTTCTATCGGACTCGAAGCTTGAATCAGACCAGGTAGTGGCAATGTCATCTCTTGCAGAGTGATGACATTGGCCTCTTATGGCGGTGGGACCGACTCTTTTGCCGAAGCAAAAGGTGGTCATTCGTGTTTGCAAAGCTATTGAGGCATGAGGTGCAGAACCGATGCAGTTCAGACGAGAAAGAGAGTATGTGGTGTAGATTTTGGCTTGACGCTTATGCGCACCCTTTGTTTTGGCACTGGTGCTTCTCTGACTTCGTGTAGCGCCTTGGAAAGTTGCACTGAATTTGAAGGTGGAGGAGTTTTATCTCGCCTCACTTCTTTAGCGTTTTGGATTTGAGGAGTTTTAGCATGAAGGACTTCTGCAGCAAGGTCTTTTGCTTGGTAAAACTTGGCATCAACAAGGTATGCTTCGGCCTCATTGAACGGCTTGTCATCTGCAACGATACACTTCTGTATGCCTTTCTCGTAGTACTTGAAATATTAGTGCCAGGTGGATACCACAATACCATTTTCATGTAGCCAAGGTCTTTCCAGTAAGAGGCGATATGACGACAGGTAGTCAATGATGTAGAAAAGGACCATCGTGTCGAGCTGGCTGATGGAGAGTTTCAGACGAATGATCCCTATAATTGATTATCTGTCTTGGTTGAATCCCTAGATGATCAGCTGGCTTTGTGAGAGCTAGTCAGTGGTGATATTGAGTTGTCTCATTGTTTGGATGGGCATGATGTTGACGGCAGAGCCGCAATCCAGCAGGATCCGATTCACCGGCTTCATCTTGATGTACCCCTAGACATAGACTAGATGATTGTGCAGTCGCATCCCGAGTTGCAGATCTTTATTCGAGAAGGTAATTATAGTTTCATAGGAGGCAACCGTTTTGTCTTTCTCACCAACCTTTATTTTCTTCTTTATAGCTATCCGGATCGGTCAAGGCCGCAGCCATTACTAGGAGAGCCTTCTTCAGGAGGTGTAATGCTTCTACGAGCGACAAGTGCAGGATTGTCTCGTCATTGGAAGCAGTACCCTTTCGTCGAAGCTGTCTCTTTCATCATCGAAGTCGCTTTCTTTAGAGAACTCGACTTTGTCTTCCTCTCCTCGTATATCGTGAACTTTGACCATGCACTAGGAGACTCTAAGGTACTATCGGCTGGGAGGAAGTGATTGGGCAAAAACTCTTACAGTATTGCAGGTTCTCGAGGGCTTTACTGGAGGAGATCATCTGGATTTGCTGGCAGTACTTTGAATGCCTTTCTTCCTAGACCTTTGTTTTTCTTCTTGTAAGTCCTTCGTTCGGGGAGCTTTCTTGTCACCCGATCTAGCTTGTGACGTCTTACCTGCCATGGCCTTCACCTCTGAGGTAGCATGATCCACGCATCTTCGTCGATGGATTCTTCCTCGCTAAGCAGAGGGCTTAGAACTATAACTAGAGATTCTTCATCGACTTGAGAAACTTGGTCTTCTAGAGATTCTACTGGTCTATCTTTCGATCCCCAACCGGTTGGCTCGATTTCGTCTATTGAGGCGGACGAAGGCTTGGAGTAGATGACGTAGTAGTCAAACTTTCCCGAGGGATGGCCTAATAGGCCAACTTTAGGATCTCCTCGCTCGTACCTCTCTTAGATAGTTCGTTGAGATGTGGCTTTTCTTGGAGGAACTTGCTTTTTCGGAAGCTTTGCATGCTCATTCTCTAACCCCTAGCCGATTGCTTGATCTCCTCCATTAGGACTAAAGGAGGCTAGAAGTAGAGAGCATAGTAGTCGAACTTGCCTGAGTGTTGGCCCAGGAGACTGACTTCTGGATCTCCTTGCCTGTACCTTTCTTGGAGGGCACGTTGTGACGTAGCTTTGCTCGGGACAGGTGTTGACGTGAGCGACGGTTGCCCTTGGGGCAATGGTGTTTCACTCTCGACGAGCGTAGTAGTATGCCATCGTCATTTTGAAACCAACTGATTTGGTTGCAGAGAAGACTTCGCGATTAGCCTTTGACAGTTGATACGCAACTTGGGCGTTTTTCGTCATGCAACAACGAGTATCGACAAAAAGGAACTGAAGGTGATGGATGTCATGTTTGCTGTAGCGATATCACCATAGTCGATCTCGATCTTTCCTTGCTTTGTGAGCGCAATGATTCTTTCTTTGAAGATGAAGCACTTCTCGATGGGATGGCTAACCACCCGATGGTACTTGCAGAAGAGTAGATCGTCGACACGATGCATTTTCTCGGGCCTTTTTGAAGGAGGAAGCTCGATCATCTTCTCCTACAACAACTGGTCAAATATGGAGGAGACTTCCGAGTCCAGGAAGGGATACTCATTGGTTTCAAGTTCCTTGAGAGTCATCCTTGGTGTCCGCTGAGGCTGTGAAGATGTTGTGATATCTTTGTCTTTGTTCGGCTTGCCACCGATCTTTAGTGGTTTGGAAGTCGAAGCGACATCGGCAATGTTGACTTGCTTTGGTTTGGATACCGGTGGCTTGTCCTTCTTCTCTACCTTCAGGAAGTCTTTGCTTTTCGAGTCCTCGTGATTTGCTAAGCTGACCTCCATGTCGTGAGCCCGAGTCGTGAGTTCTTCGAAGGACCATGGCTTGATTCCTTTGAGGATGTAGAGCAAGCCCTAGTGCATGCCTTGGGTACATATCTCGATGGCCGAGACTTCAAATAAGCAATCTTGCAAGTTTAGCACAAGGTTTCTCCAATGATCGATATAGTTAATCACTGGCTTATCCTTCCTGCTTGATGATAGTAAGCTCAGTCATACTGATAATGCATTAGGTGCTGTAGAAGCGATTGAGAAACTCCATGTCCATCTGGTCCCAATTGTCGATGGATCCTTGAAGAAGATCAATATACCAGTCAAAAGCATTAATTTTGAGGGTGTGAACAAACTGCTTCACTATCTCATCACCGTATGTGCTGGCATTGTTTCAAGTTTCGACGAAGTGAGCAATGTGTTGCCTTGGATTACCCTTCCCATTGAAGTGCTGGAACTTTGATAGCTAGAACCCGGTAGGGAAGCGCAGCTTCTAGATCCTTGCGGTGTAAGGCTTCGAGTAGGCCACTATGATTGGAGGAAGACTACCACCATGGGAGCGCAGCATGTCGATCGCCAACGACTATATCTGCTGGATAGTCATCGTTGCTATGGGGGAGGATTTCGACCATCGTACGTGACCCTTCTCCAACAGTTGATTGAAGGATTGACTCTTCAGGATGTGACGCGCTTCGAAGCGCTGAGTTCTGACTTGTTGGGCTGTCACACGAGCACTGTAGAGTAGAAAAGTAGAGAAAGAGATAACACAGGATGTGATAACGGAGTTCGGCCGAAGCCTACGTCTCCGTGCGGTAAGACACAACCTTTGAATCCACTATCTCTGAGTAAACAGTAGAGCTACTCTCGATAGGGCAAGGAGTGCTTCTTACAAGTAATTAGAGGGTAGAAAAGGAGTTTGAAAACCAGAAGGCTCAAGTAGCTCTGGAAAATAGAAAGTAGGTTTCTGGTCTGGAACTTTGGATTTGGAGTCATTTACAGGGTCTGCTTTTTATAGATCGAGGTTTGGTTTATTTTGAGAATATTTCAAAGAATAGCCGAGGTTTGGTAAAAACTCGAGGGGTTTACCAGACCCCAGATAGTGCAAGTGGGCCGTAAGCAAGGCTACAAGTCCCACCATCATACTCGTGGGCCCTAGGCAGGACTGCGGTGTTGTAGCTCGTGTGTCCTGAGCGTGGATTTTCTGTATTAACAATAATAAAGATAACTTTGGTTATTGCTTTAATTAGAATACTACTTTGGTATATGTTAATACACATATAATAAAGGACCCTAGGGAACACAGTAGGCCACTGAGGCGCATGGTTGATCCATGCTTGGGAGACCCAATGGACCAGTTCTGTGTAAACCTAGAACTAGTTCACAGCTTTGGTGATGTCGGTCGTTTCACTGAGAACAAGCTGTTGGCAGGTACAAGATATGGTAAAGTCTCCACCACGGGAACGTGGGATTCCCATTCACCTGACCAAGCACGATGATCGTGTTGAACAGGAACCAAGACGGTGCACAGTTCAGTGATTCAGATACTGGTGCATAAACTGTCTTACTACTATAGATAATCTGTCCTTAACCCTGACGGACCATGTACACTAGGCCAACCAGTTGTGTGGTGCTTTGATGTGCCAATGTGTGCGGACCTTCCATTCTCCAATACCACGGTATGTTGGGTTACCCGGCCGGCGCTTGAGTGACATGTAATCCCTACAGGTTATCCGACGTCCAGTATTGGATGTGTGCATTTTGATGAGTCAATCTATCCACCCAGTTAACCCAGGCCTGGTGGTTGTCAGTATGACTGACGATGTTTCGAATACTAGGCATAGCACCGGAAGGTGTGTGGTGTGATAGATGACAAGTCATCAATTCCTAGTCAGATAATCGATCGGGATCTGACGGTGCTCCCCACCGCCCGAGTCGTATCATGGTACCAGTAATAAGAGGGACTAAGGATTATCAGAGTATAGTAGAGAACAGGGTTACAAGGGAGTAATATAAATTTAGGATCACTAAAGTTCAAATTGTGTCGCACTCTGGGTGACTACGCGGGTTAATCGGATTAGGGCTGATTAACAAAACTTTCGGTGTGTCACCGGAACAGTCAATCAGGGATCCAGTTGGAGCTAGAGATCCTGAACCCTGAAGGTTCCACCTTGTCCTTGTGTATAGGAATTATTTCCCGACCTGGTTGGATATGTTGGATGCGAAGTAACACGATGGAGCACAAGCCCGGAGCCTAAGAACCTAATTCACATGTGTTAGGGGCCATAGGGATATTTTGATAAATACTAAAATATGACTCAAAACATATTAAATATGGATATTAAAATGAGCGGAATAATTCTAGGAGCTCATAGGCGTTGACGGAACTCGATTCCGAGTAGCGTATCTCACTCAATCTCTCTTTCAGTTTCACTTTTCGTGAAGGGCATTTTCGTCCAGGCTTCACGATAGACACTTGGAAACCCTAAAAACCGCTCCCTCTCATCCTAATCCACTAGGTGCCGGCCCTAGCTTACGTAAAGCAGTAGGGGGCCGGCCCTATATAAGGAATAGAGAAGGAGGGGTCGACCCTAGCTCTCCCCCTCCTGAAAAACCCGAACTCCCTTCTCTCTCTCCCTCTCTGAGGTTTCGGCCAAGGAAGAAAAACGAAGAAGAAGGAAGAAGAAGGAGGAAGGAAGGAGAAGGAATAAGAGAGAAAAAGAAGGAGAAGATCTCGTGGCTCGCCATCGTCTTCGCAATGAATTCCTTCGTCAGCTTGTAGTCCTTGCACTCAGAGATAGGACTTCAATGATTCCTCAATTCACAAAGGACAAGGTGCCATCCGACAGCTTCCCTTGTGATTCACGTGCGGTTCATTATCATTTCGTTCTCTTCGAATCCTAGATCCATAAGGTATGATGCTTATAAACACCTATCTAGATACATACATATCTTGCGTAGATTGTAGTATGCCTCTAGGGTGTCCGCACATTTGCTAAGATCATAGATTTGCATGTAGATTATTTTGTAGAATTAATTGTAATGAAACATACACCGTATAATCTTCGGATCTATCTTTTGCTTCCGCTGCGACTCTGATATCAGGATCTAATTCCAACAATTGGTATCAGAGCATGCTTTGGTGTGTATTTCATGCATGAATTCATGAAAACATCATGTGAATATATGATGGCATATATTTTCGTTGGGTTCGGCGTAGATCATGCATATGGATTGTGCTATGTATCGTCTTTTTGCAGGTACCGCACTGAATAGTAATCTGTGATTGCATGCCTCCGGGGGTCGGTCCCCGGTTTATTTTTTCATTGATTATTATTTTGCTTGTGGTTTTTAAGGCTCTGGATGGGCGGGGGTGGAGGTAGACCACCCTCGGTTCCTTGGCTATGTTTTCTAGGATTGTATTCTTTTCTTTCTAGCGAAATTATACACGAACGAGCACTTGTCAGAGCGTGTTAGTTTTTCGATCACAGGAAGAAGGAGATTATGCTACATCCACGGTTCAGGCAAGCGATACCATGGAGTGCAAAGACCCAGCAAAAGCGTGCGTATTGGCGATGATCGGGATCGTCGTCGGAGATTGTGTAGAACGGAAGAACAGGATATCTTGGCTGTGCTACTCAGGTTCAAAGGTCGGACCCTAGACTTGATTCAGTTTGGATATTTTTCTGTTGTTCTCTTTCTTAGTGTTTAGAGAACCCCGATGATAATTTAATTATCTATCTTGCTTGTGAGTTAGTCTCTAGATCAGGCTTAGGGTTAGTACTAAGCTTATGGATTCATCGGTGTCTCTATATGGTTCTAACACGTGCGAATTCGGTAGCTAGCTAAAAGGAAAGGTGGTAACCGCCCTTATGGTAGTTCAGGTAGCCAAGTACTGTGCACCGAGATAGACGCAGTGTTAGATTTGTTTAGAGATAGCTAATGTCCCCATAAGAAGTTTGATAACCCTTGTGGGATGCATTTTCCCCACATGGTCCTAGCGACCAAGTTAGGTTAGGATTTTACTAAGTGATACCCGTTTCTAGTTGACGTTTGATGGTAGTATGAACTCATCACGATTTGGTTATGCCACCATTAGGTTGAGATCCGGCGGAGGTTGTCGGATGTCCCTATTTGGCCAGCATCAAAACCTATAATAAGATGAGGTCTACTATGACATCAGGCATTAAATTATAAATGAGGCATCATTCTAGTGGGAGTCCTTTCCACGTTGATCTTAGGCTAGGCTCCAGATCTTAGGATTATGGGAAAACTAGTGAGGTATCGGGATCCTTGGAATCTATATAATGTAATCCTTGCAAGAAAGGCAAAAGCTGAGTATTCGAGGTAGGGACTATGATACTTTCCAAGGATACTAATGTTTTGCGGGAAGGTTTGTAATCCTAGTGGGAGCGCGGTAGACCAGGGTCTAGGTCTAGGAGGTCGTGACCTTTCTAGATATACATAAAACCTTATAAAGAAGGTATGTGTAAGAGGTTCCCTCCAAAGGGGAGCCCCTGGCCTTCACAATCAATCGGCTAAGGGTCTGGGTGGGAGGTACGTAGTTCGATATTTCCACCGGGTGAGAGCTGTGTTTCCTTCCATGCTGGTTCGCCTAGTGGTTTCCTTCGGGACATGGAGGATACCGGTGACAGTGGGTGATGGTTTTTTCTTACACCGCGGGAGCCTATGAACCCCCCTGCCGATACCACCTAGATTTATGGGAAGTATTTGAAAGCTTGTGAGAAGCCGCCGTTGCTGCGCACGTAGGTCACAAAAAGCTGGCCAAAAGGAGACTGGGAGGTCTTTCAGTTTGCCATGGGTAATTCTGATAAAGACTGGGTCGTAAAAACCCCGTTGGCTGAAGTGGTTGTATGCTCTCACCGATATACTGTCTCCAATTCAAGGCCGATAGTCTCACTGCTAGAGCCTAAGGAATTTAGATTCCTGGATGTCTCCACTTGAGGTAGTGAAGATATAACGACTGGAGTCAACATTATCTATTTTTAAATTCCATAAAATAGATTGTAGTAGACCCTAATTTTTGATTTAAACCATTGTTTATAGAAATCATGACCAAGCTCGACTCCTTTGCCTCCATCCTTAATGATAACAAACTTACGGGACCAAACTACGAGGACTGGAAGCGTAGCCTGATGCTTATCTTAAGGGTTGGCAAACACATAATTGCCCTAAGTACCCCTCAACCGGCCATGTCGGGACAAAGTGATACTGAGGCTTAGTTGAAGAAATGAAAAGACTGACTAGATGCTGGTGAGATGTGCAAGTACTTCATAGTGACATCCTTGCAGACCATCCTTTAGAAGCAAGTCAAAGACATGGCCTTCGCTTAAGACATGATGCTCTATTTAAAGGAAATGTTCGAGGGTTATAGTCGGGTAACTCATTACCTGACCATCAAGAAATTGGTGTCCACGAAGATGGCAGAGGGGACTTTAGTTTAGGATCATATGCTAAAATTGTTTGGCTATCTGAATGAGCTTGGCTCCTTCGATGTCATCTTGGATGCAGATATCTAGACCGATATGTTCCTCGCGTCTCTATCAGGAGCATTTGAGGGCTTCGTTACCAACTTTAACCTTAACCGGTTAGAGATATCTAACGCAGAGCTCCTAGCGGCGCTCCAGGCGGTAGAGGATAGGATGAATGCAGGAGCCTAATCCCTGAACGTAGAGCGGAAGTCTCCTCTGAAAGCCAAAGGCAAGTTTCAGAAAAGAAAGTCTAAAAAGCCCGTGAAGATGGGCCAGGTGCAGTCGTAGGTTCCTAAGCAGGATGGTCCAGTGAAGCCCAAAGAAAAATATTTCCGATGTGGCAAGAAGGGGCACTGGAAGGGTGACTGCCGTGCGGCTCCCAAGAACGCTGAGACAGGTATATCTCAAATCCACATAGTGGAATCTCTTGTAGCATCCAGTTGTTCTCCAGTTTCATGGATTGTAGATTCTGGTTACACTAACCATACTTGTAATAATTTGCAGGGGTTCAAGGAGACAAGAAAACTGAGTGATGGGGAGATAATCCTAAGCATGAGAACTGAGGCCGTGGCAGAGGCTGAAGTAGTTGGAGATGTCGTCTTGTAGTTTCTTAATGGAAGAAGTTTATTACTTAGAGACATACTTTAAGTACTGTACTTGAGACGAAACTTAATTTTTGTTTCCTTATTGAATAATGAAGGTTTTTCAATTTTATTTGATGCTTCTGGTGTGTTAATTAAATTGAATGGTTCCTTTGTTTATAAGAGAAAGACACAGAATGGTCTCTATGTTATTAACTCCAATCATAAGCAGGATAACATAACTGAAGCCTTTGTGGTTAATTCATCTAAAAAAAAAATCCCTCAGATAATCCAACACTCCTTTGGCATCTAAGGCTTGGACACATAGCCTCAGACAGGATTCACAGGTTGGTTAAGGTAGGACTTTTAAGTCCAGATATTTCAGAAAGCCTACCAACATCTGAGTGTTGCCTGGAAGGCAAGATGTCTAAAAGATCTTTCCGAATCAAAGGTAGCAGATCTTAGGAGGTATTAGAATTGGTACACACTGATGTATGTGGACCCATAAGTGTTCGTGCCATAGGAGGCTTCGAGTATTTTATCACCTTCACGGATGATCACTCGAGGTTTGGATACATATACCTAATGCGGCAGAAGTCAGAATCCTTTGATAAGTTCAAGTAGTTTAGAGCTGAAGCAGAAAAGCAGACGGGAAGAGTATCAAGTCTCTTTGATCGGATCAAGGAGGCGAATACCTATCGGATGAATTTATTAGGTACCTGCATGAGCATGGGATCGCATCCCAGTTAACTACACCAGGGACACCGCAACAAAACGGTATATTTAAGAGGAGAAACCAAACTTTGTTAGACATGGTTCAGACTATGATGAGTTATGCAATATTGCCACCTAGTTTTTAGGGATATACCCTAGAGATGACATTATATACAACTCTGTTCCATCAAAGTCAGTACCTCTAACTCCTTGGGAGCTGTGGTTGAAGCGAAAGCCAAGCTTGCAGCACTTTAGGATTTAGGGTTGTCCAGCACATGTGCGGAAGGACATGCGAGATAAGATAGAGTCAAAGACTAAGGTATGTCTGTTCGTTGGGTATCCAAAAGGGACAAAGGGTGGTTTATTTTATGATCCTGAGTATAGAAAGGTTGTCGTAATGTAGTTCTTGAAGAATTGCTTGGTACGGATAGGAGTATGACATAGAAAACGTAGTGGGAGCCGATACCACTAAGATAAATGATACTGTAGAATCGACTCCTATGGAACCACCGCAGGCTCGTCACAGTGGGAGGACAATAAGAGCTCCTAATAGATACATTGGAGAAGCCTTCTTGGTAGATCCAGAGTTTAAGGAAGATGATTGTAGACACACGATTCGTATGACCCGGACCCGACTTACGTGTGCCAACGCGGATGCAAACCCGACGCGCAGACCCGACTCGCACCCACCAGTGCGGACCCGGACTCGATTCGCACCCAGCAAAAGAGGAGCGGACCCCACGCTTAAAGGGGGGGGCGGCCCCTACTAGGGTCCGAATCCCATGGGGCCGGCCCTACTAGGACCCGAACCCCATGGGGCCGGCCCTACTAGGACCCGAACCCCATGGGGCCGGCCCTACTAGGACCCGAACCCCATGGGGGGCCGGCCGGCCCTGCAAGGAAAGAAAAGAAAAGGAAAGAAAAGAAAAGAAAGAAAAGAAAAGGAAAGAAAAGAAAGGAAAGAAAAGAAAAGGAAAGAAAAGAAAAGGAAAGAAAAGAAAGAAAATGAAGTAAATACCGCCATGCGCGGGGGGAGGTTGCGTATGACGTCTGCACACACGCGGATCTGCGCCGATCCCTCGATCCGACGCACAAGAAGAAGCGCCCGATCGCCATCGATTTTGTGCGCAAAATCCAGCCATAATTGCCCCGCCAGGAAAGGAAAGCGAATGAAGACTTATTCCCCTCATCAATGGATGAATAAATCTTGGGTAATTATGAGGGAGATATTAAAGGGATTTTAAATTAAAACTTTCCATATCTCTCCTCCCCCCCCTTTGCCTATAAATAGAGGGGGTGGGGGAAGGCTCAAGGGGTCGATCGGTTGAAGACTGAAGACGAAGCGCGGGAGCTCTGCGGAAGAGGAGACGCTTCTTCATCGACCCAAGGCTTCACGAGGCACGGGCAATGTAACATCCGCCCCAAACACACAAGATTTTGTCCGCTTTGCCCGTGCCCGCACGAGAACTTCCCAGGGAGGTCACCCATCCTGGTACTACTCTCGCCCGAGCACGCTTAACTACGGAGTTCTTAGAAATTCCGTAGCGGCGCACGGTTTTAAAACGCGTCTTCTATGTTTGGGAGGGGAAATTATATAACTAGCTCAGGATCTCCTTCTCTCCAGGCGATGTGGGGCTAACTCATGGCATTGTACACCTCACCTCACCTCACCTCACCTCATCCATCTTGGCATTCCCACCTCAGGAGTCTTGGCTCTTGGCTATTGGCCTATTGGATCTTGGTCGTCACAATCCACCCCCCTTAGGGCTACACGTCCTCGTGTAGGGTTAGACCCCCCCATCCCAAGGAGAACCGGCTCTGATACCATTTTGTAACATCCGCCCCAAACAAACAAGATTTTGTCCGCTTTGCCCGTGCCCGCACGAGAACTTCCCAGGGAGGTCACCCATCCTGGTACTACCCTCGCCCGAGCACGCTTAACTACGGAGTTCTTACGAATTCCGTAGCGGCGCACGGTTTTAAAACGCGTCTTCTATGTTTGGGAGGGGAAATTATATAACTAGCTCAGGATCTCCTTCTCTCTAGGCGATATGGGGCTAACTCATGGCATTGTACACCTCACCTCACCTCACCTCACCTCACCTCATACATCTTGGTATTCCCACCTCAGGAGTCTTGGCTCTTTGCTATTGGCCTATTGGATCTTGGTCGTCACAGGCAAGCCTGTCCCACCGAGATCGGCTTAGTCCATTGAAAGCCCTCATCAACGTGAAGACCCTTGCACACGAAGATCAAAACTTCGACTCCGTGCACGAAGAAGAAAGCTCAGAGAAGAAGACCCTTCGACTCCGAAGACGCCAGAAGCAAAGGCCGGAGAAGAAGCTCGGAGCGGCACTACCCTGTCGGCTCCAATAAATCCTCGACCCCGATCAAGCTCCAAAGCCCGGAGGAGAGAAACGAAGCGTCATCAACCCGTCGCCTTCGACAAACGTCTGCGCCATCCACGAAGAAGAAAGTCTGGAGCAGACCGCCTGAAGTGTCGCTACCCCTGTCGTCTTCATCAACAAAAGCCGACGCTACAACCGTCGCACGGAGACAGTCGCTACCCCCGCCGTCTTCACCAACAAAAGCCGACGCTACAACCGTCGCACGGAGATCGGTGCTACCCCCACTATCTTCGAAAGCGTTCTTCGACTCCGATCATGCCAAGAAAGCTCGGAGAAGAAGAGAAGTCCAGCCAACACCCAAACCGTCGAAGCACCGGAGAAGTAACCCACGTCGTTCGAAGAAGAAGACCGAGTCGACGCTGAAGCTAAAGCCTTCGCATGAAGCCAAAGCAAAGCCCCAGTAAAGCCCGCGCTAAAGCAACGCAAGTGCCAAAGCCAAGCGGCTACGCCGGCCACGAGCAAAAGCACTGCACGTTCTAGCCGATACGACGCGAAGTCCGGAAGAACGAAAGTATCGCAAGTCTCTCCCGGCTACGTCCAAGCGCAAGCGCCGAAGCAAAGCAAAAGCCAGAGCCACGCCGGAGCCAAGCCAAATCCAAAAAGCCAAAGCCAAAGCCGACGCCAAAAGCACGATCGACGCCACAAACCGATGATCAAGGACGCCGAGGTTGAGAAAGGAGCGAGGAAGACACGAAGACCGAGGAACGAAGCTGAAGACCCCCTAGCTGAGGAAGCGCGAAGCACGAAAGGGACCAAAGAAACGACGAACATTCCTTAGCCTCTCAAAACCCTCACCTTGTAAAACCCCTGTCCTGGGCAACTCCTTCAGAGCTCTCGCATGAACACCACGTGGAGACGCGGATCAAAGGGATCCTCCAGAAGATCTTTCCCACAATCCCCTGATCAAAACTCGCCGCAACCCGGACTCGCTACACCCGAGCCACCCGGGTCCCGGCCATACTTGTAATCTGGTTTTGCGCAATAAAGCCGACCCGTACCTCTTCCGCACATACAGATTTCTGGCACGCCCGGTGGGACCTCTTCTCCTTTCATCCGTACGGCTGAAGAAGCTGCTTGAAGTTTGCAATGGCCGGAACAAACAACGATGCGTTTGCTCCAAGCCTCTCACCCATCACCGAGTCTCCTCTACTCCGACACGGTGATCCAGTAAATCCGGAGGGTGATCCTCCCCCGATGGTACGCATCTACACTCGGCGTACTCGGACTCTTGCGGACGTCTTTGTGCCAGAAGCTGCTGCCGAAGATGCTCGCCAAAGCACCGACGAGGCCCTGATGAATGAAGAAACGAGCCTCGATCCTGGAGTCCATCTCCAGAAGTTTCGGGAGGACCAGCCCCAGCCCCGAGCTCGTTCGGGTTCTCTAGCAGACGTTGCACCTCCTCTGCAGGGGGCAAACACCAATCATCAGCCAGAAGCAAGTCGGCGTAACTACATCTCCGATGATGATGGTGAGGATTCTAGCATGCAACGTCGAGACGTTCTCCGTCACCATCCTCCGTCCGCTCTTCAGCTCCAAGTCATGCAGATGAGCGAGCATATGGCGCAAATTACTCGGCTGATGGAGGAGAAGGATCGTCATATCAACACTCTGCTCCAAAAGCTAAGCGCAAAGGACGCTGCAGCAGTCGCCCAACCCGTCGCTTCTCCAGTTTCGTCTTCAACTCCCGCTCCTGCAGAGGTTGTTCCGATGATTCAAGCAGTTACTCCAGCGCTCTCCTCGGCTCCCGTCCCAGTGGAAGTCATCTCCCCAGCGCTAGCCTCGGTGGCCACACAATCTCCAGCAACAACAACGATGAATGCTCAGCAAGTCCAAGCGTTGATAGCCGACATGATGCGTTCCCACGGCAGTGGCCTTCCTCCGATCACGGCGGCATACTCGAAGCCCTACACTGCGAGGATCCAGCAGCTGCATTTCCCCATCGGGTTCCAGCCACCAAAGTTCCAGCACTTTGACGGAAAAGGAAATCCAAGACAGCACGTCGCCCACTTCATCGAGACCTGCAATAATGCCGGCACATATGGCGACGAGATGGTGAAGCAATTCATCCGCACCCTCAAAGGCAACGCGTTCGACTGGTACGTTGATCTTCCTCCAGGGACCTGTAGACACACGAATTTCATATGACCCGGACCCGACTTACGTGTGCCAACGCGGATGCAAACCCGATGCGCAGACCCGACTCGCACGCACCAGTGCGGACCCGGACCCGATTCTCACCTAGCAAAAGAGGAGCGGACCCCACGCTTAAAGGGGGGGGCGGCCCCTACTAGGGTCCGAACCCCATGGGGCCGGCCCTACTAGGACCCGAACCCCATGGGGCCGGCCCTACTAGGACCCGAACCCCATGGGGGGCCGGCCGGCCCTGCAAGGAAAAAGAAAAGAAAGGAAAGAAAAGAAAGGAAAGAAAAGAAAAGGAAAGAAAAGAAAGGAAAGAAAAGAAAAGAAAGAAAAGGAAGTAAATACCGCCATGCACGGGGGGAGGTTGCGTATGACGTCTGCACACACGCGGATCTGCACCGATCCCTCGATCCGACGCACAAGAAGAAGCACCCGATCGCCATCGATTTCGTGCGCAAAATCCAGCCATAATTGCCCCGCCAGGAAAGGAAAGCGAATGAAGACTTATTCCCCTCATCAATGGATAAATAAATCTTGGGTAATTATGAGGGAGATATTAAAGGGATTTTAAATTAAAACTTCCCATATCTCCCCCCCCCTTTTCCTATAAATAGAGGGGGTAAGGGAAGGTTCAAGGGGGTCGACGACTAAAGACAAAGCGCGGGAGCTCTGCAGAAGAGGAGACGCTTCTTCACCGACCCAAGGCTTCACGAGGCACGGGCAAGCCTGTCCCGCCGGGATCGACTTAGTCCATTGAAAGCCCTCATCAACGTGAAGACCCTTGCACACGAAGATCAAGACTTCGAATCCGTGCACGAAGAAGAAAGCTCGGAGAAGAAGACCCTTTGACTCCGAAGACGCCAGAAGCAATAGCCGGAGAAGAAGCTCGGAGCGGCACTACCCCGTCGGCTCCAACAAATCCTCGACTCCGATCAAGTTCCAAAGCCCGGAGGAGAGAAACGAAGCATCATCAACCCGTCGCCTTCGACAAACGTCTGCGCCATCCACAAAGAAGAAAGTCTGGAGCAGACCGCCTGAAGCGTCGCTACCCCCGTCGTCATCATCAACAAAAGCCGACGCTACAACCGTCGCACGGAGACCGTCGCTACCCCCGCCGTCTTCACCAACAAAAGCCGACACTACAACTGTCGCACGGAGATCCGTGCTACCCCCACTATCTTCGAAAGCGTTCTTCGACTCCGATCACGCCAAGGAAGCCCGGAGAAGAAGAGAAGTCCAGCCGACACCCAAACCGTCAAAGCACCGGAGAAGTAACCCACGTCGTTCAAAGAAGAAGACCGAGTCGACGCTGAAGCTAAAGCCTTCGCAAGAACCAAAGCAAAGCCCCAGTAAAGCCCGTGCTAAAGCAACGCAAGTGCCAAAGCCAAGCGACTACGCCGGCCACGAGCAAAAGCACCGCACGTTCTAGCCGATACGACGCGAAGTCCGGAAGAACGAAAGCATCGCAAGTCTCTCCCGGCTACATCCAAGCGCAAGCGCCGAAGCAAAGCAAAAGCCAGAGCCACGTAGGAGCCAAGCCAAAGCCAAAAAGCCAAAGCCAAAGCCGATGCCAAAAGCACGATCGATGCCGCGAACCGACGATCAAGGACGCCGAGGTTGAGCAAGGAGCGAGGAAGACATAAAGACCGAGGAACGAAGCTGAAGACCCCCTAGCCGAGGAAGCGCGAAGCACGGAAGGGACCAAAGAAACGGCGAACATTCCTTAGCCTCTCAAAACCCTCACCTTGTAAAACCCCTGTCCTGGGCAACTCCTTCAGAGCTCTCGCACGAACACCACGTGGAGACGCGGATCAAAGGGATCCTCCAGAAGATCTTTCCCACAATCCCCTGATCAAAACTCGCCGCAACCTGGACTCGCTACATGTGGGGGAAAATCTTCGTGCCGACCCGAAGATTCTCGCAGCACCAGTCAATTGGAGTCGAAGTTGATGTCGAAGATCGTTGATCGATCTGTTGATTGAGATCTGTTGATTGAAGTCGAAGCCTTTTGATATGCAAACAGAGGAATGCAATCAGAGAAATTGTGACACGAGATGTGATCTCGGAGTTCAGCCGAAGCCTACGTCTCCGTGCTATAGGGAGCAACCCGAATTCACTAACACTTCTGTTGAAGTGACCTCGACAGGCCGAGTGTCACTGGGGATCTTCTGATCCCTTCGAAAGAGAAAAGAAGATCAACGAGAGATGGTAGATCGGAGTTAGAAAATCCCAGAGCTCTGGTTCTGAAAGTCAGATCTCAGAGTGGAAATCAGAATTCCGGATTTTAGATTTTCGATCCTTTTACATTCGAAGGCTCTGCTATTTATAGGATTCTCTGGTGGCAAATGGCGGTTTTCTGCTGTTGTATCTGGGGATTCTCCAGACTCGTGAGCCTACCGGGCAGGACCGGTAGGTCCCGTGGTAGTCCTCGTGGGCCCACCAGGCAGGGCCGGTGGGTTCCGTGGTAGTCCTCGTGGGCCCACCAGGCAGGGCCGGTGGGTCCTGTGGTAGTCCTCGTGGGCCCACCAGGCAGGGCCGGTGGGTCCTGTGGTAGTCTTCGTGGGCCCACCAGGCAGGGCCGGTGGGTCCTGTGGTAGATTTATGCCAAAATTTGTACCCACAGTTACCCCCTCCAAGTTAGCTAGAGTGCATTCTGGCTGGCTTGGACTTGGTGCAAAAAATAGCAACTTCCTGTTTTGAAAAACGGACACGAAGAAACTTGTCGCATGTTAGAGAAAAAAGGGACTGATCGGTCAATTTGGATCGATCGGTCAAATTTGACCGATCGATCAAATTTTGACCGATCGGTCAAATTTTGACCGATCGGTCAAAATTCAACCGGTCAAGAATCGGGTGATCGGTCAAAAAACAGGGTTTTTTGACCGATCCAGTAGTAATTTTGACCGATCAGCTGAAATTTGACCGATCGGTTAAATTTTGACCGATCGGTCATTTTTGACCGATCGGTCAAATTTTGACCGATCGGGCAAAATTCAACCGGTCAAGAATCGGGTGATCGGTCAAAAAACATGGTTTTTTGACCGATCCAGTAGTAAATTTGACCGATCAAATAACTTTCGCCGATCGGGCATGTTTGTCCGATCGGTGAAAAAATATCCGGTCAAGGTTCGAGTGATCGGCAAAAAACCTTTGTTTTTTGCCAGATCCAGTAGAAATTTGACCGATCAGACAACTTTCGCCGATCGGACATGTTTGTCCGATCGGTGAAAAAATATCCAGTCAAGGTTCGAGTGATCGGCAAAAAACCTTGGTTTTTTGCCAGATCCAGTAGAAATTTGACCGATCAGACAACTTTCGCCGATCGGACATGTTTGTCCGATCGGTGAAAAAATATCCGGTCAAGGTTCGAGTGATCGGCAAAAAAACCTTGGTTTTTTGCCAGATCCAGTAGAAATTTGACCGATCAGATAACTTTCGCCGATCGGACATGTTTGTCCGATCGGTGAAAAAATATCCGGTCAAGGTTCGAGTGATCGGCAAAAAACCTTGGTTTTTTTCCAGATCCAGTAGAAATTTGAATGATCAAATAATTTTCGCCGATCGGACATGTTTGTCCGATCGGTGAAAAAATATCCGGTCAAGGTTCGAGTGATCGGCAAAAAACCTTGGTTTTTTGCCAGATCCAGTAGAAATTTGACCGATCAAATAATTTTCGCCGATCGGACATGTTTGTCCGATCGGTGAAAAAATATCCGGTCAAGGTTCGAGTGATCGGCAAAAAACCTTGGTTTTTTGCCAGATCCAGTAGAAATTTGACCGATCAGACAACTTTCGCCGATCGGACATGTTTGTCCGATCGGTGAAAAAATATCCGGTCAAGGTTCGAGTGATCGGCAAAAAACCTTGGTTTTTTGCCAGATCCAGTAGAAATTTGACCGATCAAATAATTTTCGCCGATCGGACATGTTTGTCCGATCGGTGAAAAAATATCCGGTCAAGGTTCGAGTGATCGGCAAAAAACCTTGGTTTTTTGCCAGATCCAGTAGAAATTTGACCGATCAAATAATTTTCGCCGATCGGACATGTTTGTCCGATCGGTGAAAAAATATCCGGTCAAGGTTCGAGTGATCGGCAAAAAACCTTGGATTTTTGCAAGATCCAGTAGAAATTTGACCGATCAAATAATTTTCGCCGATCGGACATGTTTGTCCGATCGGTGAAAAAATATCCGGTCAAGGTTCGAGTGATCGGCAAAAAACCTTGGTTTTTTGCCAGATCCAGTAGAAATTTGACCGATCAGACAACTTTCGCCGATCGGACATGTTTGTCCAATCGGTGAAAAAATATCCGGTCAAGGTTCGAGTGATCGGCAAAAAACCTTGGTTTTTTGCCAGATCTAATAGAAATTTGACCGATCGAAGTAAAGTTTTGAACCTGCCCTTCAGAGAAGGTTTACTGCTTTGTTCTTCGATATTTTGGCAGAGTTTTGAACATTGATGGAGCTTGATTCTTCTTGTTTTGAATCCTTGGTTGGCTTGATGGTTGCTTTGAACCGGCGGTCCGGTTTACCCAGACCGGTGGCTTGCTTGGACCGTTGGTTCATGTGGACCGGTAGGTCCGACGTTTCGCCTGGTCGCGACTGTTCGCCTGGTTTTGCGCTTGCTACGGATGGATGCCACGTGTACCTACAAAAACAGGCGATTTGATATGATGAAGACACGTGTCTTCTCGATTTGCGCACCTGTTTTACCCTGGGTACAAAAAGTTTTCACCGGCTGTCATTTCGCCTCACGCTTCCAAAATTTTTCGAAGTCCAGACCCTTGTTCTCCTGATTTCTGCTCTTGTTCTTGTTCTCGTTCGATCGGTCCAATGGCTTCATCTGGCAGTTCGAAGAAGTCCGGTACAGCTCCCTCGAAGAGAAAGGGGAAGGAAATTGTCGAGGTTCAATCTCCTCCGAGGGGCCGTGGCAAAGGCAAGGCTGCTCTCGCTGAACTTGGCCAACTGGGCAAGAGGCACCAAGGGGTAGGTTTCGCTTCTGCGCCATCAAGGCCAGAGTTCATCCCCAAAGTGAAGTTTGTTCTGGGTCCGCTTATGCCTCTGACAGAGGAGACAGAGTATATGTACAATACAGGCGATGAGTTCACGGATACGAAGAGACAGAAATGGCAAGCACTGCTCTCTTTCTTTACAGAAGGGAAGGGGGCACAGCCTTCACTCCCTAGCATCCAGACGGCTTTCGGCATCGACAAGAAAACCGTCTTCACCAGCTATGCCAGCAACGAGAAGGTCATGGGAACCATCGTGACCATCGGCCAAATGAACTGCGGTCTGCGTTTACCGCTGCCACCCTTTGCGGCAAGATTGCTGAATACATCTGGCCTTTGCCCGGGGCAGGTCACAGGAAATGCCTGGCGAATCATCTACGCATTCTGCCGCGTGGAATCAGATTTCCAGGAAGATTTGAGGGCATGCTACTCCAGTATCCCGGAAGGAGAAGTTGCCAGGATCGAACTTGGATACTTCTTCTTCCACTACAGATGGGCCTACAGAAGGGACAGCCCGTTCTACAATTTGACTGGAGTATCTCCACTGCGCCCACTCACCGATACAGTCCCTTCGGACAAGTTGTATACGGATTGGCCAATCTCTGTATCTGGCGCCTGGACATCCATGTCAGTGCCCGACACCCCCCGAGACAGCGTGCACGAGGCAGTGAAGATGTACAGCGAGGGAGGCATCTTCGCATGGACTTCTGAGAGGGCAGGGGCCATAGACAACTTATTCCTCGAGCTGACTTGTGGAACGAGGTCGTGGAAGCAGTTCTCCAACTGCCCAGTGAGATACGGCAAGGCCAATCTCCTCCACCGATCAAAGGATAGATATGAGGACAACGAAGTCCTATACTCTGATTATGAAGAGGATCCCCACTCGGGCAAGGTCATTCGAAAGATTCGGGCCGAGAAGAAGATCTACACTGCTAGGCGCCGATTGCCCACTTTTGACGAGAAACTGGTGCTCCAAAGAGGCCCAGTGAAGAAGAAACGAAAAACCCTTATCAAGCAACAGGAGGGTGAAGACCAAGGGAAGAAGATCGAAGAGGAAGAAGAAGGGAAGAAGAAGGGGAACGACGAGGAGGATGACGAGACTGAAAATGTCAGCCACGACAACAGTGGTAATGACAATGATGAGGACGGGGACGGCGAAGATGATCCGTCTTCCACTACATCTGGTGGAGATGGCGAGAATGGGGGTGGTGAGGAAGAAATTCCTCCCACCCCCACTGTTGGTGTAACAGGAGAAGATTCAATTCCTATCCCCATTGACGAGGCTAAGGCCCGTCAGATGGAAGGAGTTATGGATGCGGAAGGCGATGGCCAAAGAGTGGTGCCCGCCTACAAATTTGATGAATTGAAGAGGCCGATGCGTCTGAAAATAAAGCTGTCGAGGAGTGGTGGGGTTGGAAGCAACCCCGCACCCCTCGATCAGATTCCCCCCGACGTTCCTCGTATTGAAGGAGCAACAACGAGCGGGGGTGTAGAAGTCGAGCAACCCCCACCCCCCTCTCGCTCTCTACTTGAGGAGGTGGAAGCAATGGTGGCGGGGCTCAAGCCTGGCGGATCACAAGAGGAAGAGAGAGTCTCTCCTCTGAGGAATGCTTCCCCCCCTACTCATTTGGAGAGGGGAAGTCGAGTGGGTGATGGGGCTCCTCCACCTCAACCAGCGCCAACCCCGATTCAGGAGAAGTCGACCCCTCAGGGTGGCTCTGATCGCAGGAAGGGCAAAGAGCCGAAGGTCGAAACCTCAGGTAATTGAACTAACTCGCCTTGAATGCCTTGTCTCTGAAGCTCGAAAATAATCTAACACTTTGATCTCTTGTTGATTGTAGGTGCACCTGCTGGATTGACTCCGACAATAAGAAGCTTGGGTGACGTTGATATCAACCGCCCCACAGCTGCGATCAGGAAACTCATCAACCTCCCAGGGGCTACTCTGGATGAAGCTTTTGAGAGACTTGATCTGTTGGTAGGTGCATCTGCTCAATCAATCATCTGATTTGTATCTTTATAATAATTCTAACTCTTTTGTTCTTTTGCAGAACTCAGCGGTTATGAATGTCGCAACCAAACTCTCCATGAGGGCGGGAGCAAAAGAAGCCTTAGCTGAAATATCTCGCTTGACGGCTACACTGGAGGCTGTAACCGCGGAGAGAGATGAGCTGAGAGAGCTCCTGACTTCGAAGAAAGCCTCTCTCAAAACCAAAATTGAGGATCTTCGCAAGGGGAAGTTGGAGATCAAAGGGCTGCAGGATCGATGTGAGGCACAGAGTCACGAGCTCGAATCCTTGAAGACTCGACTCTCCAAGGTTGAGGACGTGTCCTGTGGTCGCACCATCGAGATCCAAGAGCTGAAGCAACAACTTGCTACCCAGCACGCTGTCTTCACTGCCAGAGAAGAGACTTCGAAGAAGGCACTGGAGCACGCGTTGTCTGAGTGCAAGGTTTACAAGGAGACAGCAGAGAAGGCGGCAGAAGCGCTCAGGGCCCATGTTTCCAGTGTCCGATCCTCCAAGGCATCAGTGGCGAGTAAAGCTCGTCCTGGATCTGAAGGGGAGAAGTCGCATGCGAAGAGTGTGGCCAAGCCTTGAGACTTTTCTCCTTCTTCGTTGTTGTACTTGTAAATTTTTGAAATGTAACAGCTCCTTGTATCTGATATATTTTGATAATAAAAGATCTTCTTGGAGTTTGAAAATTGAATGTCTCTTGAATTGAATGCCTTTGACTACCATGATCTCAATAGCATTAGAATAGATACAATCTTTTGAATGTAACTTTGAAAATTGGACTTGAATTCGTATAACACTTGAATGTGAGGGGTTGAGTCGCAACTCAAGCACCCAAACCTGTTAAACGATGTAGAAATTGATTGAAATTGAATATTGAAATTTGAAAGTCAGTTTAACATTTGCCAGTAAGGGGTTGAGTCGCAACTCTAACACCCAAACTTGTTAAGACTTGATAACTCGAATGCGGTCAGTTTTTAACATTTGCTAGTAAGGGGTTGAGTCGCAACTCTAACTCCCAAACTTGTTAAAAGACCTGGTAACTTGAATATGGATAACTTGAAACTGCTTCAGAACTTGAATTGAAAAATTGAACAGTTGCATATTTGAACACTTTGAAAGAGAACTTTATTCATCACAAAAATTTACATCATGGGTAGAACATCTTAAGGTGTCTAGAATTCCAAGCTCGAGGCAATCTATCTCCTTCTGGTGTGATCAGTCTGTAAGAACCTTTGCCTCCTACTGATTCAATGATATATGGACCTTCCCAATTGGGAGCAAGCTTTCCACTGCTGTGCTCTTTGGTATTGTAGAAAACTGCTCTGAGAACTAAACTACCCACTGGGAATTGTCTCTTGTGGACTTTCTTGTCATAGGCTCTTTTGATCTTCTGTTGATACTTGGCTATACGAAGAGAAGCTTGATCTCGTAGTTCTTCAGAGAAGTCTAGATCATTGATCCGAAGTTCTTCATTGACTCCTTCTTCAACAGCTTTGGTCTTCAAAGTACTTGATATATTTTCTGTTGGGAGTATTGCTTCCGATCCATATGTTAGACGAAAGGGTGAGAACCCTGTGGATCTTCTCGGAGTTGTGCGATACCCCCAAAGAACTTCAGGTAGGACTTGCTCCCACAATCCTTTCTTGTCGTTGAGTTTCTTCTTGAGTATATCAAGTATAGCTCTGTTTGAGGCTTCAGCTTGACCATTGCATTGAGGATATCTTGGAGTTGAATAGAATAGCTTGATACCGTTGTTCAGACAGAACTCTCGGAATTTGTCTGAGTCAAATTGAGCTCCATTGTCAGCAACAAGAACTTGAGGTGTGCCAAACCTTGAGAAGATGTTGTGCCGAATGAATTTGATCACTTCGTCGTCAGTCTCTCGAAAGAGGGGCACAACTTCAACCCATTTGGTGAAGTAATCAGTAGCCAGCAGTAGATATTTCTTCTTGCTTGGAGTTGGAGGGAAATAACCCAAGAAATCTAACCCCCACTGATGGAAAGGCCAAGGACTTGATAATTGATGAAGTTCATCTGCAGGGAGATGGATAGCTCGAGCGTGTCGTTGGCAAGGCTCGCATCTTTGAACGACTTGTTGAGCATCCCTTGCCATTGTTGGCCAGTAATACCCTTGTAGCTTCGTCTTGGCTTCAAGAGATCTTCCTCCCGAATGATTTCCACAAGCTCCAGAGTGGATATCAATCAGGATTGATTGTGCTTGCTCGGGACCAAGGCACTTGAGCAACATCCCGTTGTGAGATTTGAAATATAAATCTTCACCTTGCAAAATGTAGCACGGGAGCTTCCTCTGAAGTCTTCGGGCTTGATTTGGATCTTCCGGCATTTTGCCATGCTTGAAGAAGTCGAAAATTGGTCTTCTCCAGTCTTGAAGTTGATCTCCACCCCCAGATTCTTTTGTAGTAGTAAGGATCTGTTGATCGGGGATGGTCTTGGGCAATTCTTGATAATCAATTTGTATCTGCCTTTCTCCGAGCGAGTCTCCAAGGACGGAGGCAGCATTAGCTAGAGCATCTGCTTCCCGATTCTCTGCCCTTGGAATTTGAATGAATTCAATTGTAGTAAAACGTTGTTGAAGACGTCGTACTAAGGCCAAGTAGAGTTGCATTCTTTCTTCACGAGCTGTGTACTCTCCATTGATTTGCCTTATGATCAACTGGGAGTCGCTGTAGATGATGATTCGATCTACCCCCAGAGATTCTGCCATTTCGAGTCCGGAAATGAGTGCTTCATATTCAGCTTCGTTATTGGTGGCATTAAACCCAAGGAGAGTGGCCTTCTGGAGATGATCAAGTTCGGGGGATATTAAGACTATCCCAGTTCCCGAACCGATCGAACTTGATGCTCCATCAGTATAAAGCTTCCAAGGAGGAGTTGCAGCAATAACTTCAAGACTTGGATCAATTGTTGTTGCAGGATTGATCGGAGGATTATCCTCATCTTCCAAGCGCATGTCTACATCTTCTTCCCAAGTGATGGGGTCTTCAACTGGAAAGTCAGCTAGAAAATCAGCAATTGCTTGACCTTTGATAGAAGTGCGAGATTCGAATTGAATCCCCAGAGCGCTCATTTCGATCACCCATTTGGTCATTCGACCAGCTCGACCAGCTTTGTCAATGATATCTTTGAGTGAGTGTTCTGAAATGACAGTAATCTGGTGGGAGACGAAGTATGGTTGAAGACGACGCGATGCAGTGAGCAAGGCCAAGATGACCTTCTCAGTTTTTGAGTAGCGAGTCTCAGCTGGAAGGAGAGTATGGCTGATGTAATAGACTGGATGTTCGACGCCTTCTCTTCTACTGACTAAGACCGCGCTGATTGCTTGATCGGTCACGGCCAGATAGAGCCACAAGTCTTCTTTTGGCAATGGAGCAGTCAGGATGGGAGCTTGCACAAGATACTTCTTGATGCTTTGAAATGCCTCTTCACAGATTGGACTCCAGCCGGATGTATCCGCCTTTCGTAGTTTGTCGAAGAGGGGCTTACATTTGTCGGAAGATTTTGAAATGAATCGATTGAGTGCTGCTAACCTTCCAGTGAGGCGTTGAACTTCTTTTCGATTTGTAGGTGAAGGCATATCAATGATGGCTCGAATTTGATCGGGATTGGCTTCGATACCCCTCCTGGTCACAAGATGACCCAGGAATTTGCCAGATTGAACTCCAAAAGCGCACTTGGCTGGATTGAGCTTCATTCGATACTTTCGGAGGACTTGGAAGGTTTCAGCCAGATCAGATAGATGTTTGCTCCGAACGGAACTCTTAGTGAGGAGATCATCGACATAGACTTCGACGTTACGACCGATCTGATCTTCGAACATTTTGGTGACTAGCCTTTGATAGGTGGAACCAGCATTTTTGAGGCCGAATGGCATGACATTGTAGCAATAAAGGCCTCGGCTAGTCACAAAACATGTCTTCTCTTGATCATCAGCGTGGAGCGGAATTTGATTATATCCGGAATACCCATCCATGAAAGACAATAGCTCGCGGCCAGCAGTGGCGTCGACGAGTCTATCTATCCTTGGCATGGGAAAAGGATCTTTGGGGCAAGCCTTGTTGAGATTGGTAAAGTCGATGCAGACTCTGACTTTCCCATTCTTCTTTGGAACAGCCACTATATTAGAGATCCAAGTTGGATACTCTACTTCTCGGATGAATCCGGCTGCGAGTAGCTTGGTAATTTCTTCTTGAACAGCAACTTGCAGCTCTGGTCGAATGGTGCGAGGCTTTTGCTTGACAGGCTTCACCTCTTCTTTGATCGCAAGTCGGTGACAAGCGTCATCTGGATTGATACCAGGCATGTCTTCGAAACACCAAGCAAAGACGTCGATATTGGACTGGAGGAAGGATACCATGTCTTGCGCTTCTGCGTCGCTAAGACCGGTACCAATAAATGTTTGTCGAGGGAGATCTCCGCTGCCTATGTTGATCGGGATGATTTCTTCAATTGAAGGTGATGCTTCCCATTCGATTGGTGGAGGTTCGGTCAGCGGAATCTCCTTTGATTGCTATTTGGAAGAGGGACCAGCTTCATCTCGTGGCCGTTTTGGAGGAGCAATGTTAATCTTTCGATCTGTCTTTGCCGCAGCAGCTTCACAAGACCTTCCAGCTTGCTGATCGCCTCGAATGCAGACGATGCCTTCTCCAGTTGCAAACTTGAGTAGTTGATGGTAAGAGGAGGAGATGGCATTGATCTGATGGAGGAATGGTCGCCCAAGAATGGCGTTGTAGCTAGACATTCCTTCGACGATTGCAAACCTCACCGAGACTCGAGTCTCTCGGCTGAGGTCGATGGTAAATCTGGATTCGCCCACTGTGATGATTTGTTCACCATTGAAGCCGGTGATCACAGTCAGGACGACGTCGAGGCTTTGATACTTATGTCCCAGACGTTTGAAACAGTCTGAGAACATAATATTGATAGAGCTTCCGGTGTCGATGAGGATCCGGTTGACAGTGCTGCCGTCGATGATGAGTTTCAAGACCAGGGGGTCTCGATGTGGAGTATGAACTCCTTGAAGATCGGTGTCGTTGAAGACGATTGATGGCCAAGAAAGACCTTCGATGGGTTTCTCGATCCAGGTATCTTCTTTGCTCGCAGTAGAACGAACGTGGAAGATGCGTCGAACTTGGCGATCCACCTCTTTCCCAGTCAGACTTTGATTGTGCAATGTTCCATGAATACCAAAAATATTGGCATTCACAGAGATAGTTTGCCGGTTAGAGGAGATTTGATGTATCCAACACACTTCTTTCCCCTTTGCAGAGGTCCGATGTTGATTGTGTCCGCCTCTAACAAACTCTTGAAGATGGCCTTCTCGCAATAGGTCTTCAAGATGGAATTTCAGCCGAAAACACCGATCGGTGGAATGGCCGTGACTTCGATGGAAGTCGCAGTAGACTGTTTTGTCTGCTGTGAATTTGGAATTCGGCTGAAGAGGATTAGGCCTCCGAACGAACTCTTTATGTTGAATGCGGTCGAGTATCTGTTCGACCGGCAATTCCACTCGGTGAAAGTGGTCTTCGTTGGAGATCGACGTCCATCATTCTTTGATCTTTTGTTGGCCAGAGGGGCTGCTGCTTCAGCGTTGTGAGCCTTTGCAGCATACTTAGGAGTTTCTCTTTCAGCAGGCCTTCTCTTAGTTTCTCGCCCTTTCCGAGCGACTTGATCGTCTTCCACCTCAATCTCTCTTTGAATTCGGTCAAACATTGCTCCCAGAGAAGGAGGGGGATTGCGGATGAAGTCGTTGTAGATGTGTAGATCAAAGCGGAGAGCGTTCTGGAAAGCCAACATGATGGCTTCATCATCCAGATGTCTTCCAGAGAGAGCAGCATGCTCGTTGCGAAACCTCCTCGTGAAGCTGCGAAGAGTCTCGTCTGCACCCATCCGCAGTCGGTAGAGAGAGTCGAGTTTCTTCTCTGGCTTTAGATTGAGTTGATAGTGCTGCACAAAGAGGTTAGCCAAAACACCGAATTGGGTGATGGACCCAGCTCGGAGATTGTGATACCAGTCGAGCGAAGGCTCATCGAGACTTCCCGCGAAGGTGCGGCAGAGCACGTTGTTTTCCTCTTCGTGTGGTGTTAGAGCTTGCTTGAAAGCAAGTATATGGAGGCTTGGATCTCCTCTAATACAGTTGAATTTGGGGAGGATAGGAGTTCTCCATCCTCTTGGAAAGGTGGTCTCGAAGAGACTTCGATGTAGTGGCCCGGCAGAGGAGTAACCGTCCCTACGACCTAGAGGTGGGTCAAGAGGCAAGATCGCAAGGTCTTGCTCTGGCATTGAAGTGTTTGCCGGTCGAAGTCGGTGTCGAAGGTCCGATCCAAGTCCACGTTGGAGTGGAATGGAAGGGGAGACTCTACTCTTTGAAGGAGCGCCTTTCATTTGGTGCTTCCTTGGCATGTTGAGCTTCGATGGTGCTCTTTTGTCGCAGTTACGACCAGATGAGGATTGGGAGGACTCGTCTTCAAGACGATCCCAGACACTCTGCTTCCAAGGAGCAGCAGAGGGAGTTGGGTCGCGTCGAATCCTCTCGAGAGCATCAGTGCCCATTGACCTCCGTTGTTCGGAGTGAATTGAATGTCGAGGAGGATCAACCCTCTCACTTGCGGAGGGGATCGGAATAGCAATTCCAGCTTCGAAAGCTGCCTTCTTCAGAGCATCCCTCTCAGCAGTGAGGGTGGCGTTTTGCTTCGCCAATTGGAGTAGTTGGAAATCGATTGCAGAGATCTGGTAAGTCGATGGAGGATCTTCAGCAGGAGCAGGGACAGTCTGCCCAATTGATTGATGAGGATGAGGGGCGATCGGTCGATCGACTGATCTCCCGCTTCCTGAATGAACCCCCATTTCGGGGACAGCAAGGGGCTGCCCGAAATTGAGCCTTTGACTCATTGAACGAGTCTCAGGACGAGGTTGATGTTGAGTGTTACTTCCTTCTGGTTGACCCTGGTGTTTGGTTCTCGCCATTCAGAGTGCGAAGGGTACAACGAGATTGCTGACGTCCGATTAGTTGTCTGATCAACCGAGGGGGCGAGGAAGTTTGGCTATTGATCTGGTAGTCGAAGTAGAGAGGACACGGCTTCTCGCTCGGATCCCACAGACGGCGCCAAACTGTGGGGGAAAATCTTCGTGCCGACCCGAAGATTCTCGCAGCACCAGTCAATTGGAGTCGAAGTTGATGTCGAAGATCGTTGATCGATCTGTTGATTGAGATCTGTTGATTGAAGTCGAAGCCTTTTGATATGCAAACAGAGGAATGCAATCAGAGAAATTGTGACACGAGATGTGATCTCGGAGTTCAGCCGAAGCCTACGTCTCCGTGCTATAGGGAGCAACCCGAATTCACTAACACTTCTGTTGAAGTGACCTCGACAGGCCGAGTGTCACTGGGGATCTTCTGATCCCTTCGAAAGAGAAAAGAAGATCAACGAGAGATGGTAGATCGGAGTTAGAAAATCCCAGAGCTCTGGTTCTGAAAGTCAGATCTCAGAGTGGAAATCAGAATTCCGGATTTTAGATTTTCGATCCTTTTACATTCGAAGGCTCTGCTATTTATAGGATTCTCTGGTGGCAAATGGCGGTTTTCTGCTGTTGTATCTGGGGATTCTCCAGACTCGTGAGCCTACCGGGCAGGGCCGGTAGGTCCCGTGGTAGTCCTCGTGGGCCCACCAGGCAGGGCCGGTGGGTTCCGTGGTAGTCCTCGTGGGCCCACCAGGCAGGGCCGGTGGGTCCTGTGGTAGTCCTCGTGGGCCCACCAGGCAGGGCCGGTGGGTCCTGTGGTAGTCTTCGTGGGCCCACCAGGCAGGGCCGGTGGGTCCTGTGGTAGATTTATGCCAAAATTTGCACCCACACTACACCCGAGCCACCCGGGTCCCGGCCACACTTGTAATCTGGTTTTGCACAATAAAGTCGACCCGTACCTTTTCTGCGTATACAGATTTCTGGTTTTCGCTAAGTAATCTCGAAATCGCGTTCTTTAAGCCGAACGGCATTACCTTTTCCCCGCAGCCGTTGGACCCGGCCCCCGCGCCCGACCCGCTCGCGCCCGCCACCCTGCACGCCGGCCGCCACGCACCCCGCGTGCTACCGCCGCCCCCCCCCCCCCCCCCCCGCGCGCCGCTGCCGCCCGCGTGCCGCCGTTGCCTGCGCACCACCGCACCGCGGCCCCGCAGCTGCCGCTGCTGCTTCCACGGGCCGGAGCCGAAGAAGAAGAAGAAAAAAAAAAGAAGAGAAAAAGAAAAGAAAAAAAAAGAAAGGAAAAAGAAAAAGAAAAAGGAAAAGAAAAGAAAGAAAAAGAGGAAGGAGGAAGAGAGAGGCGGCGAAGGCGACCCGCACCTCAGCCGCGCTCCTCCATCCTCCCCGCCTCGGTCCTCGCCGCATCGTCATTTCGAGCCCGCCTTCGCTACGACCTCCAAATCGCGCACCATCGCCGCCGACGAAAGAGGCGACACCGGGAAGATGGAGCAAGTCGCGTGCAACCCCAGGCAGCTCTCTTCCGACGGCGGTCTCCAGAAGCCGGCAGAACCTTCGCAAAGAAGCACAATGGCGGATGAAGGGGGTAGGGGTCCTTAAATAGACTCCCAACCCCGCCCACAAAAGGAATCAAGGACAAGCGCTCTACGATTCCTACGTGTCCAAACCCTACACGTTCTCATCGACGCACTCGTCCTTGAGGGGGCATTTGTAGACACACGAATTTCGTATGACCCGGACCCGACTTACGTGTGCCAACGCGGATGCAAACCCGACACGCAGACCCGACTCGCACGCACCAGTGCGGACCCGGACCCGATTCGCACCCAGCAAAAGAGGAGCGGACCCCACGCTTAAAGGGGGGGCCGGCCCCTACTAGGGTCCGAACCCCATGGGGCCGGCCCTGCTAGGACCCGAACCCCATGGGGCCGGCCCTACTAGGACCCGAACCTCATGGGGGGCCGGCCGGCCCTGCAAGGAAAGAAAAGAAAAGGAAAGAAAAGAAAGGAAAGAAAAGAAAAGGAAAGAAAAGAAAAGGAAAGAAAAGAAAGAAAAGAAAGTAAATACCGCCATGCGCGGGGGGAGGTTGCGTATGAAGTCTGCACACACGCGAATCTGCGCCGATCCCTCGATCCGACGCACAAGAAGAAGCGTCCGATCGCTATCGATTTCGTGCGCAAAATCCAGCCATAATTGCCCCGTCAGGAAAAGAAAGCGAATGAAGACTTATTCCCCTCATCAATGGATGAATAAATCGTGGGTAATTATGAGAGAGATATTAAAGGGATTTTAAATTAAAACTTCCCATATCTCTCCCCCCCCCTTTTCCTATAAATAGAGGGGGTGGGGGAAAGCTCAAGGGGTCGATCGGTTGAAGACTGAAGACGAAGCGCGGGAGCTCTGCGAAAGAGGAGACGCTTCTTCATCGACCCAAGGCTTTACGAGGCACGGGCAAGCCTGTCCCGCCGGGATCGGCTTAGTCCATTGAAAGCCCTCATCAACGTGAAGACCCTTGCACACGAAGATCAAGACTTCGACTCCGTGCACGAAGAAGAAAGCTCAGAGAAGAAGACCCTTCGACTCCGAAGACGCCAGAAGCAAAGGCCGGAGAAGAAGCTCGGAGCGGCACTACCCTGTCGGCTCCAACAAATCCTCGACCCCGATCAAGCTCCAAAGCCTGGAGGAGAGAAACGAAACGTCATCAACCCGTCACCTTCGACAAACGTCTGCGCCATCCACGAAGAAGATAGTCTGGAGCAGACCGCCTGAAGCGTCGCTACCCCCGTCATCTTCATCAACAAAAGCCGACACTACAACCGTCGCACGTAGACCGTCGCTACCCCCACCGTCTTCACCAACAAAAGCCGACGCTACAACCGTCGCACGGAGATCGGTGCTACCCCCACTATCTTCGAAAGCGTTCTTCGACTCCGATCACGCCAAGGAAGCCCGGAGAAGAAGAGAAGTCCAGCCGACACCCAAACCGTCGAAGCACCGGAGAAGTAACCCACGTCGTTCGAAGAAAAAGATCGAGTCAACGCTGAAGCTAAAGCCTTCGCAAGTAGCCAAAGCAAAGCCCCAGTAAAGCCCGCGCTAAAGCAACACAAGTGCCAAAGCCAAGCGACTACGCCGGCCACGAGCAAAAGCACCGCACGTTCTAGCCGATACGACGCGAAGTCCGAAAGAACGAAAGCATCGCAAGTCTCTCCCGGCTACGTCCAAGCGCAAGCGCCGAAGCAAAGCAAAAGCCAGAGCCACGCCAGAGCCAAGCCAAAGCCAAAAAACCAAAGCCAAAGCCGATGCCAAAAGCACGATCGACGCCGCGAACTGACGATCAAGGACGCCGAGGTTGAGCAAGGAGCGAGGAAGACACGAAGACTGAGGAACGAAGCTGAAGACCCCCTAGCCGAGGAAGCGCGAAGCCCGGAAGGGACCAAAGAAACGGCGAACATTCCTTAGCCTCTGAAAACCCTCACCTTGTAAAACCCCTGTCCTTGGCAACTCCTTCAGAGCTCTCGCACGAACACCACGTGGAGACGCGGATCAAAGGGATCCTCCAGAAGATCTTTCCCACAATCCCCTGATCAAAACTCGCCGCAACCCGGACTCGCTACACCCGAGCCACCCTGGTCCCGGCCACACTTGTAATCTGGTTTTGCGCAATAAAGCCGACCCATACCTTTTCCGCGCATACAATGATCCTCTGAACTATGACGAAGCAATGGTATCCTCTGACCATGCAGTATGGCAGAAAGCCATGAAGGTAGAACTGACATCGATATCCCAAAACTCGGTCTGGATACTTGTAACATCGTCTTACAATATTAAATCTGTTGGGTGTAAGTGGATGTACAAAAGAAAAAGAGGTCCGGATGGTACCGTTGAGACTTACAAAGCTAGACTAGTCGCTAAGGATTATACCCAGCGAGAAGGGATCGACTATGACAAAACCTTTTCGCCAGTGGCTATGCATAAGTCAATTCGGATCCTCTTGTCCATTGCAGCCCATTATGATTGAAAGATCTGGCAAATGGACGTCAAGACCACATTCCTAAATAGGGATTTGGAAGAAGACATCTATATATCCCAGCCTCTAGGCTTTGTTGTAAAAGGTCAGGAAAGTCTAGTGAGCAAGTTGCAAAGGTCCATTTATGGACCGAAGCAAGCATCCAGAAGTTGGAACATGCGTTTTGATCAGGCTATCCAGTCTTATCGATTTGAACAGAACATGGATGAACCATGTGTTTATAAAAGGAGCGATAAGACTACAATAGTTTTTTTGGTACTTTACATCGATGATATCCTGCTTATTGGAAACGATATTGGAACGTTGTCTACAGTGAAGGTGTGGTTATCCTCTTAATTTGACATGAAAGACCTGGGTGAAGCGAGTAATATTCTGGGGATCAAGGAAACTCGAGATCACCAGAACAAGACTCTCTCGCTGTCACAGTCAGCCTACATAGATACTATCTTGGTCAGATTCAGTATGCACAACTTCAAGAAGGGACTGGTTCCATTCAGACATGGAATGAAATTGTCCAAGGATCAGGATCCTAAGACTCCTGAGGAGAGGGAAAAGATGCAGAAGATACCTTATGCTTCAGCTAGAGGGAGTCTGATGTATGCTATGTAGTGCACGAGACCAGATATATGCTATGCATTAGGTATGATGGGCAGGTATCAGTCAAATCTGGATCCAGGGCACTGGACTGCTGTGAAAAGTATACTCAAGTATCTCCGTAGGATGAGAGATTATGAGTTAGTTTACTCTTCACAGGAATTGATACCAATTGGGTATGCGGATTCTGACTTTGCATCAGATCCTGAATCCAGGATATCGACGTTAGGGTTTGTGTTTTCATTGGAAGGAGGCGCTGTCAGTTGGAGGAGTGTGAAGCAGGGATGCATCGCGGATTCGACAACAGAGGCAGAGTACGTTCCGACGTGCGAAGCAGGCAAGGAGGCGGTGTGGCTCAAGAAGTTCCTCACAGACTTAGGATGTGTACCAGGAGCTTAAGATCATATTGTCCTTTACTGCGACAATATTATAGCGGTAGCACAATCCAAGGAGCCAAGATATCACCAGAAGAGTAAGCATATCGAACGAAAATACTATATTATCCGGGACTTGCAGAAGCGAGGGGAGGTTGCAGTGACTCAAATGGCGTCTGCAGATAATATGGCGGACCCTTTCACAAAGGCGTTACCGACCAAGGCTTTTGAGAAGTATGTGGATGCCATGGGAGTTAAGATTGTTGTTCCTCGCTGGGCCAAGTGGAAGATTGTTGTAGCTCATGTGTCCTGAGAATGGATTTTCTATATTACCATTAATAAAGATGACTTTGGTTATTACTTTAATTAGAATACTACTTTAGTATATGTTAATACACATATAATAAAGGACCCTAGGGAACACAGTAGGCCACTGAGGTGTATGGTGGATCCATGCTTGGGAGACCCAGTGGACCAGTTGTGTGTAAACCTAGAACTAGTTCACAACTTAGGTGATGTCGGTCGCTTCACCGAGAACAAGCTATTGGCAGGTAGAGGATGTGGTGAAGTCTCCACCACGGGAACGTGGGATTCCCATTCACCTGACCAAGCACGATGATCGTGTTGAACAGGAACTAAGATGCTGCACAGTTCAGTGATTCAGACATTGGTGCATAAACCGTCTTACTACTATAGATAATCTGTCCTTAACCCTGAGGGACCATGTACACTAGGTGTGACGACCAAGATCCAATAGGCCAATAGCCAAGAGCCAAGACTCCTGAGGCGGGAATGCCAAGATGGATGAGGTGAGGTGAGGTGAGGTGAGGTGTACAAGGCCATGAGTTAGCCCCACATCGCTTGGAGAGAAGGAGATCCTGAGCTGCTTATATAATTTCCCCTCCCAAACATAAAAGACGTGTTTTAAAACCGTGCGCCGCTACGGAATTCGCAAGAACTCCGTAGTTAAGCGTGCTCGGGCGAGAGTAGTACCAGGATGGGTGACCCCCTGGGAAGTTCTCGTGCGGGCACGGGCAAAGCGGACAAAATCTTGTGTGTTTGGGGCGGATGTTACAAAATGGTATCAGAGCCAGTTCTCCTCGCAATGGGGGGGTCTAACCCTACACGAGGACGTGTAGCCCTAAGGGAGGTGGATTGTGACGACCAAGATCCAATAGGCCAATAGCCAAGGGCCAAGACTCCTGAGGCGGGAATGCCAAGATGGATGAGGTGAGGTGAGGTGAGGTGAGGTGAGGTGTACAAGGCCATGAGTTAGCCCCACATCGCTTGGAGAGAAGGAGATCCTGAGCTGCTTATATAATTTCCCCTCCCAAACATAGAAGACGCGTTTTAAAACCGTGCGCCGCTACAGAATTCGCAAGAACTCCGTAGTTAAGCGTGCTCGGGCGAGAGTAGTACCAGGATGGGTGACCCCCTGGGAAGTTCTCGTGCGGGCACGGGCAAAGCGGACAAAATCTTGTGTGTTTGGGGCGGATGTTACAAAAACCGTGCGCCGCTACGGAATTCGTAAGAACTCCGTAGTTAAGCGTGCTCGGGCGAGAGTAGTACCAGGATGGGTGACCCCCTGGGAAGTCCTCGTGTGGGCACGGGCAAAGCGGACAATGTCTTGTGTGTTTGGGGCGGATGTTACACTAGGCTAACCAGTTATGTGGTGCTTTAATATGCCAATGTGTGCGGGCCTTCCATAGTCCAATACCACGGTACGTTGGGTTACCCGGATGGCGCTTGAGTGTCATATAATCCCTACAGGTTATCCGACGTTCAGTGTTGGATGGGTGCATTTTGATGAGTCAATTTATCCATACAATTAACCCAGGCCTGGTGGTTATCAGTATAACTGATAATATTCCGGATGCTAGGCATAGCACCGAAAGGTGTGTAGTGTTATATATGGCAAGTCATCAATTCCTAGTCATATGATCGATCGAGATCTGACGGTGCTCCCCACCGCCCGAGTCGTATCATGGCACCAGTAATAGGAGGGACTAAGGATTATCATAGAATAGTAGAGAACATGGTTACGAGGGAGCAACATAAGTTTAGGATCACTAGAGTTCAACTCGCGTCGCACTTTGGAAGGCTATGCAGGTTAATCGGATTAGGGCTGATTAACGGAACTTTCGGTATGTTACCAGAACAGTTAATCAGGGATCCGGTTGGAGCTAGAGATCCCGAACCCTGAAGTTCCCACCATGTCGTTGCGTGTAGAAATTGTTCCCCGATCTGGTTGGATACGTTGGATGCGAAGTAGTGCGATGGAGCGCAAGCCCGGAGCCTAAGAACCTAATTCACAAGTATTAGGGACCGTAGGGGTATTTTGATAAATACTGAAATATGGCTCAGAACATATTGAATATGGATCTTAGAATGAGCTGAATAAATCTAGAAGCTCATAGGCGCTGACGGAACTCGATTCCGAGTAGCGCACCTCACTCAATCTCTCTTGCAGTGTTTCACTTTTCGTGAAGGGAGTTTTCGTCCAGGCTTCACGATAGACACTTGGAAACCCTAAAAATCGCCCCCTCTCATCCCTTTCTTGTAGGGGCCGGCCCTAGCTTGCTTGCAGCACTAGAAGACCGGCCCTATAAGAGGAATAGAGAGGGAGGGGCCGGCCCAAGCCTCTCCCCTCTCCAAAAATCCGAACCCCTCTCCCTCTCTCCCTCTCTGAGGTTTTGGCCAAGGAAGAAAGGGAAAGAAGAAGGAAGAAGAAGGAGGAAGGAAGGAGAAGGAAGAAGAGAGAAAGAGAAGGAGGAGATCTCATGGCTCGCCATCGTCTTCGCAACGAATTCCTCTGTCGGCTCGTAGTCCTTGCACTCAGAGATAGGACTTCGAGGATTCCTCTATTCGCAAAGGACAAGGTGTCATCCGACAGCTTTCCTTGCGATTCACGTACGGTTCATCATCGTTCCGTTCTCTTCGGATCATAGATCCACAAGGTATGATGATTCTAAACACCAAACTAGATACATGCATGTCTTCTGTAGATTGTAGTATGCCTCTATGGTGTCCACACATATGTCAAGATCAAAGATTTGCATGTAGATTGTTTTGAAGAATTAATTGTAATGAAACATACACCGTATGATCTTCGGATCTATCTTTTGCTTCCGCTGCGACTCTGATAACAGTATCCAATTCCAACAGTGAGGAGCATGTGCAAGTGGAAAGGTGAAGCAAGTTTCGAAAATGGCTCCGGGTCGACTAACGACAATAGAGATGCCAAGGTTGACAGCCATGAAAATCAAGTATCGTTCTTCGAAGATGATGGAGTGGTAATCTTGGCAGGATTGGATACTTGATAGTGGCATCACACACAACATTTGTTAACATAGTGCATGTTTCATCACCTATGCGGAGTGTGAAGGTGGTGTTGGAAATAAATCCATGGTAGAGGCCCACAGCGGAAGTAAAGAGAAGGTCCGAGGACCGTGAGCGGTGTGCGTTACATATCAAAATTTTCATCGAAACGATCTACATATGCATGTATGAATCTAGCATGGCAACAACGCGAACCCCTAACGATGATCTAACACGAAAGAACAATCTAGCATGTATGCATGTTCTAATTATGTTAGATCTACTTATTAGAGATCATACCTGCGTGCGGAATCTTTCACCGCGACAAATTTCTTCTTTGTCGATGGAGACGGGCTCGGATCTGCTCGACATAGCTTTGGTGCGACGGCTATAACTTTCTGATCCGAACTCCGATTGGGCTGAAATTTGGACTGTAGGTAGCCAACTTCGAGACGCAACTTTTGCAACAAGTTTTATGTCGTTTGGACTTCTGTAGCTCCCGAAATTGCAGAAAAAACACTGATTTTCTGTGCAGGTTCTGGACAGCAAAAGGTTGCGGGAGATGCCTTCTAGTTCACCCGATCTCACACGATGCACGGCAACTCATCGATGGATCTCTGAGTGCCTCCATATAATGAGCCTTCTCCTTCTATGAAACACCACGCGAGGAAGACGAGTCGCCATCCAATGGCGCAAGCGAGGGAGAGAGAGACGAGAGAGGAGATGCGAAGAGAGGCGAGGGGGCGGCTAGGTTTCCCCATGGCTTGCATGGCCGGCCCTAGGGCTTGCCCATGCATCTAATTTCATCCCCCCCTCTCTCCTTTTACCTTATATAGGGACGGCCTTATCCTTATGGATAAGCCTAGCGGATAAGTTTGATAAATTCAAACCTCTCCCTATATATCTCTTCATTTATCTCTATCTTTTCCTTGTTTTTGAAAACGGTCAAAACGAGTCAGTTTTCTGCGCCTCATGACCGGACCTTTCATCAGAGGCAACAACCTCCTGAAACCAATAGGAACAGCCTTGACCAGTCTATCAACACTAAGGGCCGGCCCGCCTAGTACATAGTGACGCATGGTATGACCAAAACGCCCTTATGTCACTAGTTGGCCGTTCCTCGTGTACGAGACTTTGCAAGACACACATAAGTGAAGTGCACCAGTGATTTCACTATTCTCTGAGGTTCCCGTAGGGTGTCTCTAGTGAAGTCAACTAGTCAACTCGCAACATATCCCGGTGCATCGCACCCATGTGGCAAAGTCCACTTATGACAAGGAATTGCTATATGCGTCTCTGCACTAACCTAGGGTTTCCCCTTAGTGCACACACGTAGCTACGCATCTACTATGCACTAGTGCAAAGCACTCACGGAGCATATGCTTGGACTTCTCGCTTCCTCTAACTACATTCTGTGTTTCGAGGAGATGGTATAAGAACCGTACATAATGTCGATAAGGTAGAACCTTCATGGACCAGGGTTCATGGCTTCCAACTCAGACTCGATCGACACACTACCTGAGTGTACCATCGATCCTTTGAGTCCGAGTTAACCTGCGTAGCCACCCAGAGTGCGACGCAGGCTGCACTCCAATTCCCCTGGACTTACTATGTTCTCCCTCATACCCCTGCTCTTCGCTTAGTATGGTAAACTCGCTGTCCCTCCACTGGTGCCATGATGCAACTCGAGCGGTGGAGAATACCGTCAGACTCGAGTGCTCTTATGACTCGGTTCCTTCCAGGTTGACCACATACATCGTACCTCCAATCACTCTGACGAGCAACCGGATCCGTCACCAGTCCAATTGATGACCACCTGGCCAGGGTTTAATACGACGTAGGTCAGACCATGGAACGCACCTCCCGTTAGGGGAGTGAATAGCCTGCAGAAGTGACATGCTGATGCAACGCCAGTCGGGTAACCCAGTACACTGTGGTTTTGGATCACTGCATCCGGATCCTCACACATTGATGCGCCAAAGCACCACACAACTGGTTAGTCCACTAGACATGGTTCCTCAGGGTTTATGACCGTTTTACCCTAAGTAGAAACACAGTTTAGTGCACCAATGTCTGCTCATCGATCTGTGCACCGTGTTGGTTCTGTTTGGCCACAGACACTGTGCCTGGTAATGATCGGGGTGGAGACACCCATGCTCTGTTATCCCAACAGCCTATCCTGATAGGGCGACCAACCCTGATCAGAGCTGTGAACATATTTAGGTTACATGGGACCAGTCCCTTGAGTCTCCGACTCAAGAGGATTACCATGTAGCCATGGCTCTCTGTTCTGTAATCAGAACACGTACTAAGGTATGTACCAATATGCAATCCTATATTATCAATCATATATAGCTAAACTATAGGTTTTTACGAGCTGTAGACCTCACTAATTCTAACAATCTCCCACTAGGTCTAACGAGGAATAACGGTGTTGAGCTCTGTAGCTTCGACATGCTGCCCAAAAGCCTTTGCAGGAATTCCCTAAAGGAATTGGCAGCATTGTCTGTAGATTCTACCTCAGTACTGCTACTTGCATTTCCTCCTATAACTGTCAGATCAAGTGGAGTTTGTTCTTGATGGGCTTCCCCTCACAGTGATGCCTAGTCTCCTTGGACCTTGCTTACCGCTCTTCTGTTGTAACAACAGATAACTGAGCCTCTGGTATGCGTCCCAAGTTCTCTAAGAACTTCCTAAGCTATACCACCTAGTAGACTACCTCGCACGCAACAACGTGCTAAGCCTCTGTGGTAGAGTCTGTGATGCACTCTTGTTTCACACTCTACCAACTACCGCTTCTAATCCCATGATAAAAAATAATCCCTGAAATCGATTCTCTGGAATACACATCTGACACCAAAGTCAGATCCTGTATGTCCAATCGATATCAGGACCTGTGAAGTGCAAGCTAACTCACAATCCTTACATAATGAGGATTTCTGAGTATACCCTTTACATCGGTCCAGAGATCTGGACCCGGGTTTGACTAAAACCGACCCATCTTCCTGCTACGTAATAGATATCTAGCCTCGTAAACCGAATCTGGCTAGAATCTTATTTTCATACGTAGCCTGTGATAGCAAGAGAATCTTGCTCTGGTTATCTCGAGTTACCTTGATTCCCAAAGCATAACTCGCCTCACTAGGGTCTTTCACATCGAATTGTGATGACTACAAACCTTTACCGTAAATAATATTCCTACGTCATTTTCAATCAGTAGAATATCGTTAACGTAAAGTACTATATACACCCTTGTAGCTATTTCACCTTTCTTGTACCAACTTGGTTTATCCTCATTCTGATCCAATCCGTGTGAGCGGATTCCCTTGATCAAAATAGACATTCCAGCCTGGATACTTGCATCAGTCTATAAATGGACCGTTGCAACTTGCATTCCATATCTTCCTAACCTGCTGACACAAAGCCTGGGGCTTCTTATCCATATGTCCTTTCCAAATTCCCGTTAGGGAATAACTGTCATGACATCCATCAACCAGATCTTCCAACTATAATGGGCTGTGATGGATTTAAGAGGATCCGTTATAGACTTAGGCATAGCTACCAGTGAGATGGTTTTGACATAGTCAATCCCTTCTCTTTTGGCAACTAATCTAGCTACTTAAGTCTTAATCGGGTGCTCTTCTTATACATCTCCTACACCCCGAAGGGTGATAGTGCTATAAGTGTCAAGACTGTTCCAAGGAACATTGATGAAAATTTGCCTCCATGGTCTTTTATCAATCAGAGCTATTGGAAGCTCCCACTACTTCTTCGTAGCTCTAGGGATCATCCTCCTGAAACTCTGGATTAACTATCAAAGTTTCTCCATAGTATCTTTTAGGAGCTCTGATGGTCCCACAACGACGAGGTGGTGGTGGTACAAAGGAAGCTCCCACTACTTCTTCGTAGCTCTAGGGATCATCCTCCTGAAACTCTGGATTAACTATTGAAGTTTCTCCATAGTATCTTTCAGGAGCTCTGATGGTCCCACAACGACGAGGTGGTGGTGGTACAAAAGTGAATTATTTCTATAGTGTCTAGTATACTAGTTTCTTGTATCATCTACTCCCACTACGTTTTTCAGATGCGCACTCTCTACCAGTACCCAGTAGTTCACCCAGAACTACCTTACAGATAAACTTATGGTCTATAATATAATCTTGGTCTAGGTAGATGGTGTTCGTAAAAATGATAACCTTTCTAACCACAAGATCATAAAACAGTCCACCTTATGCCTCCTAAGGGTAACCTACAAACAGATATACCTGGAACTACATCTCCATCTCATCCCTCTTGTCCTTTTGCACAAGTGCAGGACAACCCTATATCTCGAGAAACTATAGTGTCAGCTTTCGCTTAGACCATAGCTCTCTATAGGTCTGAGGCACTGATCTAGATGAGCGATAGTTTCATATATAAGCTACTGTTTTAAGGTACAACCCCACCAAAGGTGGGTAGTACACTTGGCGATATTCATCATACTACGGACCATGTCAAACAAAGTTCGATTCCTTCTCTTGGAGACTTCATTCTGACGTGTCATCCTTGGAGCATTTAACTGGGAGATAATCCCATGCTCCCTCAGGATCCTATGGAACTCGTCCGATAGTGACTTAGTCCTTTGATTAAATTGAAGAGTCTTCTATCGTCTAGACGCTCTTGGAACCATAGACGTCAAAATTAACTAACTCTCATACCTTCGTGGCCCTTTTAGTTATTCTGCCTTCCAGATTACACTCATAGGTTAGAAGGATCTCCGATGAATCTGTGAACAGAAACTTGGCCTTTATTTACCTCTAAATTTATCTGAGGCAAAATATCTAAATCAGAGGGGTTACAAATGGGGTAGATTCTCCGAAGGATTTAGATGAATTTCAATTAGACGCTGCAGCTGTCATGAAATCTATTTTCGAATTAGGATTAAATACAAAGAGATTATTCTGATCTATTCCTCTAGTAATGAAGCTATCTTTTCAGTTTAAGATACACACCTACGGTGCTGTCTAAAACTAAAAACTTCATTTACTAAGGTGGAAACAGAACTACATCTCTAAAAATCAAAATCCGTGTTTTGGAAAAATTAAGACAATCATATCTAACAGCTTCCACAGTGGCTTATGGCATCAGTACCTATGTTAGGATTAGTTCACTATAAAGTAACCTTCTACTTTCCTTGAATCTCTGTAGATACGAAGTCTACATTCCAAGAAGCAGAAGAACTACTACTAAATAGTGTTTTAACCCCTAACACACTGAGTCCATACTCAATCTTCAAATAGCCCCTAGACTCGCCAAAGCGGAGACACTTTCGTCTTTAGCGTTACCATACTTAGGAGTCCATACTAGTTTCTGTATTAGAATTGTTTTCGATCTCTTATAAGTTACTCCTTTAGGTTCTTCTAAAGAAGACCTAGGTTAAGCACTAAAGGCTTTGCCTTTAATCTTGATTTCATTCTTTGTCTCTTGGAAATCTCCTTAGAAGTTCTATATTTATCATCTCTAACTTGTTAAAGCTAAAGTCTCTGATAACGCCTTCGAAGGTTCCAGACAAGGATGCAAGGCAGACGTCTTCCATCACCTCGTCATCTGGCACCATGTCATTTGGAATCTAGTTCGATCTGGAACTGAAAGATGTGTTCCCGAACAAGCATACCCACTGACATCTCGGTACCGACAAATATCTTGGTGGATAAGCGATGAGTCTACCGACTCCGCCTTCCAAACATCTTATGCAAGTAAAACTTATTTGAGAAGACCCGGCATATCTCTGACTTGCTTCTAAAGAGTTGTCTGCAAGTCTGCTATAACATAGAACTTGCACATCTCCTTAGACTCTCGCTAGCCATTATATGCCCTAGTTAGTGCCCTAGTGATATCTGGACTCGTTAGGTCTAGTACAGGGATATTTAGATTGCTAGCCAATGTACGTTTACTACCCTAAGCATAAACTAAAGATAGCGCTTCCGCTCTACGTAGTTAGAGACCCGATAAGTGGTTCTCCCATGGGATAGCGGATAGGGGAACTATATGGTTGAATGAAAACGAATGCAAAATAACTTATTTTATGAATTTTGAAAATAAGCTAATTATATCCAAATGTCAATGCTACCCTCACAGCGAAGACACCTCTATGGATTAATTAACCATGTATGTAAGATCTCGGAATCAACTACACCTGCCCTAGGGGGCATCATGCAGCGTTAATCCGCTTACACGGGCCTTTCCTTGACCCAGTCCAAATCTGCCAACTAAGGGCTTTGATGGACCATGGTTATCTTTTGGCCAGTGCCACGTGATCCCCATTGTGCAAGCAACGGATGCCTCACGTCCACTTTGGATGCTTACCCACAAGCCTAGGTAGTTACGACACGGGAGTTCATGCGGCCCCCACTAGGGTGGGATAAAAAGCTCTTCTCTCCTGGCCCTATAACTGCCATATCCTGAAGGAGACCGCTAAGTTATCTGGCATGAAAAAACATAACCCTCACCCTAGGGGGTGTCGAGCTATACCCTTCCACCCAGACACAGAGCAGTTGGTTGTGGAGGCCAGAGGATCTCGACGAGTCCTCTTACACATCCCTTATTATAGTTGAGGGTTATTTAATGCAAGTATGAGTGTACACTAAGGTCACGACAACCTATAAACTAGACCCTGGTTATACCGTGCTCCCACTAGTGTTTCAAGCCTTTCGTGAAGCATTAATCGATCTCAGAATATCATAGTCCCTGCCTCAAGTGGATTTCTCCACTCAAGGGTCATATTACATATCCCAAAAACATCGATGCTCCGCAAACTTGGCTATCACGCTAATGCCCTGGAGCCTAGCCTAAGGTCAGACTGACTGGAAAGGTCTCCCACTACCATGGTGCCTCATTTATAAATTTGACGATTGATGTCATAGTAGAATTCCAACTCATTCTAGGTTTCGATGCTGGCCAAATAGGCACACCCGACTAATCGGGTGTTGACCTAATGGTGGCATAACCAAATATGAGAAATTCATGCTATCATCAAGGGTCAATTAAATAATAGGCATCACTAGTGGAATCCTATCCTAATAAGGTCGCTAGGACCCGAGGGGAAAGGGCATCCCTCTAATACAGATAATTAAATTATCGCATCGGGGTTCTCTACAGAAAAATAAAGAACTACTGAAAGAAACAAGCACACAACTGAATCAAGTTCAGGGTCCGACCCCTGAACCTGACTGGCACAGCGTAGGCTCTCTGTATCCTTCGCAAGGTTCCTCGATCCGGTGTAAGCCTCTGTATACGATCTCTTGACGCTTTCTGCCCTTTGTTGTCATCGTGTACGCTTTGCCGGATCGCCATCATCCTCCAAGGTTCCACTCGTCCTCCCGGTGGTGGATCTCCACGGTAAGCCCTCCTCTTCAATCTGTAACCGAAAAAGCTCTAGTACGCTTCGAGCAAGTACTCGCTCGTACACAATTTCCTAGAATGAAAAGGAAAACAAACCTAGCAAAAAGCCTAGGAATCAAGGGTGGTAAATCTTCACCTCTTGCCCGACTATGGCTCTAAAATCTATCCACACAGAGAAGAAAAAATATCCAGACAAAATCGCTAACACGGGGTCCGACCCCCGGTAGCAAGCAATCATATATCCAGAATAATTTTAGAAGTGACGCCCTGCAAGAATGATTCACAGAAAACACAAAATATATACTATGCATGATCTACTCGTAGAACCCCGATGGCTGCACATACTATTCATGCGCGCACATGACGACTTCATGAAAAACATGAAACACACACCACTAGGATGCTCTGATACCAATTGTTGGAAATTAATCCATGGTAGAGGCCCACAGCGGAAGCAAAGAGAAGGTACGAGAACCGTGAGCGGTGTGCGTTACATATCAAAATTTTTATCGAAACGATCTACATATGCGTGTATGAATCTAGCATGGCAACTACGCGAACCCCTAACGATGATCTAACACAAAAGAATAATCTAGCATGTATGCATGTTCTAATTATGTTAGATCTACTTGTTAGAGATCATACCTGCGTGCAGAATCTTTCACCGCGTCAAATTTCTTCTTTGTCGATGGAGACGGGCTCGGATCTGCTCGACATAGCGACATAGCTTCGGTGCGACGGCCATAACTTTTTGTTCCAAATTCCGATTGAGCTGAAATTTGGATTGCAAGTAACCAACTTTGAGATGCACCTTTTATGAGAAGTTTCATATCGTTTGGACTTCTATAGCACCCGAAATCGCAGAAACAACACTGATTTTCTGTGAAGATTCTGGACAGCAAAAGGTTACGGGAGATGCCTTCTAGTTCACCCGATCTCACACGATGCACGGCACCTCGTCGATGGATCTCTAAGTGCCTCCATACGATGAGCCTTCTCCTTCTACGAAACACCACGCGAGGAAGACGAGTCGCCATCCAATGGCGCAAGCGAGGGAGAGAGAGAGATGAGAGAGGAGATGCGAAGAAAGGAGAGGGGGCGGCTAGGTTTCCCATGGCTTGCATGGCCGGCCCTAGGGCTTGCCCATGCATCTAATTTCGTCCCCCCCTCTCTCCTTCTACCTTATATAGGGCCAGCCTTATCCTTATGGATAAGCCTAGCGGATAAGTTTGATAAATTCAAACATTTCCCTATATATCTCTTCATTTATCTATATCTTTTTCTTGTTTTTGAAAACGGTCAAAACCAACCCGTTTTCTGCGCCTCATGACTGACCCTTTCATCGGAGGCAACAACCTCCTGAAACCAATAGGGCCGGCCTTGACCAGTCTCTCAACACTAAGGGCCGGCCCCCCTAGTACATAGTGACGCATGGTATGACCAAAACGCCCTTATGTCACTAGTTGGCCGTTCCTCGTGTACGAGACTTTGCAAGGCACACATAAGTGAAGTGCACCAGTGATTTCACTATTCTCTAAGGTTCCGGTAAGGTGCCTCTAGTGAAGTCAACTAGTCAACTCGCAACATGTCCTGGTGCATCGCACCCATGTGGCAAAGTCCACTTATGACAAGGAATTGCTACATGCGTCTCTGCACTAACCTAGGGTTTCCCCTTAGTGCACACATGTAGCTACGCATCTACCATGCACTAGTGCAAAGCAATCACGAAGCGTATGCTTGGACTTCTCGCTTCCTCTAACTACGTTCTCTGTTTCGAGGAGATGGTATAAGAACCGTACATAATATCGATAAGGTGGAACCTTCAGAGACCAAGGTTCATGGCTTCCAACTCAGACTCGATCGATACACTACCCGAGTGTACCATCGATCCTCTGAGTCTGAGTTAACCTGCATCGCCACCCAGAGTGCGACGCAGGCTCTACTCCAATTCCCCCGGACTTACTATGTTCTCCCTCATACCCCTGCTCTCCGCTTAGTATGGTAAACTCGCTGTCCATCCACTGGTGCCATGATGCAACTCGAGCGGTGGAGAATATCGTCAGACTCAAGTGCTCATATGACTCGGTTCCTTCCAGGTTGACCACATACATCGTACCTCCAATCACTCTGACGAGCAACCGGATCCGTCACCAGTCCAATTGATGACCACCTGGCCAGGGTTTCATACGACGTAGGTCAGACCAAGGAACGCACCTCCCGTTAGGGGTGTGGATAGCCTGCAGGAGTGACATGCTGATGCAACGCCAGCCGGGTAACCCAGTACGTCGTGGTTTTGGATCACTGCATCCGGATCCTCACACATTGGTGCGCCAAAGCACCACACAACTGGTTAGTCCACCAGACATGGTTCCTCAGGGTTTAAGACCGTTTTACCCTAAGTAGAAACACGGTTGAGTGCACCGATGTCTGCTCATCGATCTGTGCACCATGTTGGTTTCGTTCGGCCACAGACACTGTGCCTGGTAATGACCGTGGTGGAGACACCCACGCTCTGTCATCCCAACAGCCTATCCTGATAGGGCGACCAACCCTGATCAGAGCTGTGAACGTATTTAGGTTACATGGGTCCAGTCCCTTGAGTCTCCGACTCAAGAGGATTACCATGTAGCCATGGCTCTCTGTTCTGTAATCAGAACACGTACTAAGGTACGTACCAATATGCAATCCTATACTATCAACCATACATAGCTAAACTATAGTTTTTTACGAGCTGTAAACCTCACTAATTCTAAAAGGTTGTACTATAACGATCGGGGATGGCTCCAGGATGCTAACCAGGGGAATCAGAAATATTTGCTTGAGGAAATCTGATGGCTCCATTCAGACCCTTGTGGGTGTTCGTCATGTTCCGAGTATTAGAGCAAATCTGATCTCGCTTTTCCAAATTTGATTCTCTCGGGTATGAGACCACAAGTTCAGGTGGAGTCCTGAAAGTCATGGATGACACTTCTTCAGTCTGGGAGGGATCTGTAGAGGAGGCCTATATAAAGTCGCAGCGAGGGTAGTTCTAGGAACGGTAGCCTCCGTGAAGAGCAAGTATGCATTTGGAGTTAGCCCGAGTGCGCGAAAGACGAGGAAGAAATTGAGGCTTGCTCGGGCGAGTCTGGTAGCAACCTAGTGGGCAGAACCTGCAACAAACTTGCCTGGGTGAGCAAGATTTTGCCTTAGCGAATCGGGCTAGACAGGTGCTGGATGAGCGCATGCAGGTCACGGTTTAGGCCTATTTTTTGGGGTTTTATGGTCGCTCTTGGGCAATTTTCTCCTCTCCTATTTAAAGGGGGGGGGGGGGGGTTAGGTGGCTATAGGGTTTTATCGAAGACATCAAGAGGGAGACGAAGAGAGAGCAAGGAGCCGTCATAGGGTTCTTGTGGTTTTGTGGAAGAAGAGAAGGAAAAGGAAGAAGAAGGAAGGGGGTTCAGCTATAGATTCTTGACACGTCTTCTTCAGCTTCAATCTCGACGAGCGTTCTCATCTCTCGGGAGATTCCGGTATTCTCTGATCTTTGTGTGGGGATCTTTACTTCGTGTTTGTAATGTATGAAAGTGATCATTGAGTGGTTTGTGGGGGTCTGACAAATGGAGACCCATTGCTTATGTATTCTCTTTGATCAAGATAATCCAATCCTTGTTGACAACATATATCGTTGTTTGTTGTTGTGTTGTGGACCGATTCTCTTGTTTCTGTAGGGCTCTGAACGTCAATCCTAGTGCGACGCTTCTGATTGCACTCAATGGATCGCTGGTGTGTGTGAGCAACTAGTGGGATCTTCAGGGTTTGAATCCTTGGTTTTTCCAAAGTCCCCGACATAGGATCCAGTTTAGCTAAAGGACAAACAAGTTCTATGTACAAAAATGTCCCCCCCCCCCCCCCCCTTCCAAACAATGTTTTAAATTTTCACTTTCATGACATCGTTTTCGATGAATCTAACCAAACCTCCAGCAGGCAGAGCTTCTCGCCTCAGGTGCTTGTCGTTGCCGAAGTTGCTCGTCGCAGCCAAACTTAGACCTATAAATTCTAAAATAACCCTAAACCTAAGATCTATAGGCCATGGGATGAACCCTACATCTAAGAATCCTAAATCGAACCCCTCCTTTTCCTTCTCGTCTCCGCTGCTCATCGCTGCCGGATCGACGGAGGCGAGCAGTTGCAACTTGACGTCGCGCCCACTGCAGCTGCCACCACTACTGTTCGTGCCCACCTCCACTACCGTTGCTCGCGCTCAAGAGAGATGGGAGAAAATGAGCAGGTGAGGGTATTTTCGTATTTCAAAAAAAAGTCGAGACCTTAGACTAAAGGGATCTTACCCGGGTCCTGTTCACCGAAACGATCTGTTGACGAAACGATCTGTTGACGGACCGCTCACTAATTAACCCTAAAAAGAACTCAGATTTTGAAAGTATTGTTCTCCCTTATACTTTCACTCACCAAAGAATTGTATACAAATGACTAAAATGTATTGACCTTGATATTTGGATTTCAATTATATAGGTGACCGTTCATGCTTTGGGAAATTTATTGACACAATACTGTAGCACATGTTAATATATAGTGAAAGATTATTTGGCATGTCACCAGCTTCCGGATCACTTCATGTCCATTTTTTTTTTTGAGAAATCCCTCTTGTGTGGAGGGGGGGGGGGGGGGGGGGTTTGGTGTGGACCCCTACCTGCATTAAATAAAAGTAGCGGTTACAAGATCAAAGAGGAAAAAAAAAGTCTCGATAGATACTCAGTTTACAGGTAATCCTCTACTGATTCCTTCAGCTTCCTAAGATGGCCGACGCCCAAATCCTAACTGTCACTTTGATGTCTTCATGTCATTAAAACATAGACATGGCTGGAATGTGGCGGCCTAGATGGAGCCGATGAGGCGACTGTGTTGGCGTCGTTGATGAAAGTGTTGGTGGGAGTCGCCGATAGCAGCAGATCAATGACTCTGTTAGGAGATGCCGACAGGTCTAATACCATGAAGAGTTTCATGAACCATCAGAGAACAACCATGACGACACACAACAAAGAGAGAATATGAGAGAAGAATATTGTTTCTTCATGAATTTGTATTGAGGTTTATAACGATATAATGAATGGCAGAATGCAACATTTCAATATCTCATTAATCTTCCGGCGGATCTAATAATATATTTTAATACTCTCAAATAACATAATATATTTCCTAATAATTATGTTAATATAATCTCATAATTATATTTCCTGATTAATTTTGGAACCGCAATGCAGAGGGGCTGCCCCACTTATATCTTTGGTTGTTGGGTGTTTTGTTGATGTGAGATAAACAAAAGGACAGCCATTGTTGGAGTTGTTCTCTTCCTTGCGGCGATTCTCTTTCTCAAATAAAGAAGGAAGAAGATAGTACACTTGCGGATTCCGGCTGCTGAAGCTTCATCCCGCCAACGGATTTGTAATCAGTTTATCCAAAAATGAAGATAACGATACTTTCGAAAGGAAAAGAAATAAAACAATGTGAATCAACTGAGACAGATTCAGGTCATTTAATCGAACCGAGTTTCTTCGACTTTGTTAGCCTTCACTGAAACTAAGATGAATGTCCAGTGCTTAATATTTTAATTGCTCCGTTCATAGAGCCCGCGTGGGCCTTTCCTACGCTTTGTCTTGAGTCTTCCCCCTGCCCCTCTATTTATAGGTGAAGGGTGAGGGGAGAGATATGGGAAGTTTATTTGGATCCCTTTAATATCTCTCCCATAACTACCCAAGATTTATTCTTCAATTGAAGAGGGGAATAAACATTTATTTGCTTTCCTTTTCTGGCGGGGTAATTATGGCTCAATCATTTTTGAATTTATTTTGAATCTTGCACATAAAGTCGATGGCGACCCGGCTTCGTTTCTTTTCCGTCAGATCGAGGGATCGGTACAGATCGACACTTACGTAGACGTCATACGCAACCTCCCCCCGCGCATGGCGGTATTTGTTTCCTTTTTAGTCTTTTCTTTCCTTCTCTTTTGTTTCCTTTCTTTCTTTCTTTTTCTTCTTTTCTTTTCTTTCTTTGCATGGTCGGCCACCCCCTTAAGGGTTCAGCTTTCCATAAGGGGGCCGGGTGGGCCCTACTTGGGGACGGGCCCACCCGGCCCCTTGTTTGGCGTGGGTCGGGTCTGGTTTGTATGTCGGGTTTGCTTCCGAGTCGGTGCATGCAAGTCGGGTCCAAGTCTGAATGCGTGTCGGGTTTGCCTCCGCATTGGCGCATGCGAGTCAGGTCCGGGTCCGAATGCGTGCCGGGTTTCCCTCCGCATTGGTGCATGCGGGTTGGGTCCGGGTTAGACGCAATTTGTGTGTCTACATTACGGTTTACCGCGGTTCTTGGTTTTAAACCACACCACTATCATCCCTAATTCATATGTGCCATCTCCTCTGTAATGGTTTGGAAGAATAGTTTCCATGGGACAATAGCTCGATATATGTACATACTCTCAAATAACATAATATATTTCCTAATAATTATGTTAATATAATCTCGTAATTATATTTCCTGATTAATTTTGGAACCGCAATGCAGAGGGGCTGCCCCACTTATATCTTTGGTTGTTGGGTGTTTTGTTGATGTGAGATAAACAAAAGGACAGCCATTGCTGGAGTTGTTCTCTTCCTTGCGGCAATTCTCTTTCTCAAATAAAGAAGGAAGAAGATAGTACACTTGCGGATTCTGGCGGTTGAAGCTTCATCCCGCCAACGGATTTGTAATCAGTTTATCCAAAAATGAAGATAACGATACTTTCGAAAGGAAAAGAAATAAAACAATGCGAATCAACTGAGACAGATTCAGGTCATTTAATCGAACCGAGTTTCTTCGACTTTGTTAGCCTTCACTAAAACTAAGACGAATGTCCAGTGCTTAATATTTTAATTGCTCCGTTCATAGGGCCCACGTGGGCCTTTCCTACGCTTTGTCTTGAGTCTTCCCCCTCCCCCTCTATTTATAGGTGAAGGGTGAGGGGAGAGATATAGGAAGTTTATTTGGATCCCTTTAATATCTCTCCCATAACTATCCAAGATTTATTCTTCAATTGAAGAGGGGAATAAACCTTTATTTGCTTTCCTTTTCTGGCGGGGTAATTATGGCTCAATCATTTTTGAATTTATTTTGAATCTTGCACATAAAGTCGATGGCGACCCGGCTTCGTTTCTTTTTCGTCGGATCGAGGGATCGGTGCAGATCCACACTTACGTAGACGTCATACGCAACCTCCCCCCGCGCATGGTGGTATTTGTTTCCTTTTTGGTCTATTCTTTCCTTCTCTTTTCTTTCCTTTCTTTCTTTCTTTTCCTTCTTTTCTTTTCTTTCTTTGCATGGTCGGCCACCCCCTTAAGGGTTCAGCTTTCCATAAGGGGGCCGGGTGGGCCCTACTTGGGGACGGGCCCACCCGGCCCCTTGTTTGGCGCGGGTCGGGCCCGGTTTGTATGTCGGGTTTGCTTCCGAGTCGGTGCATGCGAGTCGGGTCCAAGTCCGAATGCGTGTCGGGTTTGCCTCCGCATTGGCGCATGCGAGTCAGGTCCGGGTCCGAATGTGTGTCGGGTTTGCCTCCGCATTGGTGCATGCGGGTCGGGTCCGGGTTAGACGCAATTTGTGTGTCTACATTACGGTTTACCGCGGTTCTCGGTTTTAAACCATACCACTGTCATCCCTAATTCATATGTGCCATCTCCTCTGTAATGGTTTGGAAGAATAGTTTCCATGGGACAATAGCTCGATATATGTACATACTCTGGTGTGAGTCTTTCATACACAAAGAATATATAAAAGCATATACTACCCTATACAATCATATACACCGTGTCTCTCTCAGCCTCTCTCTCTCTCTCTCTCTCTCTCTCTCTCTCTCTTTCTCTCTCTCTAGCTCAATGTGGATCAATCACCGAGAATTTGGCAAGTAAATACTGGAAGTGCACAACTGTATGAGTCTTGGTAAAGAAGTTTGTGATATGCTCAGTAGAGGAAACATAAGAAAGGAATATAGTAGCAGGGTATTAAAAATGGACAAAGTGAATTAAATTCTATGTGTTCCATCCGTTCATATAAGACTGGATTGGTGGCTATTTTAATAGCACTCTGATTGTCGCAATGAAGTGGAGTAGGAGTAGAAAATGCCACGCCCGGCTAGATCAGAGATGAGACAACATAGCCAAATGACCTATGTAGCAATATGGGACATTGCACGATACTCAGCATTTGTACTAGAGCAAGAGACTATCTTCTGCTCCATGAAATCAGAGTCATCGAGAAATACGTAGAAGCTGGTAGTAGATCGACAATCAGTGAGATCACCGGACAAGTCAACATCTCCATATGCATGAAGCACCAAAGTAGAATACGCAAAAAACACGAAAGAGCGAGTGAATGTCCCGCGAAGGTAGCATAGGATACGTAGAAGGACAACATAGTGAACAAAGTGAAGCTTGCGGATGAACTGGTTCAATATGACATGTATGCGTAATGTCATGCCTGGGATGGTCAAGTAAACAAGACTGCCCATAAGCTGTCGATACTACAGATGGCAACAGGACTGTCTAAATGGGAAACCCGACCCGACCAAACCCGACCCAACCCAACCCGACCCGACCCTACCCTACCCGATTATATATGTTTTTTTTTTGCCATTTGATAATTTACTCGGATATAGTCTAGTATCCTGTTTAATGTTGTACTAATACTATATTTAAGGAGATAATACAACTCATGCCTTTTGTTTATAAAATATCTAGAACATAAAACCTATCAATATGTTCATGATGTTTAACTGGTTGCAGACTTGTAGTAAGTATACATTTCAATGTAGTATGAAAGAGAGAGAGAGAGAGAGAGAGAGAGAGAGAGAGAGAGAGAGAGAGAGAGAGAGAGAGAGAGAGAGAGAGAGAGAGAATGTTGGAAGTGAAACGTTAGTCTCCACTCAATGGGGCAAATGCCCTATATAGTTGTACATGGATGCTGTCACCAACGGTGAGCATACACACTTTAGTCTAACTTATATAGGACTATATATGTACACACTTTAACATATAGTAGATATGTTTAATCCATTCAATGTATATATATTTAACAAAAGCATAGAAACTATTGTTTTATGATATCAATATATTCATTGCTTTTCTTAAAAAAAATAAGTTTAGTTCAAAATATAATCAACTAGGTTGGATTTGTCAAGCATAAACATAATTGGGATGGGACGGGACGGGTTTGGGTTTTTACTAGTGTTAGTAAGATGGGTTTGGGATTGATCATTCAAACCCGATATGGGTTTGGGATAAGGTATTCCTTAGTGGGATGGGGTCAGAATAGGCCGATCCGTCCCAAGCCTGACCCGTTGCCATCCCTAGTCGATACATTGTGGGATTAGAAAGTGTCTCATCATCGGTCGAACAAAGCTTAAGGTGGAGCTCCATTGGTTTATCAGCGGTGCGGGATTCACTTAATCAAGCACGACTAGTTAAATCAGAGATGAACTTCTGCTAAGAAAGACAATACCATCTAGGGAGGAAGTCAACCTCAAAACACAAGATTTACAGCAACAATGACCCCACAATGATGTAGAAGCACGTTCCTCTTCTTCCCTAATTTCTTACCCCCTCGTCCCTTCCCTCCCTCATCCCTTCCCTTCCTTCTCTCTCAATGCGGTGGCAAGTTGAAGTTGTCGTAGAAATTTATTTAGTAAATTGACAAAGTACTTTTAAAAAAAGGAAAAGAAAAATGAAACAAAAAAAAAATTGCATGCCCAAGTAAAAATTTTATTTTAGTAATTCGACAAAGTACTTCTAAAAAAATTATGGTTTCCCTCTTCTTACTGTCCTTCCCTCAAGTACTCATTGCACTGCTCGAGCTTGGTCTCCTCTGCTACTGCTCCTCCAGCACTTCCCAAAGCCTCTTCGTCTCCCTTTTTCGCACGACGCTCTCGAATAAGGGCAGCTCCTCCCACTCGTCGGAGATAGAACGGAGGCGTAGGAGCCGCCTCCTATACTCCTCGTGCCGCTCAATCGTGCTCGGCTCACTGGGTTTCTTTGCCCGGGCTTCTTCACCCTTTGTAGACGATGTATATCTCTTGTACAAGTAGCTCATTGTATAACTTCCCACGAATTTTTACTAATCTTTTTTGTTTTTCTCCAATATCTCAACGAACCAATAATATAACGTTCTTTAGTAATAATCATCACTAATTACCATTCTGCATAAATAGCCTACCAATGAGAAATCGAACTAAAAAAAAGTTTCCAACTATGAAATGAAAATTTAGGTAGGCAATGCCCCATGGAGTTTAGTGATTTGTTATGATGGCTTGACCTTTCAAGTTATAGAAATAGAAAGTTACGCCAAGTCATGCAAAATATATCTCCTTATTGGTCACAATGTCATGTCTTATATGCATGCTTAGCGCAACCTTTTATATGAATTGCATGACAACCTTTTATATGAATTGCATGACTCGACATTTCAGCACACATAAGGGTGTAGCAATAATTAGTCAGACTCAGGTTAATTAAAATCTATTACACATTCAAATTTGAATTAAAATAGGTTTGTGTGATATGAATTAAGAGGTTTTCTTCAACTAAAATTATAAAATTTGGTGGCTACAAAGATAGTTGTATCATTGAGTATGTTGTAAGGTGGAAAAATAATGAAATTGATGTTGGATATAATATATAACTTAATTACCTACTTCTCTTAACAAATAAAACCGGTTGGCCAAGTGGCTAATAAAGGTCAATTTTTTAGGGGCTTCCTTTTTTGGCAAAAATCAAGGGATCATATCTTGGCCTCAACCATTATTTTACTATCTCTCCCTAAGTTTAGTCCCATATCGATAAGGGGAAGAGGCACTAGCTTGTTTATAAGGATGGTTCATCCTAGAGGATGGTAAAGCTCACATGGGCCTAAGGCCTCACACACCACACACACGCGCGCGCGTCGAACCGGGCCGGGCCCTTGTCCGTGGTCCGCGGTTCACAAGCCGTGTGGACGCGAATAGGCTTTGGGTGAGATTTTGTTGGGCTATTCTTTTTGGGCTTCAAGTCACTAGGCTGGGCTTGCTATTTCCCCTACAGCCATCATCATTTCACCATCTAGAGCCACCCAAACGGTCATCATTTGTGCCAGCGGGCAGCCCCCCAACAGTCATGTCGCAGCTGCCTGTCTACGTCAGCCGCCACCTCGAGCTGTGACCATTGGTGGATTGACACCAGAGCGAGCATTCACGTTTGTTCTGACCGCTCCTGGTTCTCTACATTTCAGGAATCGTGTGGATGAGCTGTGACCATGGGGAACAGTTCTTCGGCAAACGTGCTTGGGACCGGTCATGTGGATCTCCATCTGACGTCCGGAAATACCATCACATTGCACGATGTTCATTTTGTACCTAATATTAGACACAACCTCATTAGTGGATCCCTTTTAGTTTTGTATGGCTATAAGCTTGTTTTTGAAGCCAGCAAAGTTGTAATTACTAGAGGTGTGCATTTTGTAGGAAGATGATATTTATGTAATGGGTTATTTCAGCTTAATGTCATAACTCCCTCTTGTACAAACGATTCTATTATAATGAATATTGAGTCCTCCTTTACTTGGCATCATAGATTGGGTCATACAAACTTTCATTCCATTAAGCGACTAATGAACATGAACTTGATCCCTAAAAGCGACATTCCCTCCAATAGATGCGAGGTGTGCGTAGAAGCGAAACAACCTAGGCAACCGTTTATATCTGTTGATAGAGACTTCGAGTTTCTTGAATTGATTCATAGCGATGCATGTGATTCGGGTAGATTAACTAGAGGGGGCAACAGGTATTTTGTTACCTTTATTGACGATCTCTTAAAATACTGTTATGTCTACCTTATTAAAACTATGGATGAGGTCATTAGTAAGTTTAGGATTTACATAACCGAGATAGAAAACCAATTTCAAAAGATCCTTAGGTCCGATCGAGGTGGAGAGTACACCTTAAACGAATTAACCGATTATTGTGAAGAGTATGGAATTATCCATCAAGTGACTGCTCCCTATAGTCCCCAATCAAACGGAGTCACTGAAAGGAAAAACAGAACCTTGTTGGATATGACCAACTCTATGTTGATTAGCTCAGGCACAGCAGAGAACTTGTGGGAAGAAGCGCTGGTAACAACTTGCTACATCCTTAATAGGATTCCCCTCAAGTCTAGCAACCTCACACCCTATGAAATTTGGAAGAATAAGAAGCCAAACTTGAGTCATCTTAGAGTGTGAGGGTGCCTGGCTAAAGTTAAGGTACCTAAGTTCAGAAGAGAGAAGATAGGACCCAAGACTGTAGACGCCGTTTTCTTAGGTTATGCCACTAATAGTAATGCCAATAGATTCCTAGTCGTTCGATCTGATATCGATGGGATATCGACCAATACCGTTATCGAGTCTAGGGATGCAACCTACTTTGAGGATGTATTTTCCTTTAGGACTAGGATAGATGCACCCGTGAGTCAGCCGCACTATGATGCATGCGCTAGTTCTAGTGGGGCTAATCCTTTTGAGGATGACACCCCTGTAGAGAACGAGTCAGAACCATAGCCTAGGAGAAGTACTAGGATTAGGAAGGAGAAGGATTTTGGAGATGACTTCTACGTATTTCTCATAGAGGACACTCCAACCTCCTTTGAAGAAGCAATGAAATCTTGGGATTCACCCTTATGGAAGGAAGTAGTGAATAATGAGATACAATCCATTATCCAGAACCAGACTTAGGAGTTGACCGATCTACCCCCAGGCGCTAGAACCATTGGGTCTAAATGGGTTTTCAAAAAGAAACTACAACCCGATGGATCGGTAGAGAAGTTTAAGGCCCGTTTAGTTGCTAAGGGTTTTACTCAAAAACCCGGTATAGATTTCTTCGACGTATATGCTCCCGTAGAAAGGATAACCACGATTAGGATTCTTATTGCCTTAGCCTCTATTCATGGATTGTACATCCACCAGATGGATGTTAAAACCGCTTTTCTGAATGGAGATTTAGAAAAGGAGATCTATATGGATCAACCTGAAGGTTTTGTAGTTACTGGTCAGGAGCATATGGTGTGTAAACTCGTTAGGTCATTGTATGGGCTTAAGCAAGCTCCCAAAAAATGGCACGAGAAGTTTGACCAGGTAGTCCTTTCGTATGGTTTTGTTATAAACAAAACCAACGAATGTGTTTACTGTAGAGCCTCTGATGGCAACATAGTTATCTTATGCTTATATGTCGATGATATACTCATCTTCGGTACCTACATGGACATCATTAACAATGTCAAAGAATTTCTATCCCAGAACTTTGATATGAAGGATTTAGGAGAGGCAGAGATGATCCTTAACACCAAGATCACCAGAGAGGGCAGAGGCATTAAGATGTCTCAAGCTCACGATGTTGAGAAGGTGTTGAGGAAGTTCTACTACTTTGATTGTGATCCCATATCCACCCCCTATGACCCACATACTCACTTACTAAAGAATATTGGATATCCAGCTTTACAAAAAGAGTATGCTCAGGTCATAGGTTCACTAGGATTCTTAGCAAACTATACTAGACCCGATATATCATATACAGTTAGTAGGCTAAGTAGATACACTAGCAACCCTAATCAAGAACATTGGAATGCGTTAGAAAGGGTAATGTGCTACCTTAAAGGGACCATACCATATGTGTTAAGCTTTAGTGGGTATCCTAGTGTGCTAGAGGGGGTATAGCGACACTAACTGGATTAGCGATTCAGTAGATGTCAAATCCACCACTGGATTTGTTTTCCTTCTAGGCGGTGCAGCCGTTGCATGGAAATCTTCTAAGCAAACCGTGATAGCTAGAAGTACCATGGAGTCCGAGATGATAGCACTAGACAGTACGTGTACTGTAACCGAGTGGCTTAGGGACTTAATTATGGATGTTCCCTTAGGAGATCACCCATTGTCGGGAATCTCCATTTATTGTGATTATAGGGCTGCAATAGACAAATGTAGTCAAGAGAATGCAGATGTAAAAATGAACAGACACCTTAAGGTAAGACACATGTCACTGCGATATAAACTAAAACACAATGTTGTAACATTTTCATTTGTCAGATCTGAGAAAAACCTTGCTGATCAGCTAACAAAAGGTTTATCTAGAACCGTGGTTCTAGAAGCGTCGAGGGGGATGGGATTAAGCCCATAAAGAGGATACCAACGGTGGCAACCCAACCTTAAAGAGGTTCAAAGGGTAGAAACAAGCCGGATGGGTATCTCGAGGAGCACTGATAGTTTCCTCCCATCCCTAGGGCGACAGTGCTCACATATGCAAGGGGATTAGGATGAGCTTTTAAACTCTTAATGATTCCAAGACCTATGAGACAGGGTGTTTCCTTGCATACACCCTTGGAGGAATCACCTATACGTGTGGAGTCATGGAGCTGCGACTATAGGAAGAGGGTTGTTCTCCTTAAACACATATGAAAGATACCTACGCACGGCCGTAATGCGCAACCCGCTTTAAAACTCAGCTAATACTACACTGTGTGTGCTTTATGGAAATCTGAATCACGAGGTCGATTCAAGACGTAGTCCATCGAGTCCTCGCAGATAAAAGTAAATGTCACTAAGTAAGGGTTCAAACCGAAAAGGTACCCTTATCTATTACACAGTGTCCATAATCCAAATTTTGATTTCAAATTTTGATTTTATATATCTTCAACTACTTTAAATAAGTTTCATATTATATGGGGGATTGTTGGATATAATATACAACTTAATTACCCACTTCTCTTAACAAATAAAATCGGTTGGCCAAGTGGCTAATAAAGGTCGATTTTATAGGGGCTTCCTTTTTTGGCAAAGGTCAAGGGATCAAATCTTGGCCTCAACCATTCTTTTACTATCTCTCCTTAAGTTTAGTCCCATATCGATAAGGGGAATATGCACTAGCTTGTTTATAAGGGTGCTCCATCCTAGAGGATGGTAAAGCTCATATGGGCCTAAAGCCTCACACACCACACACGCGCGCGCGCACGCCGAGCCGGGCCGGGCCCGGGTCCGTGGTCCATAGCTCGTGAGCCGCGTGGACACGAATGGGCTTCCGGGCTTCGGGTCAGATTTTGTTGGGCTATTCTTTTTGGACTTCAAGTCACTGGGTTGGGCTTGTTGTTTCCCCTACAGCCATCATCATTTTGCCACCTGGAGCCATCCAAACGGTCATCATTTGTGCCAGCGGGCAGCCCCCCAACGGTCATGTCGCAGTTGCCTGTCCACGTCAGCCGTCACCTCGGGCCACTCCGCTCCCCCTATCAACAACCATTAAAATATATTCCCAAGGCCTATTAAATGCCGTGTGCTTCAATCTTTCAAACAACAGAGAAAACCAGAGCCTTCTTCCTCCTCTCTTTTTCTGCCATTGCTGAACCCTGTGAGCTCTGTGAGAAAAACCCGAGAGTAGTATTTTCATCATCTTCAAATCTCAGGGTGATTTTCCGACTTGATTTGAAGAGGAGATTCTGTTTCCGTTTTTATTTTTCGGATTCGAGTAGAAGCTGAGTTCGTTTCGTTCCCTCAGAGTCGTGCTGACGGGGGAACTCAAGGGTCGTTGTATCTCTAAGATCGGAAGCCGGGAGCTACGCACCGAGGAGGGCAAATCCAATCTTAGGACAGCGTCTTGCGCCTCGACCCAGGCTATTTCCTCTCCCTACATCTCCATACATTCATATGCTAAATTAGTTCTTCTATGTTGATCTAGTACTACTTGAATTTGATCCTCTATCTAAGCATTTCATGCTATAACTTAAGTAAATGGGTTACTCATAGATTAAAAGTGAATTGTGCTTATTGCTGATTTTTAATAGCTATCAAATATAGTTGATACCATCTTATATCACCGCTCTCTAAATTTGGTATTTGCAATTCATAATAGCCATTTTAATCTCTGTTTTAGCAATTTATGACCAACAATTGAAAAACTGAGTATAATTTTCCAGTTGTATGGTTGGAGATCTAACTCGTATTTCTAATCAGATGAGGAGAATGAATCATTTGCTTCAATCCACATACTCAAACTTCTAGGGATAATAACTAATAATAGGAATGGGACGTTCGTGAGTGGTCCCTATTCGGTTTTTCGGCTTGGAAAACCAGCTGGAGCAACGAACTTACCCGGGCGAGTCTAACAACAACCCAGCGGGCAGAGCCCAAAACAAACTCGCCCGAGCAAAACAGACTGGATGGGTGTGGGATGGGCATATACGGGTCGCGGCTTTGGCCGATTTTTGGTGGTTTTATGGTCTCTCTTGGGTAATTTTCTCCTCTCCTATTTAAAAGGGGGCGGGGGGGGGGGGGGAAGGTTAGGTGTCATAGGATTCTTGTGGTCACATGGAAGAAGAAAAAGGAAGGGGATTCGACTAGGATTCTCGACGCGTCTTCTTCGGCTTCGATCTCGGCGAGCTTTCTCATCTCTCGGGCGACTCCGGTATTCTCTGGTCTTTGTGCAGGAATCTTTACTTCGTGTTTGTAACGTCTGAGAGGGATCATTGAGTGATTTGCGGGGCTCCGACAAACAGAGACCCACTGCTTGTATATTCTATTTGATCGTGATAATTCAATCCTTGTTGACGGCATATATCATTGTTAGTTATTGTGTGGTGGATTGATTCTCTTGTTTTTGCAGGGCTCTAAACCTCAATCCTAGTGTGACGCTTCCGATTGCACTCGGCAAATCGCTGGTGTGTGTGCGTGGCTAGTGGGATCTTCAGGGTTTCGATCTCCGGTTTTTTCAATTGTTGTATTAGAGCCATGGTTTTATACAAGGATCTGAGGTGGGTGGAGCCATAGCAGACGGGACGTGAGAATCGAAAGGTTCAACGGCACAAACTTTGATTTTTTAAAGATACAGATGGAGGACGTCTTAATCAGAAGGACCTCTATTTGCCTTTGGGCGATTTAGCGACAAGCTGGAGAAGATGACTGACAAGAATTAAGTGATTCTCGACAGGAAGGGAATGTGCCTGATTCGTCTCTCTTTGTCTCCGACAGTGGTCTTCAATATCTCTATGGAGAAGATCACGACGGACATTATGAAAGCACTATCTAGTATGTACGAGAAACTTTCGGCCTCAAATAAGGTTTTTCTCTTAAAAACTCTGTTCAATATGAGGATGGTCAATAAAAGAAGTATAACAGAGCACGTCAACACCTTCAACAAAGTTACGAGCCAATTGGACGCTGTCGGAATTAATTTTGATAATGAGATCATGTCTTTATTGATCTTATTGGGACTTCCTAATAGTTGGGATGGTGTTGTGAAGGCGATTAGTAATTCTTTCGGTACTACGAAGATGAGATTTGAAGATGTAGTGTAAACCCTACTAAGTGATAAATCACGTAGGAAGGGTTCAAGTGTTTCTGCGGAATCTTCTGGCCAAGTGATAGTTATGAGGCCGGATGCAAAGAGCAAGAAGAAGATTGTATGTTATAAGTGTGGAAAGTCCAAACATGTGAGTGTTGTAGCGAGTGTGTTCCTGAGCGTGGATTTTCTGTATTAACATTAATAAAGATGACTTTGGTTATTGCTTTAATTAGAATACTACTTTGGTATATGTTAATACACATATAATAAAGGACCTTTGGGAACACAGTAGGCCACTGAGGCGCATGGTGGATCCATGCTTGGGAGACCCAGTAGACCAGTTGTGTGTAAACCTAGAACTAGTTCACAGCTTAGGTGATGTCGGTCGCTTCACCGAGAACAAGCTGTTGGTAGGTAGAGGATATGGTGAAATCTCCACCACGGGAACGTGAGATTCTCATTTACCTGACCAAGCATGATGATCGTGTTGAACAGGAACCAAGACGGTACACAGCTCATAGGCACTGACAGAACTCGATTCTGAGTAGCGCACCTCACTCAATCTCTCTCGCAGTGTTTCACTTTTTGTGAAGGGTGTTTTCATCCAGGCTTCACGATAGACACTTGAAAACCCTAAAAATCGCCCCCTCTCATCCCTATCTACTAGGGGCCAGCCCTAGCTTGCTTGTAGCACTAGGAGGCCGACCCTATAAGAGGAATAGAGAGGGAGGGGCTGGCCCAAGCCTCTCCTCTCTCCAAAAATCCGAACCCCCTCTCCCTCTCTCCCTCTCTGAGGTTTTGACCAAGGAAGAAAGAGGAAAAAGAAGGAAGAAGAAGGAGGAAGAAAGGAGAAGAAAGAAGAGAGAAAGAGAAGGAGGAGATCTCGCGGCTCGCCATCGTCTTCGTAACAAATTCCTCCGTCGGCTTGTAGTCCTTGTACTCAGAGATAGGACTTCGAGGATTCCTCAATTCGCAAAGGACAAGGTGCCATCTGACAGCTTCCCTTACGATTCACGTGCGGTTCATCATCGTTCTGTTCTCTCTGGATCATAGATTCACAAGGTATGATGATTCTAAACACCTAACTAAATGCATGCATATCTTTCGTAGATCGTACTATACCTCTAGGGTGTCCGTACATATGCCAAGATCATAGATTTGTATGTAGATTGTCTTGTAGAATTAATTGTAATGAAACATATACCGGATGATCTTCGGATCTATCTTTTGCCTCTGCTGCGACTCTGATAACAGGATCCAATTCCAACAATTGGTATCAGAGCATGCTTTGGTGTGTGTTTCATGCATGAATTCGTGAAAATATCATGTGAATATATGATGGCATATATTTTCGTCGGGGTTCGACGTTGATCATGCATATGGATTGTGCTATATATCGTCTTTTTGCAGGTTGTTAAGTCTCCAAATAATGCATTTTATCGCTTATTTCTTACTGCATTATCATCGCTTTCCTACGTAAAACTTTTCATATACTCGTAAAACGTATCATTTTCTTTGCACCACTGCATAGTAGACTTTAATACGGACATAACGGTATATTGGTTCACACTCATACGATACATGCATGAAAAATACGGAGCCTGGAAGTCCAAATTATTCTTTTTATCGATAATTGCACTGTAACCTTACACTCGTTATTTCATGTGTGTTTTTCAGGGAACTGACCCGGTACTTGACGCAGTCAGATAGAAGGCATCATGATAGAGTGATGGATGGTCTCACGACAAGTTAATGGAGGATGCACATTCCACTCAATTCATTCCTATTACAACTCATCTCGACCACCCTTACCCGTCCGATTGCATCGCATCCTTTCATTGCATCCCACTCATGCGTGCAAATCACCCATCTCCCTATCACCTAATTACAGCCGTCCATTCTCTAACCGACCCTTGAGATTCCCTCGCATGCATGCACCCACTGTCCATCCAACCCGGCCCCGACCCGATCGCGAGCTCCGAATCTCAGCTTCCCTTCTTCTATTCCATCCCAGCCATCCCTAGCTTCCATGCAATAACAATGCATGCATGGAAACACCCAAGTAACTTAATCACATCCGTTCCTTGAACCCATGCAAAAACATCACAGCCGTCCCTTCCATGCATGCATATGCACCGATCCACCCAGCATTCCCTCTCTCAATCCCACTGAATCACAGCCGTCCCGTGCATAAAACCCAAATCCGACCCGACTGCAGCCTTCTCGCGATCGTCCCGGACACCCAATTGCAGCCGTCCGGGTCAAGCATGCAGCCTCCGTGTCTCTCTCACCACCCCGATCTCCTCTCTCTTTCCATAACCGACCCAGCTGTCCTCTTTCAGCCCCGAGATCACAGCCGGCCGGACATCTCTCTCTCTTCCTACTTTCTCTCCCCACAAACTGAACACCCAGCCGCCCACCTCTCTTCTTCCGATCTTCTCTCTCTAGAAAGATCTCTCTTTCCTTTTCTCTCTCTACCGAAAGTCTCTCTCTTCTCTCCCGTTTATTTCTCTCTCTAAACCGACCCATCAGCCCCGAATGCCCAGCCACCCATCTCTCTATCCCGTACGTTCTCTTCTCTCTCTAAATCTCTCACGATCTCCCATCCAAACACCTCTCTCCACCCGATCGTTTCTCTCTCTTCATTACCATATCCGAGACCCACGCCCAGTCTCTCTCCTCCTCGTTTCTCTCTCTATCCCGAACGTCTCTATCTCCTTACCCAACCGGACTTCTTCTTTCTCTATATAAATAAAGGGGAGCAGAACTTTTAAAGGGGGCCGAACCTTATAAGACCATAAGCCCGAACTTCATTAAATCACCACCCGGACCATAATCACCTTCGACCATCTCCGGACACACGAGGTTTGCTCCTTCACCAACCGGGCCGGACCATCTTCATCAACACCACCGACCATCGTCTCCGAGCCACGCTTCACCGTCGCCAAATCCACGTCGTCATCCACGCTCGTCAACCTTCGTATCTTCATTCATGGAGTTTGCTTGCACGTGTGTTTTTCTGTTAAATTCTATGGACATGCGCAGCTAAACCCCTAGCTAAGGCTATGGGAGATGCCTAGTAGGATGCTATGTTTTTTTATTTGATCAATGATAATTAAGAATTAATTTTCGTATGATTGAATCTTATATGGATGACACTGCCTGATGATGTATGTTATTTTGCTTGCACATTCGTTTGATTCCGTATTGACTCCGGGCATACGGATTGCTTATGAATCCCTATGGTAAGATAGCACTAGCGTAACGAGTCTCTCGTCATATGAGTTTAATCTATTTTCGTATGTTGGATGCTTATCACTAGAAATCGATACATGTGTATAAGTCCTTTTGATTGCACATCGACTCCGGGCATGTGCAATGCTTAAAGACCTCTATAGCATGCGTCCGAACTTAATCTTCATGCTATCCTCGTACAAATTATCGATCAAAAGAATACATAATATACTACTAGGTTGAACTCGGATGCCTTAGCCTCATCTCCATCTTAACCTCCTTTAATTAATTGTAATATTTAGTTCTATTTAATTTAGTAACGTAGTTTTATCATTCGTGCTCCACTCTCAGTGGAAAACCCTGATTTGCACTCACGTTCACGCACTGTCATCACATTAGTTCCCATTAGTCCTTCAGTCCCTGTGGAATCGACCTCGGACTCACCGAGATTACTACTTCGCTACACACCCTATACTTGGGGTTAAATTGCACTTTTTAGTCCTTTAATTAGGACTACTTAAAGTTGTAGCAAGTTTTTGGCGCCGTTGCCGGGGATTGCAACGGACGAATAGGAACTTCGCATCCACGTTTTTCTTTTTTTTTTTAGTCTTTGCTTTTTCTTTGCATTCAATATACTACGTATTTTTTTTCTTTCTTTTCAGGTAAAAAAAAAAAAATCTTTGACAAACAGAAGAGGAGTAGCCCGTTGATTGCGAAGGAGGAGTACTACGCACTTGTCTAAATTAAGGACTGCGTCTCCCTGGTACACTCGTTCTTTAAATTCTCTGTATTTGCTATCTCGCATCAACTTACGCTCTCGTGGGAAAGCTCGGCACATACGTCTCGGTGTAGGCGTATATGTGTCTAGTCTGTAGTCCCTTCAAACGAAAGCGTTCGTATAGAAAGATTTAGGGGTGCATACATTGTTTTGTGATTATACTAGGCCACCTGTTCGTTTCTAATTGTTTATTCCGAATGCTTAAATCCTAATTCAATTGAAATCATGACTAGGACTTTACGTGATTATTTGCAAAATGGCTCAACTTATTTAGACATGTATGATTTTAATGGGTGGAATAAATCTAATGCGAATAATTATCACGTGTCTTCTGCTTATGCTCCTTATGTAAGTTTACATATGGAGACTATTAACGATACATATAAAGAACGCTTGCAAACTAATCAACATACTATACAATATTATCGTGAGCATTCTACACATGATACTTATGTCCCACCATATAAGGAATCCCTTGAAGATACATTGCAGTCATTTCTAAAAGATACCATACAAATTATTCAAGATCTTCGGACATCAATTGATCAATCTCATCTTGATAATAACGAGAAAGAGATTTTGATCTCTCCACCTCAATTTAACCCCATGAATGATGAGGATAAGGGCAATGAGGAAAGCACAAGTGGCATCCCCATAGAAGGCAAGGTTTCTGAATTTGATTTTCTAAATCCTTTGGAAGCTTGTCCAACCAAGATTGATGACATTGATAATAACGTGAATTTTGAAGAAAACAATGTCATTCTAATTAACATTGATGACATCAATGAGGATGAGATATCTGAGAAAAAAACTGCTCTTCTACTTAATATTGATGACATTAATAAGGATATGAATTTTGCAGAAGTTAATTGTCTCCCATGTAATATTGATGATGATATTATTATTGAAACTACCAAATTTTTTATGTCTAAACTCAATAATGATATTATTACTCTCCATTCTGATATTGAAGAATCAAAACCTAACTTGCAAATTCAATCACCTGAGTCAGAGGATATATATTTGGGCCAAGAAAGATGTTCGATGATGATTTCTTATGAATTGAATATGGATCTTGAAACTAAATTAACGGATGAACATAAAGAAGATATAGGGTGGAATATAAATGAAATTTATATTCTCCAGTTTGAAGAGAATACAAATTCAGCACATGAAAAACAATATAATATTGCCCCTAATAGAAAGGATGTGGTGCGAGAATATACGCATCCAAATTATATCTCAGTATATGTCTTCTTTATGCATGACTACTCTTTATTTTTTTTGAAAATTCCAATAGATCTTATTTATAAACATTAATCTCTATATCTGCTAGAGATCTTTTGCTTTGTATATTAGTTTTGTTTTTCCTGTATTCTATTTTCTTTCTAGTAATGTCCTTAGAAAGCAAAACCAATATGTGCAATCATCTTTTCAGGTAATCTCCGACCATTCTCTATGTCTTTCTTGCAAAATGATATATCCTTCATGTTTCTATATTTGAATCTTCATGAAATATCATTATGTGCATCATTTTTTAAAAACATTGAGGACAATGTCATTTTTAGGTTGGGGGGTGAGAATCCTGACAAATTCTAATTTTGTGTATTTTTTATACTTTTCAAAATATTTATTTATTATGTTTATTCATTTTTCAAAAAAATAAACAAAACAAAAATTTCTTTTCTTGCGTATGATTAAAAAATTTATTTGTTTTTAATTTCTTGTCTATTATTATAAAACAAAAAAAAAATTATTATTTACTTTGGAAGTTTTGGAGTATAATTTTTATGTACTCTTGCTAGGAATATATGGCACTTAGTGACATAGATTATAAAAGGCTTAAGTTCTAGTCGAAAGGTGTTGACGTTGAATTCCTTTTATTAATTCTTTCTTATGGAGTATCAGGTTAATTGTACTTTGAAAACTTCACTACACATCTGGCTTGCACCTTTGGAGTCTAGGTTTGATAGGTTGTTGTTGATCTGATAATATTTAGAGGCCTGATGAATCACAACTGTCTTGTTCACTTAGTTTGCTCTATGGAGAGATAGGGTAAAAAAGAAAAAAAAAAAGAAGCAACCAGTGGATTAGACCAGGTACAGCGAACAGGGCTACCTATTACAAGGTCTAGGGTTGAGTTATGTAAAAGTCCTAACTTACATGCAACTATATTAGTGAAGCATGGTGTATATGGTTATGAGAATGATCCTATATACACATAGTGAATCTAATGTAGAAACAACATGGGGATGGCTACCTGACTTATGAGAGCGTTGGCAGTGTGTCATGGGCACAGAGTGCAGCTACCATGGTGTAAATTAGGAAGGGATACATAATTAGATCCTTAAAAAAAAGAAACCTGAAAAAAAAAAAAAAGGAAAGAAAAGGGAGATAGTGTGAAAGTCGTCACTGTAAAAACACGAGTAAGCATGGAATATCACATATAAAGCCCTGGTGGTATTAAAGTGAACATCTACACCTCTCGTAAACCTGGACAGACAGCGGGATTTTGAATCAGTGTTTAAGGTCGTTCGACTGTTCTTGGTACTTATTAGTATTGACGCACCCTTGAAAACCAAAGCTCCAGTCGTGTTAAGTCCAGATATCACCGAGCACTCGAGTACAGTCAGTTTGATATTTCCTACCGGAGGGTTAACAACCGGACCTCAATCGATGACTCGGTCAACTAGAAGTTAGCTAATATTAATCTATGAGCTTTGTGCCGTAGAATCTCTAGTCTTGGGTACTATAAATTATTCATTAAAACTTTTCAATATATATATATATATATATATATATATATATATATATATATATATATATATATATATATATATATATATATATATATATATATATATATATATTGCTTTTCGTTGTTTAACCATTTAAAAAAAAAAAAAAAACTTTTTGGGGATAGAAATCATGCATTATTATCGAAAATCTTTGTATTGAATTCTCGCTTATTTTGCTCGAGGACTAGCAAAAAGCTGGTTGGGGGGTGTGTTAAGTCTCCAAATAATGCATTTTATCGCTTATTTCTTACTGCATTATCATCGCTTTCCTACGTAAAACTTTTCATATACTCGTAAAACGTATCATTTTCTTTGCACCACTGCATAGTAGACTTTAATACGGACATAACGGTATATTGGTTCGCACTCATACGATACATGCATGAAAAATACGGAGCCTGGAAGTCCAAATTATTCTTTTTATCGATAATTGCACTGTAACCTTACACTCGTTATTTCATGTGTGTTTTTCAGGGAACTGACCCGGTACTTGACGCAGTCAGATAGAAGGCATCATGATAGAGTGATGGATGGTCTCACGACAAGTTAATGGAGGATGCACATTCCACTCAATTCATTCCTATTACAACTCAACTCGACCACCCTTACCCGTCCGATTGCATCGCAACCTTTCATTGCATCCCACTCATGCGTGCAAATCACCCATCTCCCTATCACCTAATTACAACCGTCCATTCCCTAACCGACCCTTGAGATTCCCTCGCATGCATGCACCCACTGTCCATCCAACCCGGCCCCGACCCGATCGCGAGCTCCGGATCTCAGCTTCCCTTCTTCTATTCCATCCCAGCCGTCCCTAGCTTCCATGCAATAACAATGCATGCATGGAAACACCCAGGTCCCCAGTACTTGTGCACTAGATCACAACCACTCAGCACTTTCCCTCTCCTTCCCACTTAATCACATCCGTTCCTTGAACCCATGCAAAAACATCACAGCCGTCCCTTCCATGCATGCATGCATGCATGCATATGCACCGATCCACCCAGCATTCCCTCTCTCAATCCCACTGAATCACAGCCGTCCCGTGCATAAAACCCAAATCCGACCCGACTGCAGCCTCCTCGCGATCGTCCCGGACACCCAATCGCAGCCGTCCGGGTCAAGCATGCAGCCTCCGTGTCTCTCTCACCACCCCGATCTCCTCTCTCTTTCCATAACCGACCCAGCTGTCCTCTTTCAGCCCCGAGATCACATCCGGCCGGACATCTCTCTCTCTTCCTACTTTCTCTCCCCACAAACTGAACGCCCAGCCGCCCACCTCTCTTCTTCCGATCTTCTCTCTCTAGAAAATCTCTCTTTCCTTTTCTCTCTCTACCGAAAGTCTCTCTCTTCTCTCCCGTTTATTTCTCTCTCTAAACCGACCCATCAGCCCCGAACGCCCAGCCGCCCATCTCTCTATCCCGTACGTTCTCTTCTCTCTCTAAATCTCTCACGATCTCCCATCCGAACACCTCTCTCCACCCGATCGTTTCTCTCTCTTCATTACCATATCCGAGACCCACGCCCAGTCTCTCTCCTCCCCGTTTCTCTCTCTATCCCGAACGTCTCTCTCTCCTTACCCAACCGGACTTTTTCTTTCTCTATATAAATAAAGGGGAGCAGAACTTTTAAAGGGGGCCGAACCTCATAAGACCATAAGCCCGAACTTCATTAAATCACCACCCGGACCATAATCACCTTCGACCATCTCCGGACACACGAGGTTTGCTCCTTCACCAACCGGGCCGGACCATCTTCATCAACGCCACCGACCATCGTCTCCGAGCCACGCTTCACCGTCGCCAAATCCACGTCGTCATCCACGCTCGTCAACCTTCGTATCGTCATTCATGGAGTTTGCTTGCACTTGTGTTTTTCTGTTAAATTCTATGAACATGCGCAGCTAAACCCCTAGCTAAGGCTATATGGGAGATGCCTAGTAGGATGCTATGTTTTTTTATTTGATCAATGATAATTATGGCTTAATTTTCATATGATTGAATCTTATATGGATGACACTGCCTGATGATGTATGTTATGCTTGCACATTCGTTTGATTCCGTATTGACTCCGGGCATACGGATTGCTTATGAATCCCTATGGTAAGATAGCACTAGCGTAACGAGTCTCTCGTCATATGAGTTCAATCTATTTTCGTATGTTGGATGCTTATCACTAGAAATCGATACATGTGTATAAGTCCTTTTGATTGCACATCGACTCCGGGAATGTGCAATGCTTAAAGACCTCTGTAGCATGCGTCCGAACTTAATCTTCATGCTATCCTCGTACAAATTATCGATCAAACGAATGCATAATATACTACTAGGTTGAACTCGGATGCCTTAGCCTCATCTCCATCGTAACCTCCTTTAATTAATTGCAATATTTAGTTCTATTTAATTTAGTAACGTAGTTTTATCATTCGTGCTCCACTCTCAGTGGAAAACCCTGATTTGCACTCACGTTCACGCACTGTCATCACATTAGTTCCCATTAGTCCTTCAGTCCCTGTGGAATCGACCTCGGACTCACCGAGATTACTACTTCGCTACACACCCTATACTTGGGGTTAAATTGCACTTTTTAGTCCTTTAATTAGGACTACTTAAAGTTGTAGCACAGGTGCCGCGCTGAATAGTAATCTGTGATTGCATGCCTCCGGGGGTCGGACCCCGAATTTATTTTTTGCATTGATTATTATTGTGCTTGTGGATTTTAAGGCTCTAGATGGGCGAAGGTGGATGTTGACCACCCTCGGTTCCCTGACCATGTTTTCTAGGATTGTTTCCTTTTTCTTTCTAGCGAAATTGTACACAAACGCGCACTTGCTCGGAGCGTGTTAGTTTTTCGGTCACAGGAAGAAGGAGATGATGCTACATCCATGGTTCAAGCAAGCGGTACCATGGAGTGCAAAGATCCGGTGAAAGCGTGCACGTTGGCGATGATCGGGATCGTCGTCGGAGATCGTGCAGAATGGAAGAATAGGATATCTTGACTGTGCTATTCAGGTTTAGGGGTTGGACCCTGGACTTGATTTAGTTTGGATGTTTTTCTGTTGTTCTCTTTCTTAGTGTTTAGAGAACCCCGATGATAATTTAATTATCTATCTTGCTTGTGAGTTAGTCTCTAGATCAGGCTTAGGGTTAGTACTAAACTTATGGATTCATCGGTGTCTTTATATGGTTCTAACATGTGCGAATCCGGTGGCTAGCTAAAAGGAAAGGTGGTAACCGCCCTCGTGGTAGTTCAGGTAGCCAAGTACTGTGCACCGAGATAAACACAGTGTTAGATTTGTTAAGAGATAACTAATGTCCCCATAAGAAGTATGATAACCTTAAATTCGTTAAGAGATAACTAATGTCCCCATAAGAAGTAACTGTCCTCGTGGTAGTTCAGGTAGCCAAGTACTGTGCACCGAGATAAACGCAGTGTTAGATTCATTTCTAATTGATGTTTGATGGTAGTGTGAACTAAGCATGATTTGGTTATGCCACCATTAGGTTGAGGTCCGGCGGAGGTTATCAGATGTCCCTATTTGGCCAGTATTGAAACCTATAATGATATGAGGTCTACTATGACATCAGGCATCAAATTATGAATGAGGCGTCATTCTAGTTGGAGTCCTTTTCACGTTGACCTTAGGCTAGGCTCCAGATCTTAGGATTATGGGCATACTAGTGAGGTATCGAGATCCTTGGAATCTATATAATGTGATCGTTGCAAGAAAGGCGAAAGCTGAGTATTCAAGGTATGGACTATGATATTTTCTAAAGATACTAATGCTTTGTGGGAAGGTTTGTAATCCTAGTGGGAGCACGGTAGACCAGGGTCTAAGTCTAGGAGGTCGTGACCTTTCTAGATATGCATAAAACCTCATAAAGAAGGGATGTATAAAAGGTTCTCTCCAAAGGGGAGCCCCTGGCCTCCACAATCAACCGGCTAATGGTCTGGGTGGGAGGTACGCAGTTCGACATTTCCACCGGGTGAGAGCTGTGTTTCCTTCTATGCTGGTTCGCCTAGTGGTTTCCTTCGGGACATGGAGGATGCCGGTGGCAGTGGGTGACGGTTTTTTTCCTGCACCGCGGGTGTAACATCTGCCTCAAGCACACAAGATATTATCCGCTTTGCCTGTTCCCACACGAGAACTTCCCAGGTTGGTCACCCATCCTAGTACTACTCTCGCCCGAGCACGCTTAATTACGGAGTTCTTAAGAAATCCGTAGCGACGCACGATTTTAAAACACATCTTCTATGTCTGGGAGGAGAAATTATATAAGTAGCTCAGGATCTCCTTCTCTTCAGGGGATGTGGGGCTAACTCATGGCCTTGTACCTATTCATCTTGGCATCACAGCCTCAGGAGTCTTGGCTCTTGGCCTATTAAATCTTGGTCGTCACAATCCACCCCCCTTAGGGCTACACGTCCTCATGTAGGGTTTGAGCCCCCTATTGCGAGGAGAACCGGCTCTGATACCATTTTGTAACGTCCGCGAGGAGAACCGGCTCTGATACCATTTTCAAGACTGTCCCTATTTGGCCAGCATTGAAACATATAATAAGATGAGGTCTACTATGACATCAGGCATCAAATTGCGAATGAGGCGTCATTCTAGTGGGAGTCCTTTCCACGTTGACCTTAGGCTAGGCTCCAGATCTTAGGATTATGGGCAAACTAGTGAGGTATCGAGATCCGTAGAATCTATATAATGTGATCCTTGTAAGAAAGGCAAAAGTTGAGTATTCAAGGTAGGGACTATTATATTTTCTAAAGATACTAATGCTTTATGGGAAGCTTTGTAATCCTAGTGGGAGCACGGTAGACCAAGGTCTAAGTCTAGGAGGTCGTGACCTTTCTAGATATGCATAAAACCTCATAAAGAAGGGATGTATAAGAGGTTCCCTCCAAAGGGGAGCCCTTGGCCTCCACAATCAACCGGCTAAGGGTCTGGGTGGGACGTACGCAGTTTGACATTTCCACCGGGTGAGAGCTGTGTTTCCTTCCATGCTGGTTCACCTAGTGGTTTCCTTCGGGACATGGAAGATGCCGGTAGCAGTGGGTGACGGTTTTTTTCCTGCACCGCGGGTGTAACATCCGCCCCAAGCACAAAAGATATTGTCCGCTTTGCCTGTTCCCACACGAGAACTTCCCAGGTTGGTCACCCATCCTAGTACTACTCTCGCCCGAGCACGCTTAACTATGGAGTTCTTAAGAAATCCGTAGCGGCGCACGATTTTAAAACGCATCTTCTATGTTTGGGAGGAGAAATTATATAAGTAGCTCAGGATCTCCTTCTCTTCAGGGGATGTGGGGCTAACTCATGGCCTTGTACACCTTACCTCACCTCACCGCACGTCATTCATCTTGGCATCACAGTCTCAGGAGTCTTGGCTCTTGGCTCTTGGCCTATTGAATCTTGATCATCACAATCCACCCCCCATAGGGCTACACGTCCTCATGTAGGGTTTGAGCCCCCCATTACGAGGAGAACCGGCTCTGATACCATTTTGTAACATCCGCCCTAAACATATAAGATTTTGTCCGCTTTGCCCGTGCCCGTACGAGAACTTCCTAGGGTGGTCATCCATCCTAGTACTACTCTCGCCGGAGCACGCTTAATTACGGAGTTCTTACGAAATCCGTAGCGGTGCACGATTTTAAAACGCGTCTTCTATGGTTGGGAGGAGAAATTATATAAATAGCTCATGATCTCCTTCTCTCCAAGCGATGTGGGGCTACATCCACCCAAACACACAAGATATTGTCCGCTTTGCCTGTGCCCGCACGAGAACTTCCTAGGATGGTCACCCATCCTAGTACTGCTCTCGCCCGAGCACGCTTAACTACGGAGTTCTAACAAAATCTGTAGCGGCGTACGATTTTAAAACGCGTGTTCTATGTTTGGGAGGGGAAATTATATAAGTAGCTCATGATCTCCTTCTCTTCAGGATATGTGGGGCTAACTCATGGCCTTGTACACCTCACCTCACCTCACCGCACCTCATCCATCTTGGCATCACAGCCTCAGGAGTCTTGGCTCTTGGCCTATTGAATCTTGGTCGTCACAATCCACCCCCTTTAGGGCTACACGTCCTCGTGTAGGGTTAGACCCCCCCATTGCGAGGAGAACCGGCTCTAATACCATTTTGTAACATCTGCCCCAAACATACAAGATTCTGTCCGCTTTACCCGTGCCCGCACGAGAGCTTCCCAGGGTGGTCACCCATCCTACTATTACTCTCGCCCGAGCACGCTTAACTACAGAGTTCTTACGAAATCCGTAGCGGCGCACGATTTTAAAACACGTCTTCTATATTTGGGAGGGCAAATTATATAAGTAGCTCAGGATCTCCTTCTCTCCTGCCGATGTGGGGCTAACTCGTGGCCTTGTACACCTCACCTCACCTTATCTCATCCATCTTGGCATTCCAGCCTCAGGAGTCTTGGCTCTTGGCCTATTGGATCTTGGTTGTCACACGGATCCTATTGTCAATTGCAGCCCATTATGATTGGGAGATCTGACAAATAGACGTTAAGACTGTATTTCTCAATGGGGATTTGGAAGAAGACATCTATATATCCCAGCCTCCAGGCTTTGTCGCAAAAGGTTAGGAAAGTCTCGTGTGCAAGTTGCAAAGGTTCATTTATGGATTGAAGCAAGCATCCAGAAGTTAGAATATGTGTTTTGATCAGGCTATCCAGTCTTATGGATTTGAACAGAACGTGGATGAACCATGTGTTTATAAAAGGAGCGATAAGACTATAGTAGTTTTTCTGGTACTTTACGTGGACGATATCCTGCTCATTGGAAATGATGTTGGAACGTTATGTACAGTGAAGGTGTGGTTATCATCTTAATTTAATATGAAAGACCTGGGTAAAGCGAGTTATGTTATGGGGATCAATGTAACTCGAGATCGCAAGAACACGACTCTCTCGCTGTCACAGTCAGCTTACATAGATACTATATTGGTCAGATTCAGTATGCACAACTCCAAGAAGGGACTGGTTCCATTCAGACATGGAATGAAATTATCCAAGGATCAAGGTCCTAAGACTCCTAAGGAGAGGGCAGAGATGCAGAAGTACCTTATGCTTCGGCTGTAGGGAGTCTGATGTATGCTATGCAGTGCACGAGACTAGATATATGCTATGCAGTAGGTATGATGGGCAGGTATCAGTCAAATCCGGGTCCAGGACACTGGACTATTGTGAAAAGTATACTCAAGTATCTCCGTAGGACAAGAGATTATGAATTAGTTTACTCTTCACAGGAACTGATGCCGATTGGGTATACGGGTTCTGACTTTGCATCAGATCCAGAATCCCGGAGATCGACGTCAGGGTTTGTGTTTTCATTGGGAGAAGGAGTTGTCAGTTAGAGGAGCGTGAAGCAGGGATGCATCGTGGATTCGACGACAGAGGCTGAGTACGTTGCGGCGTGCGTAGCAGCCAAGGAGGCGGTGTGGCTCAAGAAGTTCCTCACAAACTTAGGATGTGTACCAGGAGCTCAAGATCCTATTGTCCTTTACTGCGATAATAGTGGAGCGGTAGAACAATCCAAGGAGCCAAGATATCACCAGAAGAGTAAGCATATCGATCGGAAATACTACGTTATCTAGGACTTGCAGAAGCGAGGGGAGGTTGCAGTGACTCAAGTAGCGTCTGCAGATAACATGGTGGACCCTTTCACAAAGGCGTTACCGACTAAGGCTTTTGAGAAGCACGTGGATGCCATGGGAGTTAAGACTGTTGTTCCTCGCTAGGCTAAGTGAGAGATTGTTGTAGCTCGTATGTCCCGAGCGTAGATTTTCGGTATTAACATTAATAAAGATGACTTTGGTTATTGCTTTAATTAGAATACTACTTTGGTATATGCTAATACACATATAATAAAGGACCCTAGGGAACACAGTAGGCCACTGAGGCGTATGGTGGATCCATACTTGGGAGACCCAGTGGACCAGTTGTGTATAAACCTAGAATTAGTTCACAGCTTAGATGATGCCGGTCGCTTCACCGAGAACAAGCTGTTGGCAGGTAGAGGATATGGTGAAGTCTCCACCACGGGAACGTGGGATTCACATTCACCTGACCAAGCACGATGATCGTGTTGAACAGGAACCAAGACGGTGCACAGTTCAGTGATTCAGACACTAGTGCATAAACTGTCTTACTACTATAGATAATCTGTCCGTAACCCTGAGAGACCATGTACACTGGGCCAACTAGTTGTGTGGTGCTTTGATGTGCCAACGTGTGTGGACCTTTCATAGTCCAATACCACGGTATGTTGGGTTACCCGGCTGGCGCTTGAGTGACATATAATCCCTACAGGTTATTCGATATCCAATGTTGGATGGATGTGTTTTGATGAGTCAATCTGTCCATATAGTTAACCCAGGCCTGGTGGTTGTCTGTATAACTGACGATGTTCCGGATGCTAGGCATAGCACCGGAAGGTGTGTGGTGTTATAGATGACAAGTCATCAATTCCTAGTCAGATGATCGATCGGGATCTGACGGTGCTTCCCACCGCCCGAGTCGTATCATGGCACCAGTATTATGAGGGACTAAGGATTATCAGAGTATAGTAGAGAACAAGGTTACGAGGGAGTAATATAAGTTTAGGATCACTAGAGTTCAACTCGCGTCGCACTCTGCATGGCTACATGGGTTAATCGGATTAGGGCAAATTAATAGAACTTTCAGTGTGTCACTGGAATAGTTAATCAGGGATCCGATTGGAGCTAGAGATCCTGAACCCTGAAGGTTCCACCCTATCATTGCATATAGGAATTGTTCCCTGACCTGGTTGGATACGTTGGATGCGAAGTAGCACGATGGAGCGCAAGCCCGGAGCCTAAGAACCTAATTCACATGTGCTAGGGGCCGTAGGGGTATTTTGGTAAATACTAAAATATGGCTTAGAATATATTGAATATGGATCTTAAAATGAGCGGAATAATTCCAGGAGCTCATAGGCACTGACGGAACTCAATTTCGAGTAGCGCACCTCACTCAATCTCTCTTTCAGTTTTTCACTTTTCGTGAATGGCGTTTTCATCCAGGCTTCACGATGGACACTTGGAAACCCTAAAAACTACCCCCTCTTATCCAAATCCACTAGGGGTTGGCCCTATCTTGTGTAAAGCAGTAAGGGGCCGGCCCTATATGAGGAATAGAGAGGGAGGGGCCGGCCCTAGCTCTCCCCCTTCTGAAAAACCCGAACTCCCTTCCTTCTCTCCCTCTCTGAGGTTTCGGCCAAGGAAGAAAGAGGAAGACGAAGGAAGAAGAAGGAGAAAGGAAGGAGAAGGAAGAAGAGAGAAAGAGAAGGAGGAGATCTCGCGGCTTGCCATCGTCTTCGTAACGAATTCCTCTGTCGGCTTGTAGTCCTTGCACTCAGAGATAGGATTTCGAGGATTCCTCAATTCGCAAAGGACAAGGTGGCCATTCGACAGCTTTCCTTGCGATTAACGTGTGGTTCATCATCGTTCCGTTCTCTCCGGATCATAGATCCACAAGGTATGATGATTCTAAACACCTAACTAGATGCATGCATGTCTTCCGTAGATCGTAGTATGCCTCTAGGGTGTCCGCACATATGCTAAGATCATAGATTTGCATGTAGATTGTTTTATAGAATTAATTGTAATGAAACATACACCGTATGATCTTTGGATCTATCTTTTTCTTTCACTGCGACTCTGATAATAGGATCCAATTCCAATATGCGGGTCCTACCGTTTGACTCGTGGGCCCCAGGTAGGGCTATGGGTCCCACCTTTGGGCGTTAACTAGATTTTGCACCTACAGTTGCCATCGTCGGAGGTTGTATGGCCACCGAGACTGGTACTGGAAAGATGACCTCCGCTGGGATGGGAGTCGAAGTGAGTGCCGGAGTAGCCTCTAGAATTGTCGGGACAACCACTACCGGAGCGGGAGTTGAAGACGGCGCTGGAGTGGCTACTGGAGAAGCAGGAGGTTGATTGACTGTTGTAGCATCCCTCGTGCTTAGACTTTAGAGCAAGAAGTTGATGTGATGGTTCTTCTCCTCCATCGACCGATTGATTTGCTCCATGTGTTCACCCATTTGCATGACTAAGAGCTGGAGAGTGGACGGAGGATGATGATGCATGACATCTCGATGTTGCATGCATGTATCCTCAACGTCATCGTCGGAGACGTAGTTGCACCGACTTGCTTCTGCTTGATGATAGATATTTGCCCCCTGCAAAGGAGGTGCAAGGTCCATTGGAGAACCCGAACGGGCTTAGGGTTGGGGTTTGTCCTCCTCAAATTTCTGGACACGGATTCTAGGATCGAGGCTTGTTTCTTCATACATTAAGGCCTCCTTGGTGCTTTGACGAGCGTCTTCGGTAGCAATTTCTGGTGTAAAGACGTCCGCAAGAGTTCGAGTACACCGAATGTAGACACGTACTACTGGGGGAATATCATCCTTCAGGTTTTCTGGATCACCATGTTGGAGTAGCAAGGACTTGATGATATGCGAAAGACTTGTTAGAGCAAACGTATCATCGTTCGTCCCGGCCATGGCGAAACTTGAAGCAACTCCTTCAGACGTACAGATGAAAGGAGAGGATGTCCCACCGGACGTGCCAGAAATCTGTATACATGGAAAAAAGCTTTGGCTTGTTTATATTGTGTACACGGAGATTAGAAGGCTGGGACCCAGGGACTCGGGGCTGGTGAGCCAGGTGCGATAAAGATTTGATCAGGAGATTATGGGAGAGATCCTTTGGAGGATCCATTTGATCCGCATCTCCATGTTACTTCATGCGAGAGCTCTGAAGGGGTTGCCCAGGACAGAGATCTTTACAGGGTGAGGGTTTCTTGAGAGGATAAGGAGTCTTCGTCGTTGCTTTTGTCCCTTCTATTCTTTGCGCTTTCTTGGCTAGGGGGGCTTTTGGCTTCGTTCCTCGGTCTTCGTGTCTCCCTCAGCTTTGGCTAGATCTTGGCATATTCTTGATTGTCGGTTCGCGGCGTCGATCGTACTTCTAGCATCGGCTTTGGCTTTGCCTTTCAGCTTTTGCTTTGCTTTGGCGTAGCTTATGCTTTTGTTTTGCTTTGGCGCTTGCGCTTGAACATAGACGGGTAGAGGCTTGCGATGCTTTACTTCTTCTAGACTTTGTATCGTATCAGCTAGAATATGTGGTCCTTTGCTCGTGACCGTCATAGTTGCTTGGCTTTGGCATGTGCATTGCTTTGGCTTGGGCTTTACCTATGCTTTTGTATCGGCTTCTTGCGTTGGTTTTTGCTTTGGCATTGGCTTGACTTCTTCTTGAATGGCGATGGCTATGTTTCCAAGGCTTCTTTATTCTTTCGACTTCTTGGGGATGGATTTTGACAATGACGATTATGGTGTCGGCTTTGGCTTTTCTTCTTCTCTGAGCTTCTTTTGCGTGATCGGAGTCAAAGGCTTCTTTTGAACACGGCGGGTGTAGCACTGATCTCTGTGCGACGGGTGTAGCATCGGCTTTTGTTGATGAAGATGGTAGAGTGTAGCACCGATCTCTGTGCGATGGTTGTAGCATCGACTTTCGTTGATGAAGACGACAGGTGTAACACCGATCTCCATGTGATGGTTGTGGCGTCGGCTTTGATCTTCTTCTCTTGTCTTTGCTTCTAGCGTCTTCGGAGTTGATGAAGATTGTTGGAGACATCAAGGTGATGATAACTCCGGGCCTTCTTCTCCAAGGTTTCTTCTTCATGCGAGTAGTCGATGGTTAGATCTTTGAGTGCAAGGTCTTCGCGTCGATGAGGACTTTGATGGTGGCTCCGCTTTGTTGGGGGATGTGCCTTCTTGTTCCTTGCAAAGCCTTCGGTCTTCAAGCGTTGGAGCCCCATTTTTTTTTGCAGAGCCTTCTTGTTGTCATCTTTCAACCTTTGATGCCTTCCCCCACCCCTTCTTTTTATAGGCATAAGGGGGAGGCTGGGAGAGATATGACTGTGATTTTTTGAGTCAATCCAATATCTCCCTCCATAACCATCAAAATATTTTTTCCTTTTTTGGGGGAAACAAATTTGATCACTTTTTTTATTTTGTGGGGATGGTTATGGACTTGTTATGGCTTGATATTTGATGATAAGTTGCCATATCTTTGCACCTTCGAATTGATGACGACACGAAGTCATCTTGTCCGTCGGATCGAGGGATCATCGTGGATTTACGGTTGCATAGACATCCACGTCACCTCCTCCCGCATCAAGGCGGTTAATTTTTTTTTCTTTTTTTTTCTTTCTTCTTTTTTTTTTTCTTTTCCCTCCTATGGCCGGCCATACCTCCCCATAGGAAGGGGGCACAATTTCCAAGAGAGGGGGCTGGTGGGCCCTACCCGGCCCCTCTTATTGGCCGGCCACACCTCCCCATAGGGAGGGGCATGATTTCCAAAGAAAGGGACTGGTAGGTCCCCTTTTTGTGTTCGAATCGCGAGTCCGATGGGGCCCGTTTGTGTCGAGTCGGGTCGTTTCGTATGCGGGTCATTGTATATGGGCCAAGTTTTGTATACGGGCCATTGTGTGTGGGCCAAGTCGCGCTTGCGGGTCGGATTTGATCCATGGGCAAATTTTGGTGCCCGTAGTGGGTTTGCTTTGATTTGGTGTGAGCAGATAAACTTGGAATTCAAGGCAAGAAGATGAAATCGGGTAGCGACTTGGAGGTATGTGTTGGGTTTTCTACACGAGAACAACCCCGATCGACAGACCGAGATCGTCATCCTGGATGAAGAACATACCTTCGTGTGAAGAGAGAGATCGTTCGCAATACCGGGTGAAGATCTTCCACACGTTGCCGTCTCCTGCGGATTCGATGGGTCCTCCTGAATCCCTCTGGATTCACAACGACGGCTCTAAGACGTGCGTATGGGGACTTCACCCCTGCACATCTATTTATAATAGACGTGTCCACCGATAGACGCAACCCATCAAGGCATCCACCGGTTAATGGGTGCACATGAGAATGAGGCTAGGTTCACCACCAACCCTGTCAAGCCTCTTGGTTGAGTCGCCTGGTCTGACCAGGACCGCGACGACCAACCCGGTCCACCTAGTCCAGTAACTCTCCCGTAAAGGGCCATCAAAAACCAACAATCTGCCATTTGGCCCTTTACACCATATAAGTGTGGGAACTTGTTTCAAATACACATATATAATTTTGTAATGAAAATATTTTTTTTTTTGAAACATTTGGAGAGTCACTCAGTTTTGAAAAACACGATCCGGATCGATTTTAAAAGAAAAAATACTAAGGGACCATCATTGTCTTTGTTCAAATGACCCTGATAGGAGATCATGATTATTCCAGCATATCCTATGTTGGTTCATATCCATGGTTAACCTATCAGACCCACAAAGAACTCCAACAAATAACTCTAGTGGTTTTCTTATGTGTCTATGGGTTATCTGAGCACATTATCACTTGGTCTTGTGCCTAGGCCCATGATGTCCAACCTCATGCTTGTCCAAGCATGTCATTCTAATGCTCATGTTGATACTCAATCAACTACAAGTAGAATAAAGATGTTTCGACGTGGTGCCTACCCATGTCTAGCCCAGGTCTTTCTTGGGTACCATGTACTCTAGGCTTACTGGACGTTCCGATATGTTACAAGCATGTCTAGTCTTAGTATCTTGAGTAAGTTATCTTACTCCAGGCATATTGGACTATCTAGCATGTTGCATAAGCATGCCTAGTCTCAATGTCACTTTTGAGTATCGTGTACTCCATGCTCATTGGACGTTCCGACATGTTACCAAAGTATGTCTAATCTCAGTATCTTGAGTAAATCATATTACTCCAGGCTATGATCTTGCTTACATTTGACATAACTCAAAGAAGAAAATGGCATCGAGCTTTATTCATCTAAAGATAAAACAGTAGTGATTAAACACAAGGCAAAGGGACTCAACTATTGATACAAAGACTCCATCAAATCCAAACGGGTCACAAGGCTCTGGAGAACCTTTGGTGCAAGTCCCTTGGTGAGAGGGTCTGCTACTATCAGTTCGGTGGGAATATACGGGATCTCCACCACTTCCTCTTTGACTTTCTTGCAGATAAGCATATACTTGATTTCCATGTGCTTGTTGCGTCTGGTAATCTTCTCATTCTTGACATACTGACAAACAGCCTCATTTTCATAGAAAATTAGCAAAGGCTTTTGGATCAAATCCACAATGCCTAAGCCTCCAACGAAGTTATGCATCCAAAGAGCATGCTTTGTAGTCTCATAGCAAGCAACATACTCTGCATGCATAGTGGAGTCACAATTGACTGTATGGAGCTTTTCTACGAAATAGCTCCTCCCGCCATCAGGAAAACATAACCCGAAGTGGATTTCAGGGTGTCTTTACAGCCATTAAAGTCTGAGTTGGTGTAACCAATCACCTAAGGCTCACCGCCCTACCTGTAGGTAAGCATGAACTCTTTGGTGCGCTGAAGATACCTCAGAACTTTCTTAGTTGCACGCATATAAGCTACACCCGAATTCTGCACATAACGACGCAACATCCCAACAGCAAAACTGATGTCTGGTTGAATACAAGTCATAATATATATGATGCTCGTCACAATGGAAGCGTACTCATCTGTATCCACTTGACTCCTTTTAGCCTGATTATTGGGACACTGATCCTGGGAAAATACATCTCCCTCTAATACTGGTGCCTCACCCGGAGCACACATATCCATCCCGAACCTCTTCAGGACCTTCTCAATATAAGAATCCTTGCTGCTCTGTCTCTGTGAATCTTGATCCTAAGCACATAGTCTGCTTGACCCATGTCCTTCATATCGAATTTCTTCAATAAGAAGTGCTTAGCATCATGGAGCATGAGAATGTCATTACTTGCCAAGAGAAGATCATCAACATAGGGGACAAGTATGACAAACCTGCTTCCACTGCCTTTCAGATATATACATCTGTCAGCACTATTCTCTTGGAAACCATACTCTGTAGCAACCTAATCAAATTTCAGGTACCACTGCCTGGAAGCCTGCTTCAGCCCATAAATGGACTTCCTCAATTGGCAAACCAACTGTTCACTCCCACTGACTGCAAAGCCCTCTAGCTGTGACATGTAAATGTTCTATGTCCGATCACCATTTAGAAACATTGTTTTAACATCTACCTAGTGCAATTCCAGGTTGTGATGGGCTACAATGGTCATAATCACTCTCAAGGAGTCCTTAGTGGAAACCGGAGAGTAAGTCTCACCAAAGTCAATAGCCTGAAACATTTAGCCACTAGTCTGGCCTTGAATCTCTCGATCTTGCCATCAGCATCTCTTTTGGTCTTAAAGATCCACTTGCATTCCACCGCCTTCCGGTTTTCTGGTATCACAATAAGATCCCAAACATGATTCTTCTCTATAGATTGCAACTCCTCTCTCATGGCCTCCAGCCACTGTCGAGATTCATTGCAACCCATGGCTTCACGGAAGGAAGTAGGGTCAGTAATATCAGATCCCTCACTCTGAATCTCCTGAAAAATAAACCTCAAAATAGTCTGGAATAGCTGACCTACGCTGGCTATCTGATCTTCTCGGCTAGAGTATCTAAAATCGGTACAGCCTGAACTGGCAGTGGGTCAACCTCAGCCACCGCTTCAGCAGATGCTAGGGTCGTATCTGCTATAACATCTGGCTAAACAATTGGGAAAAATGACGTTGACACAACACCTTCCGAAGAGTTCTCTGTGAAAAGAGTATCAAATGGTCATTGGCTCCCACTGAATTCTGCATCCTCCAGAAATATGGCCCTATTGGTCTATACTATCTCCAATGGTCTAGAAGGACAGTAGAACTGAAAACCCTTCGATCTCTTAGGATAGCCAATGAAGAAACATCAAACTGTGTGGAAATCAAGCTTCTTTATTTCTGGATTATAGAGCTTAGCCTCTGCCAGGCAACCCCAAACATGTAAATGATGGAGGCTAGGAGCCGAACCTTTCCATCTTCTGTAAGAGGTTTCTGAGGCAGCTTTGCAAGCCACACGATTCAGAATATAAACCGCTGTCTTCAAAGCTTCTCCCCAAAACTTCTCCGGAAGAGAAGAATGACTCATCATGCTACGAACAACCTCCTGATAAGTTCTATTCTTCCTCTCTGCCAAACTGTTTGGCTCAGGAGTGCCAGGTGTGGTATACTAGGGAACAATCCCCTGCTGCCTCAGATACTCAGAGAAAGAGCCATGACTCACACCATCCTGGTTTATCCTTCCAAAATATTCTCTTCCACGATCTAAGCAAACAACCTTGATCTTCTTATCAAGTTGTTTCTCTACCTCCAACTGGTATGTCTGGAAGACCTTCAAAGCCTCTGACTTGTGGTGGAGAAGATACACATAGGTACATCTAGAGAAGTCGTCAATGAACGTGATGAAATAACTATGATCATCACGAGCTTTGACTAGGAATGGACCATAAATATCAGTGTGGATCAACTCTAAGAGCTCTGAAGCTTTGGCAGCTGTGAGCTTTCTCTGCTTAGCCATCTTTCCTCTGAGGCTGTCCATACAAGTACCAAAGTCTGAAAAGTCTAGACTAGATAGAATCTCATCTTACACTAAGACCTCTACTCTCTCCCTAGAGATGTCGCTTAGTCTCTTGTGCTAAAGCACAGCAGAATCCTTTTCTAAACAATAACTATTTGAACCAGATCGGAAAGCGTCTTCTTACACCAGAATAAGACCCTAGTCCAATACTAACTAGTAGTGGCAAACCGTCACCATACTCATCGAGTTATCATTATCGAGGAAAAACCTATCCTTCAGTCTGGGTCTTCTTCTGCTCTTGAGCCTATGCCAAGCGTGGGACACATGAACAAAAGCTCCTAAGTCAATCTACTAAAAATTGACGGTATATCTATGGTATTGGACTCACAATAAACTAATGTCTACTACAGAAATCTCGGTATGAATGACTTCTTTCCAGAACCACCAATGTCATATCCCTTCTTCCCTCTATTCAGTCACTTTTTCTCAACAACACACAGGGTGATAAGCCGATTGAGGTCCTATTAGGTCTCCTAGGCATTAAAATTCACCTCAAAATGTCAAAAGACTTTGGGAGGGGAGATCACTACAATAAAAAACATAAGCTTCTTCTCAAGCTGAAGACCCTACTCTTTGATGCCTATGGCCAACTTTGAAAGCTAGAGAGTATGCTCACGAACGCTGTCATTGCTATCATGATTCAGATTCATGATCTGAACCATATTGATGTACAACAAGGACTTCTTGGTCTCTACGAATTGTCTCTTCAACAATGCCATCAACTCTGCTGTAGTCTCAATCCTGACAATGTCACCTCGAAGCTCCTCGCTAATGGTGGCCCTAATCATCATAAAAAGAGAAACGGTTCGTTTTCTCCCACTTAGCAAAATGGGTCTATTGGGCCTCAGTAGAAGCATCTATAAGCTCTGCCAACTTGGACTCTATAAGCACAAAGTCACAATTTATACATCTTAGCAAGATCTCAACATTCATCTTCCAAGATGAATCATCAGATCCATTCAGGGGCTCAATAACAGCTAGATTCTCCGAAATAGTTATCACATCCTTCTCTGAAGAGAGGATTACAAATCAGTGATAGTTTCAACTCTAATCACTATATATGTCGACATGAATTAGGGGTTATAATTCAAATCAACCGAAGCGGACTTCATGTGCTAAGTCCTCTTCTAGGACAACTCCCTCACACCATCAGGACTCAGTTTTGGCCAGATCCCTTGATGTGCTTTAGTCTCCCAAGTCACGTATAGAAACGTGCACAGACCTAGTCAGTTGTAATAGGGTTGAGTCAGACACTATCTAACACCTTTGGACAGAAGGGCTATCCTATCTTCCCCAATCACAGGCTACTATTCTGCTCATTCTACTGCACTCAGTAGTCTGAAACACCTGTTGGCAGAATCAAACCCTATTACAATAGGATGCCTAGTGACCCTAGTGGAAGCCCTCCAATCCGACTACCCACAGTCTCCATGAGCCACCTACCTTTGGGAAAATCCGACTTATTTCGAACGTAAGCCTCAGACGGTCACGTGGTCTTCTCTAAACCCCATGGAAGACCTAATATGTACAACCAATGTCAATTTCTATCCCTTCAAGGTTCAATGGTAGTCATCAATTATCAATTGCATATTATGTGTGTGCCTACTAGAAGGGAAGCAATCACATTAAATATCACTAAGGAACAATATAATTGTAGTATTACTGTTTAGCACATGTAAACATAACAATGATGTAAATCGGCACAAGATCATATTTAAAAATATTAAAACATTGCTATTAGAATCATATATGTAGCAAGTTGTAAAACAGTCCGAATCTGTAAAATCTGACCGTACGGATGTGTTCGGAATGGTCCAATTAGCTAAAATCCATATATGGATCGATCAGATCGGACCCCGATTGGGCCAAGATCATAGGACCAAAACCAACGGTCCAGATTAAGACAGGTCTTAAATAAATAGCAGATGCATTTAAACTAATCGGGTCGGGTCTGGATCGGACTAGTCGGGTTGGGTCTGGATCGGACCAGTCGGGTCGGGTCCAGGATCAAGTGACAAATGGGTCGATATAAGAGTTGTCAGATTTATACCCAACAAAAACCCAAAAAACAAAAATGAACGCACTATTCATCTTCCCCGATTAAATCGGTGGAACCCTAACCGACCGCCGCCCTCCCCCCCACACACACGCAGCCTCACGATGCGCACACGCACCGCCCGCCGCCGTCGCTGCTGTGCGCGACGGTCCGCCGCCGCTGCTCGCGGGCGCAGGACGCCGCCGAAGCCGTCGTCGCTGCTGTGTGTGCCGCGGTCCACCGCCATTGCTCGTGCGCGCAAGACGCCGCCGGAGCCACTGGTAGTGCGTGCTGGTGCGCACGCCGCCACCACTTACCCGCGCAGGCCCGCCGCTGGCTGCCGCTGCTGCGTGCCGAAGCCGGCCACCGCTGCTGCTGCGTGCCGGAGCCGGCCGCAGCCGCTGCTGCACGCCGGAGCCCGCCGCCACTGCTGTCGCGCGCCGCTCGACGCCCGGAGCCCGTGGTCGCCGTCCGACGCCCTTCAGACGCTTAGGTCGCCATCAGAGCCGCCGCCGAATGATTTTGTGTGGCCGGTGAGGGGGGTTCTCATCAAGTCTATGATGGGATCAAGATCCCAAGGCCATGACCGGCCGGAATCGATCCAAAAAACAAGAAAAAATACCATCGACGAGGAGACGATGGAACACTCAAGGAATCGTCATCTGAGAACGACAAACAAGATCTAAACCTTGCTCTGATACCAATTGTTGGGTTTTCTACACGAGAACAACCCCAATCGACAGACCGAGATCGTCATCCTGGATGAAGAACATACCTTCTTGTGAAAAGAGAGATCATTCGCAATACCAGGTGCGTATGGGGACTTCACCCCTGCACATCTATTTTATAATAAATGTGTCCAACCGGTAGACGTAACCCATTAGGGCATCCATCGGTTAATGGGTGCACATGAGAATGAGGCTAGGTTCACCACCAACCCTGGCAAGCCTCTTGCTTGAGTCGCCCGGTCTGACCAGGACCGCGACGACCAACCCGGTCCACCTAGTCCAGTAACTCTCCCGTAAAGGGCCATCAAAAACCAACAGTATGCGCCTTCTAGCTCCTCCATTCCTATTTTGCTACTTACTAGACAAATTTCTGAATCTTTAATAATTAGCTGAATTCATGTAGTAATGGGATGGATCAACTTGAAGCTATAGAGGTTGATGGCACATTGTAGGATTGAATAGCTAAGAATTGTGTGTTTCAGTTCCATCTTAAACAATTGTGGAGATTTGAAGCTAAAAATTAGGATGTAATCCATACATAATATGTAGGTTTGAGCTGGTCCACTCAGCGTTAGAAACGTAGCCGTCGTCCTATGGAACCGTGGATCATCACAGGCATCCATCACTGCAAATTGGTCTGATATTGGCCTTAACTCATCATCAACTCTTGTTGATGCTCGAGATCTATGGGCGGTGAGATGCGGAAAGAAACACTTCTACTATACTCCTTTCCATTTTGAGATATACATGCAGTTTAATTACGCTTCCCGAATCAATTGTTTTTTTTTTTTTTTTGTTCTCAGCATTCGACTGCATTGTCCGTTCAAGGGAACCTTACGGTTATGGTGGATTCTTCGATGTTTGTAAGCTACCAAATCAGGCACATGTTATTCGAATTCCATGTGTAGCATCCATACAGGTTTATTTTCACGTGTATATTCCATACAGGTTTGAGACGTTTGAATTATTTCTCTTTCTCAGATATCGTCAAAACTTATTCTTAGCTGCCAGCAAGAAGAAGATTCTGACCTTCGATGGAGCCTTCATCTTCCAAATTTTCGAAGCAGCAAGAAAAGACTAGGCTCCCCATTATCAATGAGAACACACACACACACACACACACACACACACACACACACACACACACACATATAGGGGAGGGATACTCTTACTCATGGCCTCTTACTCATATGGTTACCTATGATCCGGGCCGTCTATTAGATCTTGACGTACGGTTCGGATTAGATGGGGAGTTAAGCAATGGTATCCGCATTAAATACGAGCTTTTAATAAGGGCTTTTAATACGAATATTTAATATGGACACCATTGCTTTAACTCATTTAATCTGAACCGTACGTCGGGATCTAATGGACGGCCCGGATCATAGGTAACCATATGAGTAAGAGGCCATGAGTAAAAGTATCCCTCCCCATATATATATATATATATATATATATATATATATATATATATATATATATATATATATATATATATATATATATATATATATATATATATATATATATATATATATATATATATATATATATATATATATATATATATATATATATATATATATATATATATATATATATATATATATATATATATATATATATATATATATATATATATATATATATATATATATATATATATATATATATATATATATATATATATATATATATATAGGGTCGAGATCCAGAAACACGCTATTTTGCCACAGAGTTAGACACGTATCTCCAAAACCATAGATAGAGGTTTCAAAATTTATTGATTTTTTGTGAGGATTATAACCTTGCCTTAGATAGCACATCAGCAAAAAATCAGCATATTCTAAAACTTATAGACTAATCAAATATTCCCTTCAATTTAACGGTTAAAATGAACGGTCGATAAAGCTCTTTAGATTTGATGCACCTAAAGGGTTTAGAATGTGTTGATTTTTTATGGATGGGCTATCTAAGAGTAGTTGATCATCCTAACAAAAAATCAACAAATTCTAAAACCTCTATCTAGAGTTTTGGATGATGCGTGTCTAACTTTGTGGCAAAGTAGCGTGTTTCTGGATCCCGACCCATATATATATATATATATATATATATATATATATATATATATATATATATATATATATATATATATATATATATATATATATATATATATATATATATATATATATATATATATATATATATATATATATATATATATATATAATACGGGATAGTTTATAGGGGGTACAAACAACGGTTAGGATCTGTATTTGAGAGGGGGATAGAATGAGGGGATGGGATAAATTGATGTTAGGGCGAGTGAGATTCATCTAGGGAGAGGGGAACGGCTAAGATTGAATAGAGTTGAAATATGGGGATGAAATTAAGTGGAGGAAGTAATAAATTAGTGAAGGACTTAATTGTAAAATAAAAATTTAATAATCGTTTGAAGGACTTTCATATAAAAAAACAGAGACATGTTCGGTATTGATCTGAATGTTCACATGTTTTTTTACCTGGGTTAATTCTCTGCCACATACACATGGTCCCCTCTCCCACCATTAATTCGATATGCATATTAGGCAGTAGCAAAAATCCCCCTCAAGATCCTGCAATCCCTATACCGGCTCCAATTTCCCCCCTCTCTCTCTCTCTCTCTCTCCTCGCAATCCCCCTCCCTCGCGAATCCTGCGATCCCCAATATGGGCCCCAATTTCCTCCCCTGCTCTCTTTATCTCTCTTTCTAAGTTTCTCTCTCTCTCTCTCTCTCTCTCTCTCTCTCTCTCTCTCTCTTTTGATCTGATCCTACGATCCTCTCCTCTGCCGGCATCAAGGAAGAAGAGGGGGAGGGCCTGATCTCTGGCCTCCTCCCCCGGATCTCCCTCTTAATCCGATCACCCCCACCCAAAACCTAGCAATCCATCCCTCATCCCTCATCATCTTCTCACATCCCACCGGCTCCACTCCGGCTCTACCGGCGTCAAGGAAGAGAGGGGAAGGAAACGAGCTCCTCCTCCCCCAGATCTGCAGCAGCAGCCTAGGAATAGAAGAGGGGGAGGGGGACTTGGTCTGGGTGGAGGCACGGAGGAGGAAGAGGAGGGTGGCAAAGAATCCCGGTTCAGAGAAGGCCTGGGAGACGATGACGTAGACGCAGTAGAGGAGGGCGTGGTCCGTGAAGGGGAGGAGGCGGCGGGTGAGGGTAAGGCGAAGGAGCTCAGCCAGGGACCAGAGGCAGGAGAAGAAAACGAGGAGAGTGCGGATGTGCTAGAGGGAGTTGAGGCAGAGGCGACAGGAGCGGGAGGTGCAGATGCAAAGGTAAAGGAGGACGGTGGCTGCGGCGAGGGAGAGGAGGAAGACGGCGGCGACAGTCAGGTCGAGGGGGGAGTCCGATGGGTCAAACAGTCACGATATCATCTCATCTTCCCGCCTCTACCTCCCCGGCCAGCAGCCTCCTCCGAACGATCGGGTCACCGCCTGGCCGTCGCTTTCATCATGCCGACGAAGCACTCATTCTACTTTGTCACCCTTTGTGCCCCATCAGGGATTCGAGCGAGGGTTGTCCCTCTTTTGATTCCCTTCAGCAGAACATGTATATTAGGAGTTGGATTCATGTGCCAGGGGTAAGGAACGAGGTCCTCCTCTCCCGAATCTGCAACAGCGGCCTAGGAAGAAGAGGAGGGGGAGGGCACGAGCTCCTCCTCCCCCGGATCTGTAGCTGTGGCTGAGGAAGAAGAGGAAGGGGGAGGGATCGAGCACCTCTTCCCTCAGAAGATTACGACAAGCTCCAATGGCTCGCTCTCTCTCTCTCTCTCTCTCTCTCTCTCTCTCTCTCTCTCTCTCTCTCTCTCTCTCTCTCTCTCTCTCTCGTCTATTCACTCCCGTGATAACTGCAAAGCTCCAAAGGCGGGGACGATTGTGACAATCGGGGTTGTGCGATCACCACAATTCAGATCTCGATCCGTACGTCTCCATCCCCATGATTGCTTCTACCTTGATTCATATATGATTTTCTTTTTTTAAATTCAGACATGGCAGAGCAAGCCGCGGTCGCCGCCATCCACAGCCAGGTCCAGCAGGCTGTGGCGGTGGCAACGCCGGCCCAGTACAGGGGGGACGAGTACGGGGAGTCGCAGGCGGCCGAGGACGCCGAGTCGACCCATTTTGACCCGGACCAGGCGGAGCGGAAGCGGGTGTGTCGGGCTAGCCGGGGGCATCCCACGTTGGTGGTGCTGCTCCCCTACCGTCACCTCTGCCTTTGCTCCGCCTGTCACGCCGCCACCGGTAACGCCTGTCCCGTCTGCCAATGCATCAAAACCGGTGGAGTCCAAGTCTTCCTCTCCTAGGTCTTAAATCCCATTAGCACCATCCACCCATCCAGAATCAACTCCCACTTCATGACCAACCGTCCAAATTAAGAAAAGGGGAAAAAACAATGCAAGATGAAGTTAAGAAATCACTCTTTTTTGCTGTTTTGGGCTCCTACTCTTTATTTTGCTGGAGCCCCAGAATCGTACGTGTGTTCAGTCATCTTCTTGGTCGCACTTGCCAGCGGGGGGTTGCATTTCGTGGAGGGCGCATGGTGGAGGGTGCATATGGGTCGTCTGATCGTCATGCTCTGACCGACGTGAGCACTGATAGATGCACAGATCCAGCTATGGCGCAGTGTCAAGGGTGAGGGGGGACGTTGTCGGTCTTTTATCCCATGGTGCAACGTATCCACTAGATTTTGTTGCCCGGGTAGTGGTGGTTATTTTAATTGTTCACTTCACACATGATTCAGTTGGGCCATCAGAGGACAGAGCCATGTTGAGGTGGTATGGGTTGAGCTCATTGATACTCAACCCATTTAATTGTAACTACCAGTCCAGCCATTGGTTACGAGTCGCTCTGCCTATGAAAGGATCTATGACACTCGAACTTCTCACAGTTGAGAGGCTGCTAAAGATCTGCTTGGTATATGAAATGTTTTGATCTTTAGCTCTTGATATTTAATTTTTTAATATATTAAATAAAATATATGTTAAGTTTGATCAAATAGATATGTTCAAATCGAACCCTCTATTGTTACTAACCCAACCCAACTTTAATGTGGATTTTTTTTATAAAAATGTAATACCAAAATATTGTTATCTCCCTCAAAATATTGTCGCTACTCTCGAAATATTTTTTTGCCACCTATGAAATATTGTCACCTGTTTTAAAATATTATCTGCGCCCTCGAAATCTTCTGCGTGCCGAAAGGTACAGGCATTACTAGTATATATATATGGGAAAGGGTTTGGTGAACTTGAGTTCACAAATGAATGATGAAACATTGTTTATATTGTGCCATATATCTACTGATTAGACATAAATCAAGTAAGAGAGTTAGACATTTAAGAGGATTGAACACTGAAAAGACATAAAGCAAAAAGTTAAAAAGGACTGAACACTTTCTCAGGACACGTGGCAGCTTCTCCATTCGAGTTTACCATTTGAATGGTGAACTCGAGTTCAGCTTCCCGGACCCCAATATATATATATATATATATATATATAGGGGCATGCTATAATGCGGCATGCGGTAAGTGCGGCACCATACCGTAGCCGTCTAATGCACCCATTGTGTGCATCGCATGCACGCAGCAGTGCATCAGACGGTTGTAGTGCGGTGCCGCACTTACCGCATGCCGCATTATAGCATGCCCCTATATATATATATATATATATATATATATATATATATATATATATATATATATATATATATATATATATATATATATATATATATATATATATATATATATATATATATATATATATATATATATATATATATATATATATATATATATATATATATATATATATATATATATATATATATATATATATATATATATATATATATATATATATATATATATATATATATATATATATATGGGCAGGGATACTTTTACTAATGGAATCTTATTAATGAAAGTTACAAATCGTCTTTTATGGGAAGGGAGGTTTCAGAATTTGATGAAACTTGGTGGGGATGCTCTCTATAGGACGTTGATCATCCTCACCAAAAATTATCAAATTCTATAACCTCTAGGGGCATCAAATGTTAGAAGCTTTATCGACCGTTCATTTTAACCGTTAATTTGAATAACCTATTTGATGCCCATAGAGATTATAGAATTTGATGATTTTGGTGAGGATGATCAACTTACCATAGAGAGCATCCCCACCAAGTTTCATCAAATTCTGAAACCTCTAGGTTAGGTAAAAGGTGATTTGTAACTTTCATTAGTAAGATTCCATTACTAAGAGTATCCCTCCCCTATATATATACTAGTAATGCCCGTGCCTGTCGGCACGTAAAAGATTTCGAGGGCGAGGACAATATTTCGAGGCAGGTGAAATTATGTCAAGGGTGGCAAAAAAATATTTCGAGGGTGGCAAAAGACTTCGAGGGCGAGAACAATATTTTGAGGGTGATAACAATATTTCGTGAGTGGTGATAATATTAAGTAAAGGGATAATATTTTGTGAGCAGTGATAATGTTCATGTTTATCGGCACTCGAACGTGATGACAAAATTGGTTCAGCGGCTCCCACAATCGACTGTGCACCCACATTCGTCTGAAGAGCCCGCATTGGGCGAGGGTGCCCACAATCGGTGAGGGAGCCCACAAATGGAGGCGACTCTCTCTCTCTCTCTCTCTCTCTCTCTCCATATTGGATCAACAAAAAATTGGCCACCGAAGACTAATATTTTTGTCGAGGCCCAATGTGGACAGCACGCCAATGTGTGTGCGAGCAAAAAATTATCAACAATACTGCATGACTCCTGATGTATGTAGTTTCTTTCATGATTTATCTTTTGGCACACAATGCTGAATTTTCATTTTTTAATTTTAATATGCTATGTAATTATTCCATTGATATTGATGCATCCTCTAATTGGTTCATGTTAGGCTCATGAGAACATTTTCAACCAATCGATTGATTTGATAGGCATCACATCAATCATGGAGGTCAGTAGTATACTTTCAGTTATGGTTTTTTAGTAAATCAATATCTCTAAATGTTTGTTGATGGTTCTGCCATGCTCACTCGGTAAAGTTGATCAGGTCCTTCCCTTCCAAACTTTGTTGTATGAAACTTTCTTGTACTGTTTTTTTGTACATTCCATATGTTTCTTATTTGAGCCAGTAGAGTATGACGTGCTGTTTTGTTTCTTCAAAAAAGTGGAATAGCTTTTTTCAAATGGATGTTACTCTTCTTCTTACGATTAGTTTTTTATTTTATTTTTATGTGAACAGATTTTAGTTCGACTTGTTGGTGCCGACGATCATTTAGCCCCAATAGGTTTCACTAATAATACTGTCCTTGTAAATCCATGCCGATGCAGTTTTCTCATTCATAAATAGTGAACTAAGTATTTTATAGTTTATATGAGTTGTAGACTACTAAATCAGATTTAAAAAATCTGATACGTGCGATGCCAAAGAAAAAATCAGATTTAAAAAATCTGATACCAAATCAGATTACCCTCAAGATATTAAAGAAAAATCTGATTTTGAAAACAAAAAGAAGCAAAGGTATAGAACAAAGGAAAGAAGCTCCGAGATGCAAAACCAATGTTCATCTCGGCCACGACTCCTAAATCGGATTTTTGATTCAAAAAGCCAATGCCAATGCCTGATAAAATGTTGCGTTTGAAATCTTTTTAAAGAAAAAATCAGATTTAAAAAATCTGATATTAAAGATCTGATACTAAATCTGATTTAGGAGGGCAAGGATTTAAAAAAGATACTAAATCTGAATTAGTAGATCGGATTTAAAGAATATGATATTAAAAAATCTGATATGTGCGACGCCAAAGAAAAAATCTGATTTAAAAAATAAGCTCGGTGGTGACGGCAGCTTGCGAGGCTAATGAAGAGAGATTCAACGACGGGGCTGACATCTGCATTAGCAGCGAAGATGAGAAAGATAGAGAGATCAGAAAAATCCTAAAAAAAATGATAGTATAAATCATCATATTTTTAAAAAATTTCCAACAACAGCGCACACCTCGGTGGTGTCGGCGACGGGCGAGAGGGATGACCTCAGCGACGGAAGGGGAAAACCTTAACGGCGGGCAAGCGGCGACGGGCTAGAGAGAGAGAGGAAGAGAGAGGAGGGCGTTGGGTTCAAATCGGGGAGGAGGGGAGCGGGAGACAGGTGATTAAACATGGACGAAATCATCATGAATTTGGGGACGAATTCGGGGCGAAATCGAGGGAGATCTAGGGCCGGGTGAGGGAGAGATTTAGGAAAAATGGGGAGAGAATCCCACTGATTCAAAACCCATCCCCATTTGGCCGATATCTTTCCGAATTGGGGAAGCGTCATCGAGAGAGAGATAGAGGATCGTGTTCGAGAGAGGGAAGGATCGGCAGGCGATGATCGCGGGGGTTCGAGAGAGAGGGAGATCGAGACCGAGAGAGAAAGAGAGAGAAAGAGAGAGAGAGAGAGAGAGAGAGAGAGAGAGAGAGAGAGAGAGAAAGAGAGAGAGAGAGAGGAGCTGATCGCGGGCAGGTGCCGGACCGTTGTGAGAGCAAATCCCCATTTGCTAGAGAGAGAGAGAGGATCTGATCGCGGGAACGGACGGCTGTGAGAGCAAATCCCCATTTGCTCGAAAGAGAGAGACGACTGTAAGAGCAAATCCTTGGGAACGGACGACTATAAGAGCAACTGAACCCTTGGAAACGGACATCTGTAAGACAGCGCAACAAATCCGGCTGTAGGAGCAACCGAACCATTAGGAACGGACGGCTGTTAGACAGCACAGCAAATCCGAGCAAATCCTTGGGAACGGATGGCTGTAAGACAGCACAGCAAATCCGAGCAAATCCTTGGGAACGGACGGCTGGAAGGGCAACCGAACCCTTGGGAACGAACGACTGTAAGACAGCACAACAAATCCGATCGCGAGCCTATCACGACGGAAGGGGCAAACCTTATAGGCGCAGATTGCCCAATCGCTGGAACGGACGGCTCTAAGAAACCCTGATCGGGTGATAGTTGGACCAAAAAGGATAATTTGGTCTCATTTATGGGGGAGGGGGGACCACGTGTGAATTATCAGATTAATATCCAACATGTCTTTAATTGTTTTACACGAAAACCCTCCAAGCGACTGTTAAATTTTTTGTTTTACAATCAGGTCCTTCACTAATTTATTACTTCCTCCACCTAATTCCATCCCCACATTTAAACTCGATTCAATCTTAGTCGTTCCCCTCTTCCTAGATGAATCGTTCTTTTCGTTACATCAGCTTATCTTGTCCC